>RPFO01001389.1:0-24656 GCA_009746045.1 Mesostigma viride
AAAATCAACAATCAAATGCACGCTGCAGTACGGTCCCTATCTAGGATACTCTAGTACCGTCCAATGACAGGACACTACGTATACTGGGTACTGACATCTGTCACGTACCTCAGTACCCAAAGTACCTATCTAGGGAAACGTATGCGACTCGACTAGCATCCTATCTGCATAGCCCACGTGGTATTTATATTCACATACCAACGTAGGTTTACAAGGCTTATTCATACGTTGTATTCACAATGCCTTTGAGACTTAGTCTACAGCAAAGCATGGAGACTAACTCCAGTATTGTTTTATTATTTATTTCTTAATGCAGGTCTGCACCCCCAACATTATTGTTATTGTTTTTAAGTTGATTAGGGGTACAAAAGAGACATGGCTGGTTGAGCCAGGTTGGTTACAGCTGGCTGTTCTGGCCAGGTGTTATATTGCACATTAAATAAGGTGTACACAGCTGGCTGGTTTGGCCAGTACTGAAGCACACATTAAGTAAATGGATACAAAGCTTGTGTCCTCAAGCTGCAAATGGATACAAATCTGACCTAGCCAGCACTCACACCCCACAACGAATGTGTTGAATTTTATGGCGCCCAGCAGCTATCGCTGTGGTAAGGGGGTGTGGTGGTTGTGTACTGTGCTATGGCCAGTCATTTATTCAAACACTGACTCTGATATCATAGGGGTTCATGTTCTGAAAGAGGAGCTGGTACTGTTGGCCAGCAGCATCCCGCAGCTTCGTGAGAGCGTCTGCTGGGTTGTCCTCATCATCCACATGAGTCCAGCTGGAAAAATAGGTGGCCTCCTGTTTGAGGATCACCCAATCCAGTCAGTGTGGACAGCAGCAGAGACAGATTTCTTGGTTAGAAAACTGATCACAGATTGGCTGTCAGTATAGAGATGTGAGATGACATTGCATGTGCTGCCTGCCTGGGTTTGTAGCCAGGTGAGCATGTGCTGCAGGGAACGAGCATGCAATGCAGCAGACACCACAGCACGACATTCAGCTGAGTTGCTGCTGCCAGGTTTTCTGCGGTGTAGCCTGCTGTACCAGGAAGTGAGGGACATGTAATCTGACCTGTTGGTGAGAAAAAACAGCCCTGATTCCCGTGCCCCCATCTGATTGATTGTTCTGCTCTCCATGGAGCTGTCCATGACACATTGGATGTGGATGTCTTCCATCAGATTCAGGCCATGGAGGATGAGGGGGGGACAGTCATTGACCAACTTCCTGATGTGACTGCATTTGATCTTGACTAGAACATCATGGGTGACCCTGCTGATGACAGCTAAGGGAGCCCCACAGATGGCTGACCACCACCCCAGTTTGCCCTGAACAGTGGCACACATATGTAAGGGGAGGTAGTTGTGCAGCAGATCTAGACAATCTTGGATATATTCTGCAGGAGGGAGAGAGAGCAGACCCATGATCTGGCTGCCTATGCAGCTGCAACATGATGCCACAGAACTGGATGGGGGTTGTGCTCAATTCCACCTGTTTGCCAATCTCATATGATTCCTGGACCTGCTGAATAAAGGTTTCCACCTCAGCTCTAGGCCCACAAATGAGTTGGTCATCTCCATGCCACACAAAGAACAGCAGTCCAGAGGGGGTGGGTACAACAAAAAAGCATGGGTCCAGGTCATCATACGTGGCCTTGAGCTTTTTGAATACTTCCTCTGCTGAGTCTCTGAAAATTTTTGGGGCACTGACAAGCCCTTCCACCCCAATGTTGATGATAAGGTGGGGCTCATCAATATAAGGTTTCCACACAGCTGGGGTGTCTACCACGTACACCTTCCCTTTCCACACAGATTCAGCCTTTTCTGGGTCCCCCCTGAGGAAGGCCCTTTTAATATCAGTGGCTTTGCAGACATAGTCTTGGCCTGCATTGAGGTTGTGGAGGAATAGGGAGAGCATGATCCTGAGTGAGGTTTGTTGCAGCCCAGGTGTGTATGTTTCCCCTTTTGGCAGTGTGGAGTCCCCTTTAATTCTGTGACACATGGTCTGGCATGGAAGATTGGGGAGCCCACTTTTTGTGGTTTTTGTTTGAGAACAAATTTTAATCTGAGCTTTTTGGCTCCCTCTGGCACGTCCCATGAAGGGGTGACAGGCGGTTTGTATTGAGGGTTTTTGGGGTTGGGCAGGACCCATTCCTGCCTGGCTTGGTGGACAATGGCCATCAGCCACTTGGTAAACCCTTTTTGTGTTTTGCATTCTTGTATGACGTGGGAGATTTGGTGGGGTGAGTGCATGGCTATGTCCCACTTACCCAGCCCAAAGGCTGAGGGATGGAGGAACTGGCTGTGCACTAACTTGTCCAGATCAGGGATCTCCCCTGGTGCATACTGAGTGTTGACTGCCTTGATGACAGCATCCATACCAGGGACAATACTGGAGAGAGGGATTTTAAAGTGGTCCAGAGGAACTGCACCCACCCCTGTGACACTGAGCTCATTAGCTGAGATAAGCACCCCAGGATAGGATACAAAAGGTTCCCCCAACAAGGTGTTACCAGAGTACCCCTCCACCACCTGGAAGGGTGTCTGAATACCAAGTATAGGGAGCATCACTTGTCCCACTACATCCAGTGAGCTTTGGCCTGAGAAATCCTGCACCCGTGCCCAAAATGAAGGTGCAATCTCAAGACCAGGGATGGCTTGTGCACTGATCACACTGACCTGTGCCTGAGTGTCTATTGCCAGGGTCCAGGGGTCCTGACTAGTGCACACAGCTGAGACTTTTGCCAACCCTGCGGCCACAGCAGCTTGTTGCTTATGTGACCTGTGTAATGCTTGCAAGGCGACTGCCAATCTTGACCTCAGAGCGGGAGGGTTGGCAGACAATTTGGTGCCTTGGGGCTGAGCTAATGCTTCCAACCCAGCTACCTCGTGCCTGGTTAAGCAATCCCCAGGTTGTGAAGTGGGCCTGGCTTCACTGAGGGTGGAAGGGTTCACAGAGGGTGCTGTGGTGCTGTCAACAGCAGTAATTGGTGGCTCAGAGCTACTGCTGGGCATGCTGGAGTTGCCAGATAGAAGTAGTGAGTCCATGCTTAAAGACTCTTCCCCAGGCACGTCTGCCATGGGAGAATAATACTTCTTAATTCTATGACAGCTCACCCTGTGACGCTTCCCATTGATATTGTGCTTGACCTCCACGGTCTTGCTGTTTTTGGTAAATCCACGGATGGTAACTGGACCTAGCCAAGTTCCAACCTTACCAAAGCTGTTTTCCTTGTAATAGAGAACTTGATCACCTTTTTGGAATACTGGCCTGGAATGGGTTTTATCTTTTTCTGCCAGTTTTGCTGAGGTTTGTGCACGTGCAGTGTTGTACAGTGCTATCACCTCTGGGGGATATACACCTGCCTGCAGGCCTGCTGGGATTACTTCACCCCACGTGGCATGCAAGACAGGTCTCATGTTTAGGGTTGTGCACATTTCATGACACCAGAGTGCCCTGTCACAATAGACCCCTGAAGTAGCATCCTTGGAAGGATTTTTGGCTAGTAGGGTTTTGACAGATCTGATGGTTCTTTCAATGACCCCCTGACCCTCATGATCTTCCAGCCCAGCAATCTCTATTGCTTCACACCCTTCCAGGTCAGTCAGACAAGAAAATTGTTGATCAAGCAAAATTCTGTCAACTGGGTAGAATCTGGGTAAAGCAATCATGAGTGCAACACGTAGCTGCCCTGCAGACATGCCAGGTAGGGGTTCCATTACTGTGAACCTGGACCATGAGTCTTTTAGGATCAGGTAGGGTTGGACATCTTTGTTGATGTGCATCACATCCCCCACTATCATGCCCCTATTGGTGGAAGGAGTTGCAGTATGCCATTTTTGAGGTTTGGGGCTATTGAACTGACATTCTTGACAGTGTTGTCTAGCCAGTTTTACTGCATTCCTGAGTTGTTTTCCCATGCTACTACCCCCCAGCCGTCTGGCCAGTTCCTCAGCCACTGTTTCATGACCCATGGCTAGGTGCAGCTGATGAGCAAGCTCCTTGATATCTATGGAGTTGTCAACAGTAGGGGTTAGTGCTTTTATGTAAGGTTCCAGAACAGGGTGTTGGGAGGACAGTAAGGTTGCTGCCTCAAAATCAATTATGCCCTGGTTGCCATCCCCAATGGTAATGAGATCATCATCCTCAGAGTACATAAGGTGAGTGAACTCACATTGATTTGGGTAGCGAGGCCTGTTGCAACGGCTGCCTGGAGGCCCCAGGGGATGACGTGCGTGCCAGCAGCCCGGGCAGAGATCCACCCCGTTGGCCAGGGAGTCGTTGTTGGGGCAGTTGTGCCGTGCGTGCCCTCGTTGGAAGCACCTCAGGCACCTTATGGACCCCCCAGGGTTGCCAGGCTGGTTGTTGTTGTGTTGTTGTTGTTGTTGTTTCCCTGCTGGGACCGGTTCTGGCCCTGCTGGGACCTGTTGTTGTTGTTGTTTTGGCCCTGTTGGGACCTGTTGTTATTGTTGCCCTGCTGGGACCTGTTGTTGTTGTTGTTGTTGTTGTTGTTGGGGTTGCCATGCAGGGGCACACGGTGCCACGTGTTGCCACGCCCCTGAGAGCCACTGCCCCCTTGGTGGGAGGACTTGTGGGTCTTGGGTGCCCCCCCTGGCTGGCCTGCCCCTTGCGTTTGTGGCCTTGGACACCCTGGACCTTGGGGTCCTGGGCCTGGTTGTTGCCAGTACCCAGGGGGTCCACTGCCTCCTCGATATAGAGCATGGCAGCTCTGAAGTTGTCCCAGAGGGACTTGAGGCCTGTAAGCAGGGTAGCCAGGACAGAAGGTTGCAAATTAGCTTTTGTTAGCCAGGTGTGGATGAGATACCTTGGTTGGAGCTTGAGAAGCTCAAGGTCTTTCTCAATCATTACCCTGTATGTTTTTGCATCCCCAGAGAGGTTATTCTTGTTCACCTTATATGCAGCAAGCCAGTTGAAACGTTCTACTGCTTCCATGTGGTTATTGGTAAGCACTAGCTGTTTCAGATCAGTGATAAAGGTAGGCCACTGTTCAATGGCTGCTTCAGGTGTCAGGGTACGTTCCTGATAGGTTTGAATCAATGCTCTGATTGCAGGAGATGATTGATGGAATGTGGAGGAGGCCCTGAGAGCCTTAAACTGATGTCTAAGGTTAAGACCTTCCATCCCATACTCCAAAGCAAAAACAAATTGCTTAGCTTGTTCAACAGTGTGACCCTCAGGCAAGCCAGCAATATTGATTTTGGATTCCTTTTTATGAGGGTTAAACACACCTGTGAGAGGGGGGTTGGCCCTCAAGAAGCTGTCGGTTGCTTGTTGCAGGCGGGTGGGGTCCAGGTTGATGGTCCCCCGCTCATACCGCGACATCAGGGCGCGCAGGCCCTCGACAGTTTGCAGCTGGTTAGCTGTTAACTGCTGATCTTGCAACGAGGCCAGCTGGGCCTGGAGAATGGCGAGCTGTTCCAGGACATCCCCGCTCCTTGGGGGGGCCTCAGCAGGCCTGTTGGGTGCCTGTGGCACCTCTGCACCTCCCCCCAGGGCCTCCTGGGGTCCTGGCCACCCCCCCTGGTTTGGGAGGGGGCCCCAACCCACAGGGCGAACCTGGGGTGGTGGGGGAGGGGGAGGGGGGTCATGGTGGCCCTGGGGGAGCCCGGGGGTGTCCGGGTAACCCCACTGGGTCCAGCCCCATCGGTGGAGGGGCGGGCAGGGGTGTCTGCCTCTGCTCTCCTCCTGGCCTCCTCCCGCATGAGACGCTTCATCTCCTTGCGTACCTCATGCTCCCGGAGGGCTGCCTGAAAGCAGCCTCATCCTCGGGTATGTCAGGGAGTGGTTCTCCCATGATCATAGCAGGCCGGACTGGACAGTCCGCCTCTTTGCCCTTCCTCGCGCCCAGGGCCAGCAGTCCCTCCTTGTACTGCAGGGGTTGGGGGGGAGAGGGTTTCTTGCTGGTGGTTTCCAGCGGGGGGGCTTCTTCAGCTACCACCCCATGTTTGGCCAAGATGGCCTCCGTGACCCTGGCTTGGGTGATGGAGGACATGGTTTTAAAGTGTGCTGACCGAGCAAGCTCGGCCAGGTCTTGACTGTCCGCATAGTGCATGGGATAGTCAGCATTTTTTAAGAGGTCACGTAACCGCTGGGTGGCCTCGCGGTACGCGTCCGCCATCGCCTGGTGGGTAGCCAGGCGACGGGCGGCTTCCTCTTCATATTCTTGCCGCTTAGCGGCGAGCCGAAAAGCCGCCTCTCGGCGGACCTCTCGGTCCCGCTGCCGCTCTCGGCGTTCTTCATTTGCCACCAGCGCGGCCTGCTCGACCGCCAGGAGCGCTGGGGTAAGATTGATCTCAGTCTCCCCATCGGGGAGACTGGCAGTGTCGGATACCTCATCGTCGGACATTGGTTGTCCGGCGATGGGTTCCACAGGTTTTCGCACCACCCGTGCGAGTTTAATACTCTCCATGTCCTTCTTCTTGCGAAGAAGGGACGCAGAGGGTCGCCCAAACGTTAGCTCAATGTGGTTATGTCCCTGGGCGAAAGGGACATTAAGGTTTGATGTGGCGGGACGAAAGGTAATCGTCCCGTCCGGTGCCACCGAGGCCGTCTGACGGGGCATACGCTCCCGAAGAGATGGCAACGTGGGGCCGGACTGTGGAGCCTCAGTGGGGTTTACCACCGAGGTCTCCGCAGCCATGGCCGCGCCAGCCGTGGTTGCGGCTGGGGCGGCCGCCGGAGTCGAGGGTAAGCCGGTCTCCCCGGGGGGAGCCGTCTCGGCCTCCGGCCTCGCAGGGGAGGGGGGTAGGTCGGTCGGCTTTGCAGCCGCCGTCCCCTCGTCCTGGCAACCATTGTGAGTCTTTTTGTTCTTTTTCTTTTTCTTGGAAATGGCCGCATCGCCAGCCGGCTTCTTGTTGTTGTCTCTGGGCATCCGCCGATCCTGCCCATCATCATCCTCGTTGTAGGTAAGCTTCTTAGCGACATTCTTGTTCGTGATAGCCATGGTAGCAAATAAAATTCAAGTTAGAATGCGGTGGGATATATTGCTTGAGAACACTGAAGCTTGGAGCAATGAATTGCTTGGTTCATTAGAAAATAGGTTTACCCTTTATCAACGTTCCTCTCACCGGCTGCGCCGCCAGTGACCGTTGGGTGCAGACCGTTGGCCCGAGGCCACACGATGACAGGTAGCTGTCTAGTCACTGCATCGTGCGATCACAAATCAATGCACGCTGCAGTACGGTCCCTATCTAGGATACTCTAGTACCGTCCAATGACAGGACACTACGTATACTGGGTACTGACATCTGTCACGTACCTCAGTACCCAAAGTACCTATCTAGGGAAACGTATGCGACTCGACTAGCATCCTATCTGCATAGCCCACGTGGTATTTATATTCACATACCAACGTAGGTTTACAAGGCTTATTCATACGTTGTATTCACAATGCCTTTGAGACTTAGTCTACAGCAAAGCATGGAGACTAACTGGAGGGAGGGAGGGAGGGAGGGAGGGAGGGAGGGAGGGAGGGAGGGAGGGAGGGAGGGAGGGAGGGAGGGAGGGAGGGAGGGAGGGAGGGAGGGAGGGAGGGGGGAGGGAGGGAGGGAGGGAGGGAGGAGGGAGGGAGGAGGGAGGGAGGGAGGAGGGAGGGAGGGAGGGAGGGAGGGAGGGGAGGGAGGGAGGGAGGGAGGGAGGGAGGGAGGGAGGGAGGGTGGGTAGGTGGGTGGGTGGGTGGGTGGGTGGTGGGTGGGTGGGTGGGTGGGTGGGTGGGTGGGTGAATGGGTGGGTGGGTGGGTGGGTGGGTGGGTGGGTGGGTGGGTGGGTGGGTGGGTGGTGGGTGGGTGGGTGGGTGGGTGGGTGGGTGGGTACATAGGTGGGTGGGTGGGTGGGTGGGTGGGTGGGTGGGTGGGTGGGTGGGTGGGTGGGTGGGTGGGTGGGTGGGTGGGTGGGTGGGTGGGTGGTGGGTGGGTGGGTGGTGGGTGGGTGGTGGGTGGGTGGGTGGGTGGGTGGGTGGGTGGGTGGGTGGGTGGGTGGTGGGTGGGTGGTGGGTGGGTGGGTGGGTGGGTGGTGGGTGGGTGGGTGGTAGGTGGGTGGGTAAGGTGTGCTATTTATCATCATTTAGCCAAACACCATTCCTGTTAACAAACGAAGTCAATGTTAAGGACCTAGGCCTCGATCCCCAGGTTGGTACCGTACACCATTCCGAAATCCGTTGGACGCGTGACTACCGCCGGTTGATAAATAGCTACGTTTAATTAAGGGGAGGGGACACCCCTAAAGGGCACTTTTCTGGAAACCATACCTATGCATGTGCTAAAAATCCAATGATGATTGGGGACCATAAATATGATTAAAAAAAAATTTTCCAGCCACTTGGGGGTGGTACTAGCCCCCACCATACACCGGTTACGCGCTAAAAATAGAAAAAGACGCTATTTTAGTCACATTTTCCTAGGACAATGGGCAAACATATTGGGACCAAATCACATATTCCCGCATAGTTCCCCCACTTTTGAGAAAGTCTGCCTAATTGGGACCAATACATAAGCATGGATGCACCAGTTATTAATTTTCCCGCAAAAAGGGTCCTTTTTTAATGAAAAAAAAATAAATCAAATCATAAACACTTCAAATGTTGCCATACCATATATATTCCCAAATACTAGAGAGGGGGGACATGCAGCCCCAAAATTTCAGGTCATTCTGACCACCACAGCTCCAGTTATTAACGTTCTTAGGTTGTCACCAATGACGAAGCTAAGGGAGGTTTTAGCCAGTATTTAACCACACTAACACCCCTTTATTCATCCAAGCCACGTGAAAACTGGCCAAACCACACACTACCATCCTCTGCACATATGGTACCTCCTATGTTCAAGGTTTGACGACATTCTGACAAGAACTGCCCAAGTTACAACCATTCCAAGACGGCCACCCATGTAGACGCTACAAGGAAATTAGAGTAACCATTTAGCCACACTAGCACGTCCTTCTTCATCAAAGACATCTGCAAACTGACCAAAGCACACATAATTAACTCTTGCACGCTGACGGCAACGCATGCTCAATGTGGGGGGTCATTGTGACAAGAACTACTCAAGTTGATGGGTTTCCTATATGACCACCTGACAAGGCGCTAAGAACCACTCAGTAAGTTAGTAACACCACAATGCCACTTCATATGCCATCCAACATGCACCAAATCCATGCTGAATATGTTATGAAGTACAAAGGGGTGGCCACGCACCTCATACGTCTTCATCGTCCCTCGAGCATGGCCAGCCTTGTAAATATGTGCATAGCCTTGACGATGGTAGCCCTAACATGCCTAAGCAGCATTTCCTATGTTTCTCCCAGGTTAGAGTGTAAGGTTGATGCCTACCAAGCTAATCAACACAACAACACCTCCTAAACTGTCCTCCCCAGCATGGATGACAAACTGGGACTATGGAGGGCAAGGAACCAAGTAGGAACATGGTATATATAGCTTGCATGCAGTCATGCATGTCAACCATGGTTGGCTCAGCACATTGTAGTCTTATCACATCATCATAACAAAGGAAAGCTCAAACAACCAATGGTGCCTGCTATCTACATGCAGTCACACAAATGCAATATCTCCAACATCATCATCACTATAACACTTCCATCCCTGCACGATAAAATGCAAATAAACAATTGGCGGCCCTTCAGCGCATGAGTGCTGTGATGCCGCTGCGGCCTGCGAAGAGAGGGTGCGTCACTCTCACACAACAAGAAGCGTCCATACGCACAACATCCTTGCCACAACACGTTTTATGAAATGCCTTATACCTTCCCGACGAGCTATAGGCTGCGACTTAAGCGGCCCTGATCACGACATCAACGAAAACAATCTAAAGCTGCCAGTATTCGACAACACAACGGCAAGCGACGGCGAGCTAGCTGGCGGAAACTGCCCAAAAAGAACGCAAAAAACTTCGAACGATGAGCTCATAGAAGAAAGCACTGATAGCAGATAACATTCGCGACACATCTGTACCTTGCCCTCGTAAATCCCTCGCCCAGGCGAGCAACAACAGCCGTTCTTCCATGGACAGGTCAGACACGCACTGCGCAGGTCTGAACAATTACTTACCGATAATGGCCGAAAATCTGGCAAAAACCACCAGCTGGGTTTAGAATTCGATGCTACCGGTATTAATGCCTGCTTCACGGTCAGAACAACCCCCAAAACCGCGATTTTACTGCCGCTATCATGAATTCTATTTCATTCCGCGCGACCAAAAAATTCAGATTACCCCCCATGCCGATGGCATAAAAAAACAACAGCGATATTGTAAACCAGCTGATTTCCGCCACATACTAACATCATAAACTCATCGTCTTTTAGATTCGAGTAAAATTTTTGCATTTCGCTTGCCCTATTGTGGTAGTTTCGCCTGAACGCAGTCGCCATGGCCACTTCCGCAAGGGGTGCGCGCACCGTGCACGTGAAATTTGTGACCTTCGGTTCCGGCGCGAATTTTTTGGCGCCAAAAAATTCGGGGGTGTCCCGTCCCCTTAATTGATTGATTAAAAGGTACGTAGATGGTTGTCTCCTTGACATATACCAGCATATACGAGTAATCTGGCTTTCTCTTGGATATACAAATAGTGGCAATGGTACCGGCACTGTGGCGATGGTAAATTATTAATAAATTTATAAGCATGCTCCCGTTGGGAAGACATTGAGCACAGTAAGCATCGTGCTTTGTATCCCTATCTTACGCCGTTACACGAAGAGAATTAAGGAGCGCAGGGACGCCTTTTGTGGCAATGGATAATGAATGTCCACGTACTTTCATCATCATTGGGACAAATTAATTAATTAACTAATAAATTAATTATCACGTAGAATGTGTCACGTGGGTTCCAATGGAGGAACCTTCAATCATTGGGACATATATCAATCATTGGGAGATATATGTGTGTTACCTTGGTCTTAGCACAGCCCATGTCAATTAAATTGTTTGATTCCCTTACACAGCATAATACAAGGGGAGTGCACAACATTCGGCCATGCAGGCACCAACTCATGTATTTTGTATCCAGGGTGCTTAATTCTGAATGACATATGTTGGTGAATAAGACATGCACCTCCGTTTGAATGTCAAATCCTTACAAACCCGTCAAGTCGTACATGAATAACTGTCTCAAGTTGAGGGGGGGGGGAGCGTAAGAGACAACCAAATGCCTGCAGGAGCTCGCGCCCCCGCCGCCCTTCTTGGCCGCGTCCTTGGAGCCGGCATTTGCCACCACCTGTTAGCGTGAAGCGCACACAACTCATAACCAAATAATCATAACAAGTAATACAATATAAGAGGTGGGGTGCGGTGCGGAAACGTGAAAACCTCCTTTCCGGCCTGCGCAGCGGCAGTCGTGTCTGCAGGCACGCCTCGCTCCGGCTCAGCACTGCCGGCATGCGCCATGGCCGCCTGCAAGATATCATCCCTTTTTCCTCAATCTTATGCGCGTAAGATCCAGAAACTGTATACACAATCAAAAGAACTCGCTCACGGTGGCCATCGCTGCACGCAGCACGAAAGGCCACACAAAACAACAGGCATTATAGCGATTCTTGAGTTCGCTTCGTTAGTGCGCCAGACTCGCTTCTTTAGCATGCCAGAATCGCTTCATTAGTATGAATTCGCTTCATTAGTAAGTTGGTCTGCCTGTCTGCGCAAGACAGCGCGATGCCAAGTGCGCCTGGGGGGGGGGGGGCCTCGGGTGTGGCTTAAACGAGGCTCCTCTCTTACAATGAAATCGGTTCGTTAGTCTGACAAGATTCATTGTGCTAATCATGCGAACGGTTAGTACGTTACGTACTAATGAGTCGGGAGGTTAGTGCGAATTTCAGACGTGCACGGGCGGATGCACTAATGACTCGGATCAATCACTTTCAGTGGAGCAGGGCCGTACTAACGACCGAAGTCACTGAAGTAGACAACCCCCCAAATTCGACAGATTAGTTCGAGTATCCGATCGGACCCGGGATCGCAAACTCGAGTCGTTAGTACAATCGAATGTACTAATCTTCTGAATTAGTGCAATCACTTATTAAGTGCGTCGCCCCTGTAAGGGCGAGGGCGTGAGGGCGAGGGCGAGGGCGAGGGCGAGGGCGAGGGTGAGGGCGAGGGCGAGGGCGAGGGCGAGGGCGAGGGCGAGGGCGAGGGCGAGGGCGAGGGCGAGGGCGAGGGCGAGGGCGAGGGCGAGGGCGAGGGCGAGGGCGAGGGCGAGGGCGAGGGCGAGGGCGAGGCGAGGGCGAGGGCGAGGGCGAGGGCGAGGGCGAGGGCGAGGGCGAGGGCGAGGGCGAGGGCGAGGGCGAGGGCGAGGGCGAGGGCGAGGGCGAGGGCGAGGGCGAGGGCGAGGGCGAGGCGAGGGCGAGGGCGAGGGCGAGGGCGAGGGCGAGGGCGAGGGCGAGGGCGAGGGCGAGGGCGAGGGCGAGGGCGAGGGCGAGGGCGAGGGCGAGGGCGAGGGCGAGGGCGAGGGCGAGGGCGAGGGCGAGGGCGAGGGCGAGGGCGAGGGCGAGGGCGAGGGCGAGGGCGAGGGCGAGGGCGAGGGCGAGGGCGAGGGCGAGGGCGAGGGCGAGGGCGAGGGCGAGGGCGAGGGCGAGGGCGAAGGCGAGGGCGAGGGCGAGGGCGAGGGCGAGGGCGAGGCGAGGGCGAGGGCGAGGGCGAGGGCGAGGCGAGGGCGAGGGCGAGGGCGAGGGCGAGGGCGAGGGCGAGGGCGAGGGCGAGGGCGAGGGCGAGGGCGAGGGCGAGGGCGAGGGCGAGGGCGAGGGCGAGGGCGAGGGCGAGGGCGAGGGCGAGGGCAAGGGCGAGTACGAGTGAAAGCGATGAAAAGCGAGGGCGAGGGAAACCGCGCAGGTGTAGGTAGTGGAGAGGGAGCAGCAGAATGAAAGCCAGGATAAAAGGGCCAGGGCTAGGTAGGGTGAGGATGGGCCTCAGTGCGCGAGTGTGCAGATGGGACCTGAGCGAGGGCGAGGGCAAGTGCGCCCAGGTGAGGGCCAGTGAGGGCGGGGCTGATGGCACCCAGTTGACTACTAACGATTAAAGGCGAAGTGAGGTGTGGGTGGGTTTTCCACCTGGCATTTTCAAATAGGCCCTCGGCAAGGGCACCTGAGTGATGGCGCGAGGTTGGGGGTGAGGGTGAAGGCCAGAGCAAGGGCCAGGGCTATGGCGATGGTGAAGGCTAGGTAGGGCGAGGGCGGGCCCCACTGGGCAAACAAATGCCCAGGGGGCCTGAGCGAGGACGTGAACGAGAGGTGCAGAGGAAGGCTGCGGGTGAGTGAGCCTGAGTGAGGGCAGCAGAGCTAGGGCTGTGCTCTAGAGTGGGAGTGAGGGTGAGGGCTGGGGACGCTGAACATAAGCGAGGGGCATAGCGGGGATGAAGACCATGGAGGGTGAGGGTGGCCCCCACCGGGCGAGTGCGAAGGGGAGCTGCGCGAATAAGGGCGAGGGCGTAAGGGCGAGGGCGAGGGCGTAAGGGCGAGGGCGAGGGCGAGGGCGAGGGCGAGGGCGAGGGCGAGGGCGAGGGCGAGGGCGAGGGCGAGGGCGAGGGCGAGGGTGAGGGCGAGGGCGAGGGCGAGGGCGAGGGCGAGGGCGAGGGCGAGGGCGAGGGCGAGGGCGAGGGCGAGGGCGAGGGGGAGGGCGAGGGCGAGGGCGAGGGCGAGGGCGAGGGCGAGGGCGAGGGCGAGGGCGAGGGCGAGGGCGAGGGCGAGGGCGAGGGCGAGGGCGAGGGCGAGGGCGAGGGCGAGGGCGAGGGCGAGGGCGAGGGCGAGGGCGAGGGCGAGGGCGAGGGCGAGGGCGAGGGCGAGGGCGAGGGCGAGGGCGAGGGCGAGGGCGAGGGCGAGGGCGAGGGCGAGGGCGAGGGCGAGGGCGAGGGCGAGGGCGAGGGCGAGGGCGAGGGCGAGGGCGAGGGCGAGGGCGAGGGAGAGGGCGAGGGCGAGGGCGAGGGCGAGGGCGAGGGCGAGGGCGAGGGCGAGGGCGAGGGCGAGGGCGAGGGCGAGGGCGAGGGCGAGGGCGAGGGCGAGGGCGAGGGCGAGGGCGAGGGCGAGGGCGAGGGCGAGGGCGAGGGCGAGGGCGAGGGCGAGGGCGAGGGCGAGGGCGAGGGCGAGGGCGAGGGCGAGGGCGAGGGCGAGGGCGAGGGCGAGGGCGAGGGCGAGGGCGAGGGCGAGGGCGAGGGCGAGGGCGAGGGCGAGGGCGAGGGCGAGGGCGAGGGCGAGGGCGAGGGCGAGGGCGAGGGCGAGGGCGAGGGCGAGGGCGAGGGCGAGGGCGAGGGCGAGGGCGAGGGCGAGGGCGAGGGCGAGGGCGAGGGCGAGGGCGAGGGCGAGGGCGAGGGCGAGGGCGAGGGAGAGGGAGAGGGCGAGGGAGAGGGCGAGGGAGAGGGCGAGGGCGAGGGCGAGGGCGAGGGCGAGGGCGAGGGCGAGGGCGAGGGCGAGGGCGAGGGCGAGGGCGAGGGCGAGGGCGAGGGCGAGGGCGAGGGCGAGGGCGAGGGCGAGGCGAGGGCGAGGGCGAGGGCGAGGGCGAGGGCGAGGGCGAGGGCGAGGGCGGGGCGAGGGCGAGGGCGAGGGCGAGGGCGAGGGCGAGGGCGAGGGCGAGGGCGAGGGCGAGGGCGAGGCGAGGGCGAGGGCGAGGGCGAGGGCGAGGGCGAGGGCGAGGGCGAGGGCGAGGGCGAGGGCGAGGGCGAGGGCGAGGGCGAGGGCGAGGGCGAGGGCGAGGGCGAGGGCGAGGGCGAGGGCGAGGGCGAGGGCGAGGGCGAGGGCGAGGGCGAGGGCGAGGGCGAGGGCGAGGCGAGGGCGAGGGCGAGGGCGAGGGCGAGGGCGAGGGCGAGGGCGAGGGCGAGGGCGAGGGCGAGGGCGAGGGCGAGGGCGAGGGCGAGGGCGAGGGCGAGGGCGACGGCGAGGGCGAGGGCGAGGGCGAGGGGGAGGGGGAGGGCGAGGGCGAGGGCGAGGGCGAGGGCGAGGGTGAGGGCGAGGGCGAGGGCGAGGGCGAGGGCGAGGGCGAGGGCGAGGGCGAGGGCGAGGGCGAGGGCGAGGGCGAGGGCGAGGGCGAGGGCGAGGGCGAGGGCGAGGGCGAGGGCGAGGGCGAGGGCGAGGGCGAGGGCGAGGGCGAGGGCGAGGGCGAGGGCGAGGGCGAGGGCGAGGGCGAGGGCGAGGGCGAGGGCGAGGGCGAGGGCGAGGGCGAGGGCGAGGGCGAGGGCGAGGGCGAGGGCGAGGCGAGGGCGAGGGCGAGGGCGAGGGCGAGGGCGAGGGCGAGGGCGAGGGCGAAGGCAAAGGCGAGGGCGAGGGCGAGGGCAAGGGCGAGGGCGAGGGCGAGGGCGAGGGCGAGGGCGAGGGCGAGGGCGAGGGCGAGGGCGAGGGCGAGGGCGAGGGCGAGGGCGAGGGCGAGGGCAAGGGCGAGGGCGAGGGCGAGGGCGAGGGCGAGGGCGAGGGCGAGGGCGAGGGCGAGGGCGAGGGCGAGGGCGAGGGCGAGGGCGAGGGCGAGGGCGAGGGCAAGGGCGAGGGCGAGGGCGAGGGCGAGGGCGAGGGCGAGGGCGAGGGCGAGGGCGAGGGCGAGGGCGAGGGCGAGGGCGAGGGCGAGGGCGAGGGCGAGCGTGAGGGCGAGGGCGAGGGCGAGGGCGAGGGCGAGGGCGACGGCAAGGGCGAGGGCAAGGGCGAGTACGAGTGAAAGCGATGAAAAGCGAGGGCGAGGGAAACCGCGCAGGTGTAGGTAGTGGAGAGGGAGCAGCAGAACGAAAGCCAGGGTAAAAGGGCCAGGGCTAGGTAGGGTGAGGATGGGCCTCAGTGCGCGAGTGTGCAGATGGGACCTGAGCGAGGGCGAGGGCAAGTGCGCCCAGGTGAGGGCCAGTGAGGGCGGGGCTGATGGCACCCAGTTGACTACTAACGATTAAAGGCGAAGTGAGGTGTGGGTGGGTTTTCCACCTGGCATTTTCAAAGGGGCCCTCGGCAAGGGCACCTGAGTGATGGCGCGAGGTTGGGGGTGAGGGTGAAGGCCAGAGCAAGGGCCAGGGCTATGGCGATGGTGAAGGCTAGGTAGGGCGAGGGCGGGCCCCACTGGGCAAACAAATGCCCAGGGGGCCTGAGCGAGGACGTGAACGAGAGGTGCAGAGGAAGGCTGCGGGTGAGTGAGCCTGAGTGAGGGCAGCAGAGCTAGGGCTGTGCTCTAGAGTGGGAGTGAGGGTGAGGGCTGGGGACGCTGAACATAAGCGAGGGGCATAGCGGGGATGAAGACCATGGAGGGTGAGGGTGGCCCCCACCGGGCGAGTGCGAAGGGGAGCTGCGCGAATAAGGGCGAGGGCGTAAGGGCGAGGGCGAGGGCGTAAGGGCGAGGGCGAGGGCGAGGGCGAGGGCGAGGGCGAGGGCGAGGGCGAGGGCGAGGGCGAGGGCGAGGGCGAGGGCGAGGGTGAGGGCGAGGGCGAGGGCGAGGGCGAGGGCGAGGGCGAGGGCGAGGGCGAGGGCGAGGGCGAGGGCGAGGGCGAGGGGGAGGGCGAGGGCGAGGGCGAGGGCGAGGGCGAGGGCGAGGGCGAGGCGAGGGCGAGGGCGAGGGCGAGGGCGAGGGCGAGGGCGAGGGCGAGGGCGAGGGCGAGGGCGAGGGCGAGGGCGAGGGCGAGGGCGAGGGCGAGGGCGAGGGCGAGGGCGAGGGCGAGGGCGAGGGCGAGGGCGAGGGCGAGGGCGAGGGCGAGGGCGAGGGCGAGGGCGAGGGCGAGGGCGAGGGCGAGGGCGAGGGCGAGGGCGAGGGCGAGGGCGAGGGCGAGGGCGAGGGAGAGGGCGAGGGCGAGGGCGAGGGCGAGGGCGAGGGCGAGGGCGAGGGCGAGGGCGAGGGCGAGGGCGAGGGCGAGGGCGAGGGCGAGGGCGAGGGCGAGGGCGAGGGCGAGGGCGAGGGCGAGGGCGAGGGCGAGGGCGAGGGCGAGGGCGAGGGCGAGGGCGAGGGCGAGGGCGAGGGCGAGGGCGAGGGCGAGGGCGAGGGCGAGGGCGAGGGCGAGGGCGAGGGCGAGGGCGAGGGCGAGGGCGAGGGCGAGGGCGAGGGCGAGGGCGAGGGCGAGGGCGAGGGCGAGGGCGAGGGCGAGGGCGAGGGCGAGGGCGAGGGCGAGGGCGAGGGCGAGGGCGAGGGCGAGGGCGAGGGCGAGGGCGAGGGCGAGGGCGAGGGCGAGGGCGAGGGCGAGGGCGAGGGCGAGGGCGAGGGCGAGGCGAGGGCGAGGGAGAGGGAGAGGGCGGAGAGGGCGGGAGAGGGCGAGGGCGAGGGCGAGGGCGAGGCGAGGGCGAGGGCGAGGGCGAGGGCGAGGGCGAGGGCGAGGGCGAGGGCGAGGGCGAGGGCGAGGGCGAGGGCGAGGGCGAGGGCGAGGGCGAGGGCGAGGGCGAGGGCGAGGGCGAGGGCGAGGGCGGGGGCGAGGGCGAGGGCGAGGGCGAGGGCGAGGGCGAGGGCGAGGGCGAGGGCGAGGGCGAGGGCGAGGGCGAGGGCGAGGGCGAGGGCGAGGGCGAGGGCGAGGGCGAGGGCGAGGGCGAGGGCGAGGGCGAGGGCGAGGGCGAGGGCGAGGGCGAGGGCGAGGGCGAGGGCGAGGGCGAGGGCGAGGGCGAGGGCGAGGGCGAGGGCGAGGGCGAGGGCGAGGGCGAGGGCGAGGGCGAGGGCGAGGGCGAGGGCGAGGGCGAGGGCGAGGGCGAGGGCGAGGGCGAGGGCGAGGGCGAGGGCGAGGGCGAGGGCGAGGGCGAGGGCGAGGGCGAGGGCGAGGGCGAGGGCGACGGCGAGGGCGAGGGCGAGGGCGAGGGGGAGGGGGAGGGCGAGGGCGAGGGCGAGGGCGAGGGCGAGGGTGAGGGCGAGGGCGAGGGCGAGGGCGAGGGCGAGGGCGAGGGCGAGGGCGAGGGCGAGGCGAGGGCGAGGGCGAGGGCGAGGGCGAGGGCGAGGGCGAGGGCGAGGGCGAGGGCGAGGGCGAGGGCGAGGGCGAGGGCGAGGGCGAGGGCGAGGGCGAGGGCGAGGGCGAGGGCGAGGGCGAGGGCGAGGGCGAGGGCGAGGGCGAGGGCGAGGGCGAGGGCGAGGGCGAGGGCGAGGGCGAGGCGAGGGCGAGGGCGAGGGCGAGGGCGAGGGCGAGGGCGAGGGCGAGGGCGAGGGCGAAGGCGAAGGCGAGGGCGAGGGCGAGGGCAAGGGCGAGGGCGAGGGCGAGGGCGAGGGCGAGGGCGAGGGCGAGGGCGAGGGCGAGGGCGAGGGCGAGGCGAGGGCGAGGGCGAGGGCGAGGGCAAGGGCGAGGGCGAGGGCGAGGGCGAGGGCGAGGGCGAGGGCGAGGGCGAGGGCGAGGGCGAGGGCGAGGGCGAGGGCGAGGGCGAGGGCGAGGGCGAGGGCAGGGCGAGGGCGAGGGCGAGGGCGAGGGCGAGGGCGAGGGCGAGGGCGAGGGCGAGGGCGAGGGCGAGGCGAGGGCGAGGGCGAGGGCGAGGGCGAGGGTGAGGGCGAGGGCGAGGGCGAGGGCGAGGGCGAGGGCGACGGCAAGGGCGAGGGCAAGGGCGAGTACGAGTGAAAGCGATGAAAGCGAGGGCGAGGGAAACCGCGCAGGTGTAGGTAGTGGAGAGGGAGCAGCAGAACGAAAGCCAGGGTAAAAGGGCCAGGGCTAGGTAGGGTGAGGATGGGCCTCAGTGCGCGAGTGTGCAGATGGGACCTGAGCGAGGGCGAGGGCAAGTGCGCCCAGGTGAGGGCCAGTGAGGGCGGGGCTGATGGCACCCAGTTGACTACTAACGATTAAAGGCGAAGTGAGGTGTGGGTGGGTTTTCCACCTGGCATTTTCAAAGGGGCCCTCGGCAAGGGCACCTGAGTGATGGCGCGAGGTTGGGGGTGAGGGTGAAGGCCAGAGCAAGGGCCAGGGCTATGGCGATGGTGAAGGCTAGGTAGGGCGAGGGCGGGCCCCACTGCATGGGCAAACAAATGCCAGGGGGCCTGAGCGAGGACGTGGGCGAAAGGTGCAGAGGAAGGCTGCGGGTGAGTGAGCCTGAGTGAGGGCAGCAGAGCTAGGGCTGTGCTCTAGAGTGGGAGTGACGGTGAGGGCTGGGGACGCTGAACATAAGCGAGGGGCATAGCGGGGATGAAGACCATGGAGGGTGAGGGTGGCCCCCACCGGGCGAGTGCGAAGGGGAGCTGCGCAACTAAGGGCGAGGGCGTAAGGGCGAGGGCGAGGGCGTAAGGGCGAGGGCGAGGGCGAGGGCGAGGGCGAGGGCGAGGGCGAGGGCGAGGGCGAGGGCGAGGGCGAGGGCGAGGGCGAGGGCGAGGGCGAGGGCGAGGGCGAGAGCGAGGGCGAGGGCGAGGGCGAGGGCGAAGGGGAGGGCGAGGGCGAGGGCGAGGGCGAGGGCGAGGGCGAGGGCGAGGGCGAGGGCGAGGGCGAGGGCGAGGGCGAGGGCGAGGGTGAGGGCGAGGGCGAGGGCGAGGGCGAGGGCGAGGGCGAGGGCGAGGGCGAGGGCGAGGGCGAGGGCGAGGGCGAGGGCGAGGGCGAGGGCGAGGGCGAGGGCGAGGGCGAGGGCGAGGGCGAGGGCGAGGGCGAGGGCGAGGGCGAGGGCGAGGGCGAGGGCGAGGGCGAGGGCGAGGGCGAGGGCGAGGGCGAGGGCGAGGGCGAGGGTGAGGGATAGGGCGAGGGCGAGGGCGAGGGCGAGGGCGAGGGCGAGGGCGAGGGCGAGGGCGAGGGCGAGGGCGAGGGCGAGGGCGAGGGCGAGGGCGAGGGCGAGGGCGAGGGCGAGGGCGAGGGCGAGGGCGAGGGCGAGGGCGAGGGCGAGGGCGAGGGCGAGGGCGAGGGCGAGGGCGAGGGCGAGGGCGAGGGCGAGGGCGAGGGCGAGGGCGAGGGCGAGGGCGAGGGCGAGGGCGAGGGCGAGGGCGAGGGCGAGGGCGAGGGCGAGGGCGAGGGCGAGGGCGAGGGCGAGGGCGAGGGCGAGGGCGAGGGCGAGGGCGAGGGCGAGGGCGAGGGCGAGGGCGAGGCCGAGGCCGAGGGCGAGGCGAGGCGAGGGCAAGGGCGAGTACGAGTGAAAGCGATGAAAAGCGAGGGCGAGGGAAACCGCGCAGGTGTAGGTAGTGGAGAGGGAGCAGCAGAATGAAAGCGAGGGTAAAAGGGCCAGGGCTAGGTAGGGTGAGGATGGGCCTCAGTGCGCGAGTGTGCAGATGGGACCTGAGCGAGGGCGAGGGCAAGTGCGCCCAGGTAAGGGCCAGTGAGGGCGGGGGTGATGGCACCCAGTTGACTACTAACGATTAAAGGCGAAGTGAGGTGTGGGTGGGTTTTCCACCTGGCATTTTCAAAGGGGCCCTGGGCAAGGGCACCTGAGTGATGGTGCGAGGTTGGGGGTGAGGGTGAAGGCCAGAGCAAGGGCCAGGGCTATGGCGATGGTGACGGCTAGGTAGGGCGAGGGCGGGCCCACTGGGCAAACAAATGCACAGAGGGCCTGAGCGAGGACGCGGGCGAGAGGTGCAGAGGAAGGCTGCGGGTGAGAGAGCCTCAGTGAGGGCAGTAGAGCTAGGGCTGTGCTCTAGAGTGGGAGTGAGGGCGAGGGCTGGGGACGCTGAACATAAGCGAGGGGCATAGCGGGGATGAAGACCATGGAGGGTGAGGGTGGCCCCCACCGGCGAGTGCGAAGGGGACCTGCGCGACTAAGGGCGAGGGCGTAAGGGCGAGGGCGAGGGCGTAAGGGCGAGGGCGAGGGCGAGGGCGAGGGCGAGGGCGAGGGCGAGGGCGAGGGCGAGGGCGAGGGCGAGGGCGAGGGCGAGGGCGAGGGCCAGGGCGAGGGCGAGGGCGAGGGCGAGGGCGAGGGCGAGGGCGAGGGCGAGGGCGAGGGCGAGGGCGAGGGCGAGGCGAGGCGAGGGCGAGGGCGAGGGCGAGGGCGAGGGCGAGGGCGAGGGCGAGGGCGAGGGCGAGGGCGAGGGCGAGGGCGAGGGCGAGGGCGAGGGCGAGGGCGAGGGCGAGGGCGAGGGCGAGGGCGAGGGCGAGGGCGAGGGCGAGGGCGAGGGCGAGGGCGAGGGCGAGGGCGAGGGCGAGGGCGAGGGCGAGGGCGAGGGCGAGGGCGAGGGCGAGGGCGAGGGCGAGGGCGAGGGCGAGGGCGAGGGCGAGGGCGAGGGCGAGGGCGAGGGCGAGGGCGAGGGCGAGGGCGAGGGCGAGGGCGAGGGCGAGGGCGAGGGCGAGGGCGAGGGCGAGGGCGAGGGCGAGGGCGAGGGCGAGGGCGAGGGCGAGGGCGAGGGCGAGGGCGAGGGCGAGGGCGAGGGCGAGGGCGAGGGCGAGGGCGAGGGCGAGGGCGAGGGCGAGGGCGAGGGCGAGGGCGAGGGCGAGGGCGAGTGCGAGTGAAAGCGAGGGTAAAAGGGCCAGGGCTAGGTAGGGTGAGGATGGACCCCAGTGCGCGAGTGTGCAGATGGGACCTGAGCGACGGCGAGGGCAAGTGCGCCCAGGTGAGGGCCAGTGAGGGCGGGGGTGATGGCACCCAGTTGACTACTAACGATTAAAGGCGAAGTGAGGTGTGGGTGGGTTTTCCACCTGGCATTTTCAAAGGGGCCCTCGGCAAGGGCACCTGAGTGATGGCGCGAGGTTGGGGGTGAGGGTGAAGGCCAGAGCAAGGGCCAGGGCTATGGCGATGGTGAAGGCTAGGTAGGGCGAGGGCGGGCCCCACTGGGCAAACAAATGCACAGGGGGCCTGAGCGAGGACGCGGGCGAGAGGTGCAGAGGTAGGCTGCGGGTGAGTGAGCCTCAGTGAGGGCAGTAGAGCTAGGGCTGTGCTCTAGAGTGGGAGTGACGGTGAGGTCTGGGGAGGCTGAACATAAGCAAGGGGCATAGCGGGGATGAAGACCATGGAGGGTTAGGGTGGCCCCCACCGCCGAGTGCGAAGGGGACCTGCGCGACTAAGGGCGAGGGCGTAAGGGCGAGGGCGAGGGCGAGGGCGAGGGCGAGGGCGAGGGCGAGGGCGAGGGCGAGGGCGAGGGCGAGGGCGAGGGCGAGGGCGAGGGCGAGGGCGAGGGCGAGGGCGAGGGCGAGGGCGAGGGCGAGGGCGAGGGCGAGGGCGAGGGCGAGGGCGAGGGCGAGGGCGAGGGCGAGGGCGAGGGCGAGGGCGAGGGCGAGGGCGAGGGCGAGGGCGAGTGAAAGCGATGGAAAGCGAGGGCAAGGGAAAGCGCGCAGGTGTAGGTAGTGGAGAGGGAGCAGCAGATTGAAAGCGAGGGTAAAAGGCCAGGGCTAGGTAGGGTGAGGATGGGCCTCAGTGCGCAGGTGTGGAGATGGTACCTGAGCGAGGGCGAGGGCAAGTGCGCCCAGGTGAGGGCCAGTGAGGGCGGGGGTGATGGCACCCAGTTGACTACTAACGATTAAAGGCGAAGTGAGGTGTGGGTGGGTTTGCACCGGGCATTTGCAAAGGGGCCCTCGGCAAGGGCACCTGAGTGATGGTGCGAGGTTGGGGGTGAGGGTGAAGGCCAGAGCAAGGGCCAGGGCTATGGCGATGGTGAAGGCTAGGTAGGGCGAGGGCGGGCCCCACTGGGCAAACCAATGCACAGGGGGGCTGAGCGAGTGCGCGGGCGAGAGGTGCAGAGGAAGGCTGCGGATGAGTGAGCTTGAGTGAGGGCAGCAGAGCTAGGGCTGTGCTCTAGAGTGGGAGTGAGGGTGAGGGCTGGGGACGCTGAACATAAGCAAGGGGCATAGCGGGGATGAAGACCATGGAGGGTTAGGGTGGCCCCCACCGGCCGAGTGCGAAGGGGACCTGCGCGACTAAGGGCGAGGGCGTAAGGGCGAGGGCGAGGGCGTAAGGGCGAGGGGGAGGGCGAGGGCGAGGGCGAGGGCGAGGGCGAGGGCGAGGGCGAGGGCGAGGGCGAGGGCGAGGGCGAGGGCGAGGGCGAGGGCGAGGGCGAGGGGGAGGGCGAGGGCGAGGGCGAGGGCGAGGGCGAGGGCGAGGGCGAGGGCGAGGGCGAGGGCGAGGGCGAGGGCGAGGGCGAGGGCGAGGCGAGGGCGAGGGCGAGGGCGAGGGCGAGGGCGAGGGCGAGGGCGAGGGCGAGGGCGAGGGCGAGGGCGAGGGCGAGGGCGAGGGCGAGGGCGAGGGCGAGGGCGAGGGCGAGGGCGAGGCGAGGGCGAGGGCGAGGGCGAGGGCGAGGGCGAGGGCGAGGGCGAGGGCGAGGGCGAGGGCGAGGGCGAGGGCGAGGGCGAGGGCGAGGGCGAGGGCGAGGGCGAGGGCGAGGGCGAGGGCGAGGGCGAGGGCGAGGGCGAGGGCGAGGGCGAGGGCGAGGGCGAGGGCGAGGGCGAGGGCGAGGGCGAGGGCGAGGGCGAGGGCGAGCGTGCCCGAGTGGGGAGAGCTGCGTGAGGGTGAGAAGTTGGGGGTGAGAGCTAGGGTGAGGGTGAGGTAGTGTGGGTAAGGGCGGCTGAACATAAAGGAGGGCAAGAGCTAGCGAGCATGAAGGTTAGTGGGGGTTAGGGTGTGCTCCTTGATGCGAGGGGCACAAGGGGTGCCTGAGCGTGAGCAAGAGCAAGTGAGCCTTTGCGAGGGCCATGCAGTGAGGGCGAAAGGACATCGGGTGAGGGCGTTGGCGGCTGGTCAAAGCGAGGGCGAGGTACGTGAAGGCTAGGGAGGGTGAGAGTTAGGGCGGAGGGCAGGCCCGAGTGGGCGAGTGCACAGGGGCTTTGAAGGAGGTTGAGCATGGCTGCATCAGAGCGAGGGCACCCGAAGTAGGCTGAGAGGGTGGGGTGAGGTCATGCAGCTGGGCAGTTGATCATGGGCGGGCAAGGGCCACAGCGAGGGTGAAGGCTAGGGAGGGACAGGGGATCCCCACTGCACGAGTGAGCGAGGGTGAAAGGGTGGTGGCGAGCCGCTAGGGGCGAGGGCTAGGGGCGAGTGGCGATCGAGGGCGAGGGCAAGGGGCGAGGGGCGAGGGGCGAGGGGCGAGGGGCTGACCCCAAGGGGCGAGGGGCGAGGGGCGAGGGGCGAGGGGCGAGGGGCAAGGGGCGAGGGGCGAGGGGCGATGGGCTGACCCCAAGGGGCGAGGGGCTGACCCCAAGGGGCGAGGGGCTGACCCCAAGGGGCGAGGGGCGAGGGGCGAGGGGCGAGGGGCGAGGGCGAGGGGCGAGGCGCGAGGGGCTGACCCCACCGGGCGAGGGCTGATCCCATCAGTTGAGGGCGAGGACGAGGGCCACTGCGCGAGGGGACGATCGAGCGATGGTGGGGGTTCCACGGTACGTTGCCTCTGGCCTGTCCTCGGCGTCCCTCGAGCAAGGTTCCCGGGCTTCAAGGGGCACTTGGGAGCCGCAAGTCCGCGTTTCCTTGGTCGGAGAGGTCGTTTATCCGTTTGAAGGTGTCTCTCCGTTGGTGTTGCGGTGGGGCGCGATTTGACCAAGGCGGGGCGAGTTTGCCTCGCTATGGTTAGCGCGGCGGTTCCCTTGCATGGTGGCGCGGTCGTGGAGGTGGTGGGCATCCCGACTCCCCAGGCGCGTGGGCGTACCCGCCTGATTCCAGTGTGCTGCGCTTGTCCCCTTAGTCCCAAGCGCCGGTGGGTGGGTGGTGAGTGGGTTAGGGGGCCAGTCGAGGGTGTCGGGTCGCTTTTGCGTGGTTTCGGCTCGTTGTGCGCGCGTGTTGCCCCTGCCGCGCCACGCCCAGTGCTGCGATGCACACGTGGCAAAAAGAGAAACGTCCACGTGTCAACCACGACAAGCTCCACAGGACCAAGTGACCGTTGCAACGTGGCAAAACGCGCCGTTT
>RPFO01001622.1:0-24654 GCA_009746045.1 Mesostigma viride
TTTCTGATTTGGCACGCCGCAAATAGTGAAAACGATTTGCGTTCAGTGCATGCCGGTCCGCGGAAAACGCGAAATGCTCACATGGGTCTTATTGCACCCACAGCACTTGCCGGATCGCGTCTATGGCGTGTCCGATTGCCGCTGTGGCATGCCTCTGGCATGAAGGAGAAAGGGGGTCTCTGCCCTTTCTTCCTGTTGTGCACATGCAGGGATTAAAAGCACTTCGGTGCTCCGTGCATGACTCCCCAACGGGAGCACTAGTTTAATTGATGAGGCTTTAGACCCTGTTGGATAGGAGACCCCCGGCCGGGCACCATGGGCGCTGAAAAATCCAACTCCTGTTTCAAACTCCAACATCGCCTGTGCCTCACCACATCATCCCAGCAATTAAAAATTAAATTAAATTAAATTATAACATGCCTCCGTGGGGAGGTCATGTAGCACATATTCCATGATGGATGGGGTGGAGGAAGCCGCGTGATCGAACTATACTAACGCTAGGCTATCTAGAAAATCCTAACTACACTACTCATCAAAACGCCTCCTCCGCTTGGGGGGAGGTGGCTTGCCCACAGGGTCGGGCGTGTGCGCCTTGACAATCTTCTTCCACCGCGTCTTGTCCTGCATGACAGTCCAAAGACGGGAGAGAGAGTGTATGCGGTGCTCAAACTGGGCTGGGACCACTAGGTCGTCCAGCAACATCTGAACGTAGTTGGTGACAGGTTTCCCTACCCTTTTGGGAATGTCCGCGGGGCCAGGCCAGGTCAGAATATGCCGCCCTGGCTGGCCAAGCCGCTGGGGGCCGGCCAGACCAAGGGTGGTGTCGACCTGGCTAGTGCGGGCAAGGTGTCCTACAAATGCTATCCTACGCTGCCTAATCTCGTCCGAAACACGAGGCATGCCATGATACAAAGACTCTGATGACGGACGCTCGGAAAAACCTACGTTAAGGACCTGCCGGAGCATCCTGTAAACTGTGCCGTCGAGCCGAGCTGCCAGTTTGGGTGGGAGGGTCCACGCCTCGGCGCCATACGTGAGCACCGTGAGGACGAGGACCTTGAAGAGCATGCGTTTGCGGTGCCCGTCCAGGCCCTTCGAGCGCCAGTAAGGTGTGAGCGAACGGAGCTTGGCCCAGGCGAGGGCGATGCGGGTGTCCACATCGTCGTCGGTGTCAGGAAGCCAGCTCCCCAACAGCTTGAAGCGGTCGCGGAACGGGACCTCCGTCCCGTCGAGCAGGCGCGGCAGCGGTGGTTTACTGGAGGCCCCTATCACCATCGCCTCAGTCTTGACACTAATCTCCAACCCCACCGCCCGCGCCTCCAGGCCCAGGCAGTCCAGCCAGGTCTGAATGTGCTCGGGGCGCTCGATGAGGGTGGTATCATCCCAGCAATGACCTTCCTTTATTCCATTATTGTTTATGTTATTATTACTACTCTTTACTTGGTCTTTATTTATTATTGTTCGTATTATTACCGTTTACATTTCCTTTTCTTTTTCCTTCCTTTCTTTCTCTTTTTTCTTTTCCCTTTGTAATGTATACTCCTTACCTATTCTTTTAGCCCCTTCGTGTATGTGTGTATGCGTTCCCTCTTTTCCTTCTTAGTTTTGGTTGTTTGTGTTGGTCGTGGTGGTGGTGGTGTGTGTGTGTGTGTGTGTGTGTGTGTGTGTTTCCCTATATCAACCTTTCTTGTTACCCTCTGTCTCCCTCCATGCAGGTCTACCTAGAGATAGCCACGCGGCTCGCGCGGCCTTCGCGTCTTTCCTCTCAGACAACTACCCTAGTCCTTCCACGGCGTTGGATCGCCATGCGTCCATGCATAGTTGTCTCACTTCATACCTGACCACTTGCTGCCACGTGCAATGCTAATGGACGGTAGACACCCAGCCATACATTTTTAATGCCTAGCAACAACACAGCCAGTCATGCTACGTCCATCGCTTCGCTCAGCTTGCTTGCCCACGCTCTCCTTGCCAAGCTCTGCTCATGCGGATCTTTTTGCACCCACAGAATTTGCCGGATCGTTTAATCGGATCCGACCGCTGCTGTGGAATGCCTCTGGCATGAAGGAAAAGGGGTCTCTGCCCCTTTTCCAGTTGAGCATTTACAGGGATTAAAAGCACTCCGGTGCTCCGTGACTCCCCAACGAGGGCACGTGTTTTAATTAATTAATTAATTAATTAATAGTTGCATTCCAGATTGCCAAAGTTAATTAATTAATTGATTGATAGTTGCATTCCAGATTACGAGGGCACGTGTTTTAATTAATTTATTAATTAATTAATAGTTGCATTCCATATTGCCAAAGTTAATTAAGGGGACGGGACACCCCCGAATTTTTTGGCGCCAAAAAATTCGCGCCGGAACCGAAGGTCACAAATTTCACGTGCACGGTGCGAGCACCCCTTGCGGAAGTGGCCATGGCGACTGCGTTCAGGCGAAACTACCACACTAGGGCAGGCGAAATGCAAAAATTTTACTCGAATCTAAAAGGCGATGAGTTTATGATGTTAGTTTGTGGTGGAAATAAGCTGGTTTACAATATCGCTGTTGTTTTTTTATGCCATCGGCATGGGGGGTAATCTGAAGTTTTTGGTCGCGCGGAATGAAACAGAATTCATGATAGCGGCTGTAAAATCGCGTCGTTCTGACCGTGAAGCAGGCATTAATATCGGTTGCATCGAACTCTAAACCGATCTGGTGCTTTTCGCCAGATTTTCGGCCATTATCGGTAAGTAATTGTTCAGACCTGCGCAGTGCGTGTCTGACCTGTCCATGGAAGAACGGCTGTTGTTGCACGCCTGGGCGAGGGATTTACGAGGGCAAGGTACAGATTTGTCGTGAATGTTATCTGCTATCAGCGCTTTCTTCTCTGAGCTCATCGTTCGAGGTTTTTTGCGTTCTTTTGGGGCAGTTTCTGCCAGCTAGCTCGCCGTCGCTTGCCGTTGTGTTGTCGAATACCTGGCAGCTTTATATTGTTTTCGTTGATGTCGTGATCAGGGCCGCTTCAGTCGCAGCCTATAGCTCTTCGGGAAGGTATAGGGAATTTCATAAAACGTGTTCTGGCAAGGATGTTGTGCGTATGGACGCTTCTTGTTGTTTGAGCTCTAGTGACGCACCCTCTCTTCGCAGGCCGCAGCGGCATCACAGCGCTCATGCGCTGAAGGGCCGCCAATGGTTTCTTTGCATTTTATCGTGCAGGGATGGAAGTGTTATAGTGAAGATGATGTTGGAGATATTGCATTTGTGTGACTGCATGTAGATAGCTGGCACCAATGGTTGTCTGAGCTTTCCTTTGTTATGATGATGTGACAAGACTACAATGTGCTGAGCCAACCATGGTTGACATGCATGACTGCATGCAAGCTATATATACCATGTTCCTACTTGGTTCCTTGCCCTCCATAGTCCCAGTTTGTCATCCATGCCGGGGAGGACAGTTTAGGAGGTGTTGTTGTGTTGATTAGCTTGGTTTGCATCAACCTTACACTCTAAGAAGGTGAGAATTCCGAGAAGCTTGCACGTGCGTTTGAGAGCAAAATCCTTGCACGCATGGGCCTTCTTGGTGAGATCAAGCTGACCGCCCACCGCCTCCCCCGCGCGCGGGGTAAGGCAGGGGCGCCTCCGCTTCTTCTCATCTTTGATAGCCCAGCGGACAAGATTTCGTTTCTCAGACGCCGCAAGCGGCTCGCGAATACTCCCTTCACCGTGGACGACGACTTGACCCTGGCACAGCAACAACGGCGACGGGAGCTATGGCCGACCTACACCCAGCTCCGGCAGACCAAGGCGGGCCAGCCGGTGTACTGGAAGGGGGCGGCCATCTACGTCGGCCACAAGCCCTGGCAAGCGACCCCCTCGACCACCGCGGCCCCAGCAACTCCAGCCCCAGCCTAGGGGAATACAGCAGTAGTGTAGAATAGTTAGACAGTGGCCTTGTACATGCCCGCCTACTACAGGCACTATACCAGCTGAGGCCTAGCCTTTTTAGTCATGTACATGTGTGCCTATGATGAGCCACACTCCAGACGATGCCTAGCCTTATTTAGTAATGTTGTGCCCATGCAGGGAGTCACTCTCTGCTGAGAAGCCATGCCATAGCTCCTGTATAGCCACGATGATCTTCCCCCACATGCCACGCTCCCCCTTAACTGGGCATAGCGCGATACATCATGAGGGTGCAGGTGCCTTGGTGCACCTAGAGCAGGGGTAGCTTACATTCCCACCCTTGCATGAAGTAGCCTAGAATGTATTAAAAGCCATATGCCCCTTCTCAGGGCTATGTGCTACATCTACTCCCAACGGAGTGATGTTGATAATTAATTAATTAATTAATTACACTCTAACCTGGGAGAACATAGGAAATGCTGCTTAGGCATGTTAGGGCTACCATCGTCAAGGCTATGCACATATTTACAAGGCTGGCCATGCTGGAGGGATGATGAAGACGTATGAGGTGCGTGGCCACCCCTTTGTACTTTGTAAACATACTCAGCATGGTTTTGGTGCATGTTGGATGGCATATGAAGTGGCACTGTGGGGTTACTAACTTACTGAGTGGTCCTTAGCGCCTTGTCAGGTGGTCATATCGGAAACCCATCAACTTGGGTAGTTCTTGTCACAATGACCCCCCACATTGAGCATGCGTTGCCGTCAGCGTGCAAGAGTTAATTATGTGTGATTTGGTCAGTTTGCAGGTGTCTTTGATGAAGAAGGAGGTGCTAGTGTGGCTGAATGGTTACTCTAATTTCCTTGCAGTGTCTACATGGGTGGCCGTCTTGGAATGGTTGTAACTTGGGCAGTTCTTGTCAGAACGTCGTCAAACCTTGAACATAGGAGGTACCATATGTGCAGAGGATGGTAGTATGTGGTTTGGCCAGTTTTCACCTGGCTTGGATGTATAAAGGGGTAGACATGTGTGTAGTACTCCTACACACAGATCTCGAGTGATTTATCTAGTACCAAATCCGAAAGGCTTGCATCACTCCCCGGACAGGAGAACTTTTGCGGATGACTGTAGGTGTAAGTTGGCGATGCCATGGTAACCGGAGACGTCCGTCCTATAGTCAGCAAAATTGGTGCGAGAGGTCCCCAGTTCGATTCCGGTCGGATTCATTTGCAGATCGCGTTTTCCGCGTTTTCCGCGGCCCGGCACTGAACGCAAAGGTTTTCACCTTTGCGGAGTGCCTGATCAGAGTATAAAGGGGTGTTAGTGTGGTTAAATACTAGCTAAAACCTCCATCAGCGTCATCACAGGCGGCAAACTAGGAATATCCATCAACTAGGGCTGCGCTTGTCAGAATGACCTGAAAATTTGGGGCTGCATGTCCCCCAACCTCTAGTATTTGGGAATATATGATTTGGCACTATTCCATGTGTGTATGATTTGATTTATTTTTTTTGGTGGAAAAAAGTACCCTTTTTGTGGGAAAATCCATCAATGTGTCTAAACATGATGATTCTGTGCTCAAAATTAGGCAGACTTTCTCAAAAGTCAGGGAACTATATGGGAATATATGATTTGGTCCCAATATGTTTGCCCACTGCCCTAGGAAAAATGTGACTAAAATAGCGTCTTTTTCTATTTTTAGCACGTTACCGGTGTATGGTGGGGGCTTGTACCCCCCCAAGTGGCTGGAAAATTTTTTTTTATTCATATTTATGGTCCCCAATCATCATTGGATTTTTAGCACATGCATAGGTATGGTTTCCAGAAAAGTGCCCTTTAGGGGTGTCCCCTCCCCTTAATTAATTGATTGATAGTTGCATTCCAGATTGCCAAGGTAGAAGAAATCCCACCCGCTGCTCGGTGAGCAGTTTATAGCATGGGAGAGGTATCCCATGCAAGCAAAAAGCACCACTTCTTCTGTATTCTGCCAAGGTGAATGTGGGCTCAAGGTTAAATAGCTGGTTCGCCTTTCCTTGATTTACACAATGCGGCTTGTTCTATTACCGGTAATGGCACTTATGGAAGGTATTGGAGAATGTTCCGATAGGTTATTCTGACTAGGCCCGCTGGAATGGAGGATGGATGACGAGGTATTAGGCACGAACAACCAATAAATAGCCATCAACTTCCACGTAACCAGAACGGAGACGGTAGTGGGATTAGTAAGTTTCGCGAACAAAGCTGCTACAAAGTGCACGCCTGTTTTAGTCGCAGGTATGGTGGACTCAGTGGTTCCTGCGCCGATAAAATACTGAAATCCAGCTACTCCATTCCAGTGTAGACACCGCACCAAAAGGTTAACCGGATCGCACAAGTCCCTGTTGAGAATGAGTTTGACGCCAATGCGTGATTAGACTTGGGAAATCTGATGCATGGGCAAAACCCCTAAAGCGCAAGGCCGACAAGCTCGCGTCGCCCTCACATCCGCCCCAATTTCATACGTGACCAGGCAGCATATTACAGAAACATCATGCCCTAACCAGACCTCTGGACAACAGACGTCCCTGAAAACCTGATTCCCACGAACGATAACAACATTACAACATTGTTGTCCTTAAATGCTAAGGGCGATGCCGTGGCTACACATCATGAACATCTTATGACGGCATATTCTTCACGCACGAGAAAAGCTTTACGCGCTGCCAGATAGCAAGACGGATTCATAACCGACGGTACTCGATGGAGTCGAAACCAGCCATGAACCCGGCTGGAAACAAGTGTGCCGTCTGGCCCCGTGCGTAGGCATCTGACCAGTCACCAGGTGCGCGGGGTACGCGCCTACGCGGTCGCACTTTACAGCCTGTGCACTCCGCACCTGCTCACGTGTAGGCCAGCGGTTGAGGTGCACGCGGGTGCACCCAAATGGATTCCAGTTGAGATCACAGAGAATCCGGCGTGGAATAACATTTGGATTGTTCCATTCTAAATGAGTGGCTACGGATGAACCCTGGTGCCGACTGCTGAACTGCCCGACGGCAAAAAGGTGACGTAGCTTGCGGTCGTCGTTCAAAAGGCGCGAATCGCCATCATGTCGGTAGCCCGCCGATTGGGAGATCGAGTTTAACTTAACAAAGTGAAGTTAAACTCAAAATTTTCGGACGGCTGCCTTTTCGGGTTTCTTGGTGGCGTGGACGCTGTCGTTGGATTTTTTGCGCCTCCTGCTCAAGGGGAAGAAAAAGCGGGGACCAACGGCCTCTTCCCAGTGTGCACGCCGTCACGTCGGCAACCATATCCGGATAGCGCCCTGATCGTAAAAGCATACGTTAGATAGTTTGGCGTATGCGCACAATTGCATAGAGAGTAAGCAATGGCGGCAGCTGTCGCTTTTTCGACTGCTGCGAGCCGCGTAGCGGTGAGCAGCCCGTTTGTCAGCTCGGCAGTTGCGAGCAAGAACTCCTCTGCCCAGAAGAAGGCCGCGCCCAACAATGCCGGCTGCAGGCAAGGAACCGTCTCCCTCCAGTCTTCCTCCTTCGTGGGAAGCAATGTTGATATCCGTTTCCGTAGCTCTTCCCGTTCCCGGGACCTGTCTATCAAGGCTTCCGCTGCCGCTGCCGCTGAGGCATTTGCCGATGGGCCTCGTGAGCAGCCTGCCCAGGAGGAGAGCCTGGCGCTCGTGCCGATGACGGCGGTGCCAGCTCCTTCTAACAAGTTCCTGGGAGTGGAGGTGTTCACCCTGCGGAAGATTGTTCCTCTCGGTCTGATGTTCTTCTGCATTCTCTTCAACTACACCATTCTTCGCGACACCAAGGTGAGAAGCTTCATATGGCAGTGCATCTGCAGTTCTTTTGCACCCAGGAAACTTTTGACTGGCTATAGAATTGCTTTCTTGTTTCGCAGTCACCGCTGCCTGCAATCTTCGGGCATGATCACTCCACGGAAAACGCACTCGCAAAATTGTGGCTTTTACTACAGGCTGCATCGCCGAAGTCTTAGTCAGCGCGTTTGTATAGTTGTAGTATTTACTGCAGGGTCAGTGTCTGACATGACCTCGTGGTGCATTTCCTTGTTTTTGGTCGCAGGATGTGCTGGTCGTCACTGCCCCCGGCAGCGGCGCCGAGATTATTCCTTTCCTCAAGACCTGGGTCAACCTGCCCATGGCTGTCGGCTTCATGGTCCTCTACTCTCAGCTGGCTAACATGCTGAGCCCAGAAGCTCTGTTCTACACCTGCATCTTCCCGTTCATCACCTTCTTCGGGCTGTTTGCGTTCGTGCTCTACCCGATGCGCGACGCCATCCACCCGAACGCGCTGGCGGACAAGATGCTTGCCGCTGCTGGCCCCCGCTTCTCTGGCCCTATCTCCATCCTCCGCAACTGGAGCTACTGCCTCTTCTATGTGATGGCTGAGCTGTGGGGTTCAGTCGTCGTGTCCGTCCTCTTCTGGGGCTTTGCCAACCAGATCACCCAGGTCGATGAGGCCAAGCAGTTCTACCCCTCTTCGGCCTTGGCGCCAACGTTGCCCTGATCGTCTCGGGCCGCGTCGTCAAGATCCTGTCTGACCTGCGCGGCAGGCTGCCCCCTGGTGTTGACGGCTGGGGTCTGTCCCTCAAGTACATGATGTCCCTGGTTGTGGTCGGTGGCCTCATCATCGCGGGCATCTACTGGTGGCTGAACCGCACCGTTGTCAAGGAGATGGAGGAGGCTGGTCAGAAGGGAGGTGCCAAGATGGTGCGTGCTTCTATTTAGTTGCTTTCATGTTGATGGAACCAAGACAACTTTTTTTTTTGCTTTCTATTTGTATTTCTTTCTTCTAAATTTATTTTATTCTGTATTGTTAAAGACTAACCAGAAATTGGTTTTACCTTTTTTTGTCAATTGCATTTTCTGTCTTGGATCCCGCAGAAGAAGGAGAAGACCAAGATGCCTCTGGGCGAGTCCATTGCCTTCCTGGCCAAGTCTCAGTATGTCCGCGACCTGGCCCTGCTGGTTGTTGCCTACGGCATCAGCATCAACCTGGTGGAGGTTACCTGGAAGGGCAAGATCAAGGCCCAGGTAAGAGTGGATGGGCCTGCTAAAATCTTCTCGTGTTTTGTTTAGAGGAAACGAATCTCTGTTTTTTTTTTTTTGCTCAGTGCTTGGATATGTTGTCAATCTTTGTTCTGACTTTTTCGCTTCTGTTGGTGATCTGTCCTGAACTGGTGCTGCTGTTTCGTGTCCGCGCAGTTCCCCAACCCGAACGACTACTCTGCTTTTATGGGTGACTTCTCCTCCAGCACTGGGCTGGTCACCTTCGTGATGATGCTCCTCTCTCGTGTCATCTTCCGCAAGTGGGGCTGGGGCGTTGCTGCCCAGATCACCCCGACGGTGCTGCTGATCACCGGTGTGGCCTTCTTCTCCCTAATCATCTTCTCGGGCCCACTCACCCCTGTGCTTGCGGGCATTGGCATGACCCCGCTGCTGGCCGCCGTGTACCTGGGTGCCGCCCAGAACATCTTCTCTAAGTCCTCCAAGTACTCCCTCTTCGACCCGTGCAAGGAGATGGCCTACATCCCCCTGGACACTGAGACCAAGGTGGGTGATGAATCCATGCATTGGATCTTTCAGGGTAACTCTTGCATGTCGAGATTTCAGACAGAAGAATGTTTGTAATATCAGGCTGTTCAAGATTTGGTTTCTTATCTGTAGTGAGTTTGTGTCTCATAGAGCAGTTTTCTCCCTTTCTGCTTGTCATCGGTTTTTTTATTTACATAAACTTTTGTTGTTCTTAATTTTTTCCTGAATTGCTTGTACCACAGGTCAAGGGCAAGGCTGCCATTGATGTCGTCTGCAATCCACTGGGCAAGTCCGGCGGTGCCCTCATCCAGCAGTTCCTCATCATCGGCTTTGGCTCGCTGGCGACCTCTACCCCTTACCTGGGTGTGATCCTCCTTACCATTGTCATCGTTTGGATCCGCGCTGCTGCCTCCCTGGACAAGCAGTTCCGTGCCCTTGTCAAGGAGGACATGATCGACGAGCTGAAATAAAAGGTGAGGACTAGTGGCGGGCGGAAAGACAAATATTTGGGGCAAAACAGGGATGTGAAGTATGGTGTTTGACGGTTTGTGACAGTTTGATTTTAGCGCAAGTTAATTTCTGTGACCATGAATGAGAAAGGGGAGGAAAAGTCTTTCGTCTTGGTGATGGTTGAGAGTCTTGGGGATGGTTTTTAGTCCTGAGCTAATGTTGTTTGGTGGTGTCTGTCTGCAGTTGCATCGGTCAGTTTTACTGTAGTTGTTTAGATAATCTGATTGCACCTGCAGGCACCATCCTCAAATCGCTAAATATAGTTTGCATGTTGGTTGTTGCTTGTCCGCCCCCCTTTTCATGTACAGGATAAGAAGTTCATCCTTCTATCAAGTTGCTAAAGTTAAGCTCGATTGTCCAAGAATCGCCCTTGGTTTTTCTTCAATAACAAGCTTGTGGTGACCTCTGTTGAGGTTCCACGGCTCTGTTGCAAGAATGCCCGAGAGGTGTTCCAGCAGATTTGGATGCTATGCATCTAGTTGATCTGTAGCTTGGTTTGATTTATGTATTGTTGATTTACGAAAGAAAAATTGCTTCGTATATAGAAAGCCAGTGTTCCCCTGATGTTTGTTGATGGGTTTTCTAGTACAGTCTTTGAGTGGGCACCAGATTTTCAGTTGTCTTTATACATTGGTTCTCCACCAGTTTTGGATCTGCCACGGGTACCAATTGTAGCTTCGATTGGCTTATGTGGGCGTTACTGATCTTTTGTTTGATTCATTTCAGCATAGTATAATCATGACAAAATAATTTCTACATCAAAAGTCTCGAATTCATGAAAACACATCCACTGAAATTGTTCCATTTTTTTGGGTGAAAATTTGCATCCCAGGTTTTTCGAAGTAGTAATTTCAATAGGACTGTAGACATGAGGTTGTGCTGGGGGCATGAGACCAAGATGTTGCATGTTAGTCGGGGTAAAATTGGCTCCAGAGTTCTCAATTCTCAGAGGGCGGGGGCCGAGATTAATTAACTCGGGTTATTACATAACGCAATTTTTTGCGTTGTGAGGTTGTAACAACCAAATGTTACATCCAAAGTTTTCCTACTGTTGAATCTTATTATGAGTTCTTTAGGACAATTATTTGAGAAGTTAGGAGGCTTCGACGTCTGATAGATATTGGGCCTGTTGAGATCTGTCGAATCTATTGTTCTACCCTCATTGGTCGTGGCCTGATCCACGTAGGGTACTTTGCATGGTGTTGTTTAGTCAGTCAAGATTCTCTGCAGTACCGTTGTACCTGGTGGATTTGGTTCCAGGTCCTTGAGATTTCGTATGTGCTGGCTTTGTGTTGTGTGGAGGATTCGGAGGCTAAGATCTTATCTTGAGTGATCCTCACTTTTGATTGGTCCTTCCGGGTTAGGGTTGGATGGATGCTGCGTGCACGATGACTTTTATCCTGTTTGGGGCGGCCGTGCATGTGTGCGTACGTGAGAGCTAAAGCTATGGTGTAATTCAAGGGTTTCCTTGTTTCATCAATCAAACAACCCTTGCCAAAAGTCAACTATAACTTCAACAGATAGTCGACTTGGATATAACTTGTCTGTTGTGTCTAACAAGGGTGGGGACTCATTCCCTTAACTGTTGAAGATCCATCTTCATTGCTTCTCTGGACGTGAAGTTATCTGTCGCGACTCCAACCCAGGTATAAAGATCTTTTCACGCTAATGTTGATACTGAGGCTGTTGCAAACACAACATTTTTAGTCGTTACATTGGTATCGGAGGTTTCTACCTAGGTGTTGGTTGTCTTGACAGTATTAGTTCACGATTAACAATGGAATTCTTGCCAGACCCAGAGAGGGTACGTTATGCTGTGTATTCGGACAGTTCTTAAGAGTGTGACTCATCCTTATGTGACAGTCTTGCTCTGAGAACTGCCTTGAGCCCATAAGTCTCTAACGTTCCCCAGTCCGGCATGCGCGACCCATGGAGTGATGAGTAACCCGGAGACACAACCACCGTTATCAAGTAAGAGAGTTGAAGATGCAACCACATCTTTAGCAGCTCAACGGACGACCGGTGATGAAAGGGTTTCATCATCTACTCCCAGACGTCAACTATTTGGAGATACCACCTTAATGTCTGCTTCCCGCAGATATTCGCTGTCGGTCGGCCCAAAGTTCTCCATCTTGCCCCTCGGTGTGCAACCAGGCGAGCCCTCCCTGCGTGGCATTGGTAGAGGTGTACCACGGTTCTCCAACGTGGGGACACGCGTTCGCCAGCACCCGAATACGGTTCGGCTATTCGTTTTGGCTACAACACGGTGCCGGGGCGAGACGGCACTCGGCTAGCGGCTGACGAGCTGACAGCGGAGAAAATTCGATTACAACATGAACGTGAGGAAGCTGCGAGAGCTAGAAGTGTGGCGGAAGCGCTGGAGAAGAGTGTGGGTAGGACTATTGCGCGTGTGCAGCAACTTGAGTCGCAAGGGCAGGCGGGCGATGGAGAGTCTGTTTTCGTGGATCAACCGTCTCCAACACTGGGTATACGAGGGTATATGCGGTTGACGCTCCTTTTGTTGATGAAGGGACAGATGCACAGGGGCATGAGCCTCCACGGCTCTCGGTGGCTGCGACATTGCGGAGAATCAGAATGCACCACACGCCCCAGTGATGGAGCTCACGTCTTTGTATCCTCGTACTGTTCCTTTTCCTAAGGTGGAGTCGGTAGACAAGCTATCGCTGACCAACCTTACCCATCGCAGCTTCGACCATTTCTCCACCAAGTTTCAGGATGTCTTCGCTATCCACTTCGCCAACTATGGGCCCAAGGCAGAGGAACGTCTCACGATGGACATCCAGAAGAGAATGGTTAGGCAGCGGATGAGCGACAGTGCCAGCGACCGTTTTGATGAGTTTTTGCGTTCTGTGGCTGGACGTGCGTGTACCGACCTCCCCTCTCTCCTATTGGGCTTTCGCCGGTTTCTGTTACCCCAGGATCAGCTTCGCATGGATCGGGACGCACTGGCTAACTGTACGCAGGCTGGTTTGACGCTGCCACAGTTCGTGGAGCAATTCACCAACCTTAGAGCCAAGATTCCCAATGCTCTGACGCAGAGGCGCTTCACAGACTACTGCATGGCATGGCTCCACACGTGCGACTGGATGTGGACAAGCACTTCTCCCAGTTCGACTACGTGGATTGGCAATGGGACAAGGTGTTGTCTTATGTGCTTACCCTTTGTCGTGTGCCTGCTTTTTCTGTCAAGTGGGAACCTGTGGCCACGCCAGTGCCACCCATCAAGAAGTCCCTGAACCAGCTGGATGACCTCCTGGGGGAGCTCAATGCATTGGATCCCACCCAGGGTAACTGTTTTATCTGCAACCAGCCAGGTCACTTTGCACGGGACTGCCCTAGACGGGACCAGTTTCCCCCTGCCACGAGAGGACCTTTTGGCGCCCTGCCATCTCCCAGGCCACCCAACCTTCCTCCTGGCGTTCCTGCTGGCGATCACCGGATGCAGCCAGGGTTCCAGCCCAACTTCCAGCCCTCTGGGAGGTTCCAGTCCCGCGCTAGGCCCTTCAGCAGACAGGATAAGCGTAGGATGGTGAACGCTCTCATGCAGCTGCTGGCAGATGAGGAGGATGGGGGGACGAGGATGAGCCTCCAGCACCACCTGAGCAGCTTCCACCATCGGGCAGTGGAGCATCCCCAGACCCACCTGAGTCAAAAAACTAGTTGGGTCCCCAGGTCATCCTTCTGTCATGGCCAGGTCTGACCTGCCTGCTGTTGACGTTAGGCCAGTGAACACTGTGGGTGCTTCTGACCCTGCTGTCCCTGTGGGTCCTCCTGTACCAGGTCACTTACTCAAGTTTCAGGCTAGGCTCCTCAACGTGCCAGTCCCCTTGGCTCAGCCAGCTTGCTTGTTTATGATTGATTCTGGTGCTGGCAGTAATTATATTGCTGCATCCTTGGTGCAGGAGCTGAAGTTGCCTGTGTTGGCCCACCCCACACCTGTCATGGTGCAGTATTCTGATGGCAGGAGAAGCTGCTCACCTGGCTATGTGCAGCTCATCTTCCAAGTTTGTTCATCCCAGACTTTGGAAGTGACAGCAGATGTCATTCCCCTCACGGCAGCAGATGTGATTTTGGGGATCCCATGGTTGTCTGACACCAATCCTGCTATTTCTTGGCCTGACAGGGTGGTCCAGTTCAAGGATGGGACAGTGTGGGATGCTACCTGTGTGTTGCCAGGGGGGAGAAGAACAGCCACTGAGTGCTGTTCCACACAGACAGCTGTCAATGATGGCAAGGGAGGGGAAGCAGGTGCGAAAGGGGTGGATCAAGAGCCGACTTTGGAGGAGAAACGGGCTGCCCTACTGAAGCATGTGTGGTCTGCCAAGCATACTCTGTCTTATTTGGCCACCTATCCAGTGGAACACATCTTTTTCCTGCATTTGGTGCCTAATGAACCTGAGTCTGCTAGTGGTCATTCTGTCAATGCTGTCAGTTCTACTGTCACCACTGAGCAACAACAGCAGCATGATGCCTTGTTGGACAGGTATGGAGCCATCTTTGAGGACAAGATGCCCCAGTATCCTCCTGAGGGACCCATCACACATGTCATCAAGTTGGTAGAGGGTGCTCGTCCTCCTTTGTGCCTATGTACAGGATGGGCCCTGCAGAGATGGCAGAGCTGAAGACCATACTTATTGGCCTGTTGGAGGCTGGTCTGATCCTCCCAGCTAACAGTCCTTTCAGTTCTGGGTGTTTGCTTGTACCCAAGCATGATGGGGGGTGGAGGTTGTGCATTGACCTGAGGGGACTGAACAAGGTGACTGTCAAGTCCAGGTACCCTCTGCCCAGAATTGATGAGTTGCTGGAGAGGACTGCAGGAGCTGCCTTCTTTACCAAGTTTGACCTCAGGCATGCTTTCTGGCAGATCAGGGTGGCTACTGAGGACATCCCCAAGACGGCCTTTTCTACCCCATGGGGACAGTTCCAGTGGACAGTAATGCCCATGGGTGCCTCTAACAGTCCTGCCACTATGCAGATGTTTGTCAATGCCATCTTTGGCCACCTGACTGGAAATGCCCTGCCCCAGATCTCACCTGACCTTCGCAACCCCAGGTTCAAGGACATTGCCCACTTGTGTGACACTACCAGGGTGGTCTTCAGGACTTGTGTGGTCGTCTACCTGGACGACATTCTGGTACACTCTCGTACCTTCAGGGAGCACCTGGAGAACGTGGAGGAGGTCCTTAAGGTGATCCATCAGTATCATCTGTCGGTGAAGAGGTCCAAGGTGGAGTGGGGCCAAGAGGTGAAGTTTCTGGGCTACCAGCTGAGCGCTGCAGGTATGACTCCTGAGGCCAGCAAGGTCTCTGCTGTTTTGGAGTGGCCTGTGTTGAAGTCAGCTCAGGATGTCAGATCCTTTCTGGGCCTGGTGGGCTGGTACCGACGGTTCATTCCCTGACATGGCGGCCATCTCTGGTCCCCTGTTAGCCCTGCTCAAGAAGGATGTTCCCTTTGAATGGACTGCAGCATGCCAGCAAGCTTTTGATGTGTTGAAGCAGAAGCTTACCACTGCTCCCTTGTTGGTGGGCCCCAACCCAGACTTGCCATACCAGGTTAGGTCTGACGCCTCACAGGGTGCTATTGGTGCAGTACTAATGCAAGATCATGGTAAGGGCCCTCAACCAGTGGAATACATGTCCAGGAGTATGACGTCTGCAGAACGTAACTACCCTGTTCATGAGCAGAGCTGTTGGGATTGGTGGTGGCCTGTCACAAGTGGGAACACCTACTGAAGGGGGCCAGTTTTCTGTGGCCAGCAGCGCCAGAGATGGGCAGGGCAACGAGTCTATTACCCTGATGACTGACCACAGGCCCTTGGTACATGTGTTGGAACAGACCCGGATGAGTAAGAGGATGGCTGGATGGATGGAGTTCCTGGGGGGGTTTGGACCTTTCTCTGTGAGGTACATTCCTGGTACGCAGAATGTGGTGCCTGACGCCCTGTCCAGGAGGAGGGATTTGATGGGAAGTTTTCATGAGGACTTGGACATCTGTGCTGCCCTGATTTCTGTGGTAGAGTGTGGAGCCTTGACTAGAGCTCAGGCCAACAACCAGAAGGTTTCTCAACTGTTGACACCACCTGTAGGGAATAACGGTGGTCCCGTGATGCTCATCGACCAGGGCTCTGTCCCAGAGTTGACAGGCGTCCAGGAGGGTGTCCAGTCACTGTCTGACAGTCTTAGGAGAAGTCCTGAAGGTGTGGTGCCCACTCCCACAGTGCAGCCAGGTGAGGGAGGCCCTGCTAGGCGCAGCAGAGGTAGGCCCAGGAAGTGGGTCATGGACCCTGTGTTGGTAGGCCGGTCCAAGGTGTTGGCCTCTCAGGTGATGGCAAGGTCAAAAGGGCCTATAGCTACTACTGTCTCATCCAAGCAGTTGGTGGCTAGCCCTGGGCAGGAAGAGGAGATGCAGATGCAGCCCCTGGGACCTGACAAGGACCTGGTGTTGCCTAATCCTTTAAATATTTCCCTGCTGGACGTCATCAAGGCCTTCACCAAGACGGAGGACATGGCTACTGCAGCTATCCAGAGGGGCAACTTTGGCAATAGACCTGTAGAATACTGGGAGGGCGTTCTGTATGTTCACACTCATGATGCAGAGCACACGGTGACTAGAAAAGTGTATGTGCCTGAGATGGCCATTCCCACAGTGTTACATTGTTTCCATGACGATGTGACTGCGTGTCATCCTGGTTATGCTAAGCTACTTCATGAGGTGCAGCAGAGGTTTTGGTGGCCTGGCCTTTATCAGGATGTTAAGGCCTATGTGGATTCCTGTGACTCCTGCCAGAGAAATAAGGTCAGGAACCAAGCCACGCCCATTTTCCCATGGCTATGCCCATTCCCCTGCGCCCTTGGATCAGTGTGACTATGGATTTTATCTGTGGTCTTCCCATGTCAGATGGTGGCAATGACAGGATCCTTGTGGTCATGGACAGGCTGTCCAGGATGTGCCATCTGATTCCTTGCAATACTCATCTCACCGCTGCACAGTGTGTGGATTTGTTTATGAAGGAGATCTACCGTCTGCACGGCATGCCTAGAGTGATCATCACTGATCAGGACCCCCTTTGGCTGTCAGGGTTTTGGAAGTCATTCTTTGACATCCTAGACACTAAGCTGGCATTCGGTGTGGCATACAGGTGTGCCAGTACTGGGGCGGTGGAGAGGATGAACAGAATTGTCAGGGAGTGTCAAAAGCACTATTGTACCACGACAACAAGGACTGGGACAAGAAGATACCTTTCATAGAGTTCGCAATCAACAACTCTCCTCTGGCTCCTCACCAGATGTCCCCCTTCGTGATCTGCAATGGCCAGTGTCCCTTGACACCATTCGACTTGGAACTGCCTGACAGAGACGCTGAAGGCCCTTTCCAGCGACGTCTTGGTTCAGTCCAGCAGTTGTTGGCTTCCTTCCAGGAGGCTCACAGCATTGTGGCTACCCAGCTGTTGAGGACACAGGACAAGTACCTGACTAACGCCTGGCAGCAAACGGTGGCCAGTCATTCCTTTGTAGCTCCTGGGGACTTGGTGTTGTTGGAAGCCAACAGAGTGCTGCCTGAGAAGGAGCAATGCAGGAAACTGCAACCACTCTGGTTGGGTCCTTACCCAGTGTTGGCAACCTTCCACTATGGTACAGTGGTCCAGGTCCAAGTGCCTTCTCACTGGAAGCTCAGGAATAATATTTTTCACCTAGCCCAGCTGAAGCTGTACAGGCGCAACACCTTACCAGGCAGATTGTCTGCCCCTTTGCCTTATGAATTGGATTCTGAGGGGGAGAAGATCTATGAAGTGGAGCGGTTGTTGGCTCACAGGGTGAAGGGGAAAGGTCGTACCAAACAGTTGCAGTTTAAGGTACACTGGAAGGGAGAGCTAGAGGTGACTGCTACGTGGCTGTGGTTGTCTGATCTCACCAACAGTCACTCTGCTGTACTAGAGTATTGTCAGCGTCATGGTATCACCTTGCCTGAGTGGTATGTCATGGGCTCTGAGCGGTGTGCTCCCCTTCATAGCTCCCAGTGAGCACTGCTAACACCTCTTTTTGGTGTTTTGTGTCTGTGGTTGCCAGCCATGGCCGACTCCCATCCTGAGGGGACACCCAGGCCACCTGCACGAACCCAAGAGGACGTGAGGGCTACGTATGTCTTTCAGCACGACTACGCTGGCCCCAGAGCCCGGGCCCTTCGATCCAGGAAGACGCTGGGTTTGTGGAAGCCCATTTTCTCAATCTGTTCCAGCGTATGGTACATGATCAGCAACGGCACGAGCAGCGTCACGGGGCCTTGATAACCAGGTTGATTAATGTGGAGGGTCTGGTTACTCAGATGGCAGAACACTTGAGGGCTGGGCACATTCCAACTGTGGGTTCTGCTGTGCCTGCAGTTTCTGAGGCTCCAGTAGCTCAGGAGGCTATCCCCACCCCGGTGGTCTCAGTCCCCTCTCCTACGGAGGCTCCTCCACCCCCTAAGGTGGTGGTACACTTGCCCAGGTCAGCTGTCCCAACAAAACAGGTGGAGCAGTTCTTGGACCACCGTAATTGTGCTCCTGGACAGTGCGAGTGGTGTAAATCCTTGTACACAGCCATGCAGGCATTGGATCAGACAGTGGTGGAGGAGGGTGAACTAGTACCTGAGGGTATGGTAGAGTTGGCCCTTGACTGTCTGCCCCCCAGTCTCTGTGAGATTGGGTCACCTATGGTGGCTTACATTATGCACACCGTCTTTGCAGTGTACCCGTGGCCTTCGTTTGACATGAGGCCGGTGGAGGGCCAGGACTTGATGGAGGCTCTGCCCAGTGACCTGAGACTCGCCTTTGCAGGGCTCAAGCCAGTTGGATATTCCCAGACCTACACTGAGCTACTTGAGCAGGCTGTCAAGCAGGGAGAGTTTGACCTTACTCCGTCGTCCAACTGCTCTGTGATGTCTTGTTTTCCACACAAGGACAGCACAGTCTTTGTGGGGCTGCAGTTACCAAAGTTCCCTAACGAGCTGAGGGCCAGGCTCACACCTTTGAGGGTGCTGGTACCCATCTTGGGCGCCAGGTGGGGGCCTATCAAGGCCTTTCTACAGCTGTGGTGGGCCTATAGCAGCTGGCTATGTCGCCATAAGACTGCCAGTGGCTGGGTCTTCGATCCCCTCCGACAGGCTGTGGTCACTCTGTCCTACCCTGCCCAGTGCAGTAGGTTTTCAGCTGAGTTGGGCAAGGCTGCTGAGACCTGCTTGGATATTCAGGTCAGCAGGAACTGGCCAGATCTGGTGTCCATGGTGGAGCATTTCCCAGTGTTTGGAACGAGGGGAAGGATATGAAGAAGGGGGATTGGTTCACTCTGTGAAGGGTTCCAGGATGGTTGGAGATGGGCTGTGGAGTGAGGTGGGGATCCAGAATGGAGGCGACCAGTTCTGATGTCCAGTCCAGATTTCCAGCAATGACAGTTCTGAGTTCATGGTAGCTTTGCAGTTGTATTATCCAGGCATGGTTGCCTGTGTGTTAGTCACTTGATGACATTTCATCTGTGGGTGAATTTGTCTTATTCAGGGTTGACATGATCAGATGATACTGAGATAGGAGGCCCTTTGGGGATGTAAAAACCCACTTGCTTGTCCCAAGAGGTGGTGGACTTCCTGTTTATTGTTGTGTTGTTTTGTGGAGGTTGTTGTTTTATTCTTCTTGGCTTCTAGGAACTGGGAGTTCCTGTCTTGAGGGGGAGATATGTAACAACCAAATGTTACATCCAAAGTTTTCCTACTGTTGAATCTTATTATGAGTTCTTTAGGACAATTATTTGAGAAGTTAGGAGGCTTCGACGTCTGATAGATATTGGGCCTGCTGAGATCTGTCGAATCTATTGTTCTACCCTCATTGGTCGTGGCCTGATCCACGTAGGGTACTTTGCATGGTGTTGTTTAGTCAGTCATAGATTCTCTGCAGTACCGTTGTACCTGGTGGATTTGGTTCCAGGTCATGAGATTTCGTATGTGCTGGCTTTGTGTTGTGTGAGGATTCGGAGGCTAAGATCTTATCTTGAGTGATCCTCACTTTTGATTGGTCCTTCCGGGTTAGGGTTGATGGATGCTGCGTGCACGATGACTTTTATCCTGTTTGGGGCGGCCGTGCATGTGTGCGTGTGAGAGCTAAAGCTATGGTGTAATTCAAGGGTTTCCTTGTTTCATCAATCAAACAACCCTTGCCAAAAGTCAACTATAACTTCAACAGATAGTCGACTTGGATATAACTTGTCTGTTGTGTCTAACAAGGGTGGGGACTCATTCCCTTAACTGTTGAAGATCCATCTTCATTGCTTCTCTGGACGTGAAGTTATCTGTCGCGACTCCAACCCAGGTATAAAGATCTTTTCACATCAATGTTGAAACTGAGGCTGTTGCAAACACAACATTTTTAGTCGTTACACCGCGACATGATTTTAGCTGCGCTGGTTGTCTCCTTGACATGCAGAGCAAAGACGCTGTTGGCGTCATCCGCTCAACCCCTAATAAATTAATTAATTAGGAAAATAACTCCGTTGGGAGTATCTGTAGCACATTAACTAATTAATTAATAGACACGTGACTGCGTCACGTGAGCATAAGTCCTCAGTGGGAGGGGAACATGGGATGGAATGGATGGTATAATTAAGCTATCTAGGTCCTAGTTACAGGGGTGTGGGCACCGCTGCCCGAATCGCTATGAATGCCATACTTGGTCACACGCGGAGCCCCCACAGGCTTTGGGGTGGTCTCCTTCATCACTACTTGCCATCTATCCTTGCGCACCATCTGCCTCCATATTACAGACAAACCAGGAGGCTGCCCGGGGGTGAGCCCGTCACGTCTAGTGTAGCACATGTCCATGCCAAGTCTATCACGAAAAGTCCACGGGTGGCGGCCCTGCCGCGCGCGGCCGGGGCACGCCAGGTGAGGACATATCGCCCAGGCTGGGCGGGCTTGGTGCCAGCTAGTCTATCTGATGTATCTACCTGATCTGTGCGGGCCAGGTGCCCGGCTAGGCCCAGGCGCCTGTGCAGTAATAATGTGGGAAACATAGGGCAAATCAGCGTACAAATCCTCATTACTAATGTGCAAACCAAAGGGCCTTGCGCAGCATCTTGGTGACGGCGCCGTCGAGTCGTTGCCGGCTCCAGCTCCTGCGTCAGTGTCCACGTCTCGGCGCCCGGCGTAGGTCAGGATCGTCAGAATGACGACCTTGAAGAGGTCACGCTTGATGATCCGGGGTAGGGCGGGGTTGCTCCACCAGCGGCGGTGGTCATGGAGGTGCGCCCACGCCATGCCGATCCGTGTCGTCATGTCGTCCTCGCAGTCGGGAAGCCAACTGCCGAGCAGCTTGAAGCGGCCTGAAGGAGGGTAGTTGACCTCGGCATCGTCTAAGAGGCGGCGGAGTGTGGGTGGGGGCCCTGCCATGCCGAGGACCAGGGCCTTGCCGTTTTGGGGCTGATTTCTAGACCAACCGCCCGAGCCTCGAGCGCCAGGCAGTCCAGCCAAAGTTGGGCAGACTCCGCTTCTCGATGAGCGTGATGTCGTCGGCATAAATGAGGTCAGCTAGTAAATTCTGCTTGTTAGTCGGCCCCCCTTCCCCAAGCTCGTTCGTGATCGCTAGGCCAGGGGCATGGCCTGTGATGCTAGCAAAGCGAGCACGTGCCTGGCGCATAACATAATCCACTACAATAATAAACAGGTACCTGTTTACCTACGGCGACAGGACGCAACCCTGCCAGACGCCGGTCTGCAGTGGGCGTGGCGGGGTAATGCCGTGTTGAGTGCGCACCGAAGTGGTCGACCCCTCATACAGCGTGCGGATGACGGTAATCAGGGGAGTGGGGACGCGAGCGCGAGCAAGTACAGCCCATAGAGCGTCCCAGAGGACAGAATCAAAAGCCTTGATGAAGTCGACGAAGATCAGGATGGCGGGAAACTCACCAGGTTGTAGGAGAGCGATTTCCTCGAAGAGGCGACGCGCGACGAAGATGACCATGACGGTGTAGCACATAGCCCAGGATGGCTGTAGCACATAGCCCTGGGAGGGCCGGGCATATGAGCCTATAATACATTCTAAGCTACTTCCTGCAAGGGTGGGAATGTAAACGACCAGGTTGCTCTAGGTGCCCCAGGGCACCTGCGGCCCCATGATCTATCAAGCTATGCCCAGCTAAGGGGGAGCCTGTCATGGGGGAGAAGATTAAAAAAATAATAATAAATTATAACATGCCTCCGTTGGGAGATCATGTAGCACATATTCCTTGATGGTGGTGGAAAGGAGAGAGCCGCGTAATCTAACTATCCTAACGCTAATCTACCTAGTCTAGAAAAATCCTAACTGCCCTACTCGTCAAAACGCCTCCTCCTCTCAAGTGGGGGAGGGGATTTGCCCACAGGATCGGGCGTGTGAGCCTTGACAATCTTCTGCCACCGCGTCTTGTTCTGCATGGCAGCCCAAAGAAGGGAGAGAGAGTGGATGCGGTATTCAAACTGGGCTGGGACCAGTAGGTCATCCAGCAACATCTGCACGTAGTTCGTGACATGTTTCCCTACCTTTTTGGGAACGTCCTTGGGCCAGGCCAGGTCAGAATGTGCCGCCCGGCCAGGCTGGCCAAGCCGCTGGGGCCTGCCAGACCAAGGCGGTGTCGACCTGCGAGCAAGGTGTCCTACAAATGCTATCCTACGCTGTCTAATCTCGTCCGAAATACGAGGCATGCCCCAGGTGATACAAAGACTCTGATGACGGGCGCTTGGAAAACCCTAACCCGTGTTTTTTTACAACGCGATACATCGCGTTGTAGGGTTAGAACGCGATGTTTCGCGTTGTAATCTGACACGTGGCAAACCTATTAAACATGCGATTTTTGGTCTGAAACTTTCAAGATAGGTCAGAAACATCTCATAGAATTCAAGAAAAAATCCTGGTATTTTTGGTATTTTTTTTGTGACAGCTGCAAACAAATATGTACCACTGAAATCAGGCATTTTCGCGGGACGATGGTGAAGACGACGGCGATGGCGGCAGGTAGATCTCGCCAGTTTTCGCGCGAATTTCAGTGGCTGTTGGGTGGCACGACCATGATGATGCGTTCAAAGGTTGATAATTAGGTTTCTACGAGTTTGTTGAGGTACTGGGGCAAAGGAAACGTAGTTTTTTCCAGTTTCTCACCCAACTTTCATGCGGAAACCCTGGAAACCGGCATACATATTATTACGTCAAGACTCGGGTCTGCTGCGGCACCATGCTTGGTATTTCCATGGTGTTTCGACTTCTTAACACATGTTTATTCATTCCGAACGCCCGGACTCTCGGCTAAACCGAGATTTGTGCAGACTTTTATTGGGTAGCTCCGGGCATGATGGTGCCTGCAAATAGCGTAAGGCGTGACCGTGGCTATTGCTACGGTATGCTGTATTTTCCTGGAAATGGCCTCTGCCACCGGCTCAATAGTGCTTGCAGGCGTAAGTATATCGTGTTTCTACCTAGTTTCTGCCAGTTTTCCACTTATTTCTACCGACCTCTGCCCAGCCTCTCTAAGACCGCCATCCTACTCGACGTTGCTTGCATGTCAGCCATAGCAGGTTGCAGTTGTGCAGTATTTAGGTGCTGTATACGTCGTCAAGCCGTGCATATATCGTGAGGATTGGATGTTGATGGTTTATACTGCGTTGATTGTGCAAGAAGATCAGCTGGGTGCCCATAATCATGGTGTATAATCATGTGTTGTTAGCATCTTGCCACCATTTGCTAGCATGCATTCCAGCGTCATCTTTGCCTGCATGTAAGCTCATGGATCACTCAACCTATCCAAGCCTTGCATTACACGTGCCTCTTTCTTTCAGTATTGCACGCGTTATGGAATGAAACCCAGCACCTCCGTTCCCACGAGGCATGTGCTCAACACGTTGTGAGAGTGGATGATGCTTTGGCTATGGCTGCCTGATTCAGTCATATTAGGTCATCCAGTCATGATGTTTGATGCATGTTTGATGCAGTATAACTTATACAACACCTATTTTCAACGTTTTGACCCTCCAAGCTCACTATGGCCCCGTTTATGGGGCTCGTCTATTAATTAACTAATTAATGGGGCTCGGGTCGTTGCGTAATGTTGTCAAGGGCTCTCATGTTTCCCACTGCGTTGTACTGCGTTGTAATTGTGATGCTAATGAAAAATAGCTCCAGTGGCCCAATGGGCCTGAGTTTTGTTTCACAGAGCCTGCATATGTTGCCCATAGCTCGTGCAAGAGCCAGATTTTTTCATGAACCATTTGTGAATAAGCACATGACTTGTGACCTAGGGTCAAGAAATCGCGGTCATGGTCAGACCCCCCTGTATTCAAACCAGTGTATCTCTCTAATGAATAAGCATTTTGTAGGTCTGAGTAGCTCAAAAAATCCTTTGATTTATGGGCTTTCGAGGAAAGTATATACATGACCATGAAAAAAAAATTCCTTAGGTGCTTATACGCGTTCTAACAAAGAACGCTTACAACGCGATATATTCGCGTTCTAATTAAAAAAACACGGGCTAAGTTCAGGACCTGTCGGAGCATCCTGTAAACTGTGCCGTCTAGCCTAGCTGCCAGTGTGGGTGTGAGTGTCCATGCCTCGGCGCATACGTGAGCACCGTGAGGACGAGGACCTTGGGGGGAAGATCAGCATAGCTATACAAGAGCTAGGGCATGGCTTCTCAG
>RPFO01000599.1:0-24617 GCA_009746045.1 Mesostigma viride
GCACCTCCGGCCTGCATGGTGCATGATGCAAAATAGGGATGCATGGATGCCCTGGAGCATGACATCGCATCGAATGCATGATGCACTGGAATGCATGGATGCATGGATGAATATTGGCACTGCAATGGATCGCATGGCATGCATGGAGCGATGGACCTGCCATGGATGCATGGATGGCCAATGATTGGCTAACCACACGTAAGAACTGGTATGCGATGTCGGTGCGCATGGTCATTGAGTCCCCTTGCCCTCCCTATGAACTAAGGGTGAAAAGGCAGGTTGGACTCGCCCACGGGCGGCACTACCAATTGTAGTGACAATGCACACACGGGCTCGTTTGGAGCCACGGGGAAAGAGATATGAGGAAATGGGTTAGCTTCGATTTGCAATTTGATAGCCATTCCACTAAGCTGCTGTTAGAATGGGGATGCTTTTACACACTTAAAGCACCCAACACAACCCAGCACCCACCAACCTAACATTTATCAGACGTCCACTTAGATGCTCTAAATTTGGGACTAATTGCAGACTCTGACAAACAAGACAATCATGGTCACACCATACTGGACCTGCTAAGGTCTACAAGATTGCATTCTAGCTATCTTCTCATTCTGTCAATTCTTTTGTTGATGCATTTATCAAAGTATTGTGTTCAGACACCTCCACTCTATGATGTTTATGATTTGCCATTAGTGGATTCAAGAAACCCAATGCGCCCATGATCCTACCATTTGCAACACCACGCCTGGTGAACACCATTTTATTTAATTATTATTGCATGATGACATGGATGAGATCACCAGTTAAGACAGTGACCTGTTGTGCGAGCGCGGGACCGAGTGGCAAGATCCTTGACACTCATACATGCTCTTCTTGGCGTGTGGTTAACCACTGCGCCAGCACCATACGTGGCAAGAGCACGCTGCTGTTTGGGCCCAACCAATGTTGATGAGTATAGTAAATTATATGCACTTGTCACTCCTCTCTTTTGGACTGCCATGCAGAGCAAGGAAGCGGTGCAGAAGATTGTCAAGGCGACACACCAACGGGGGAGAACCCGCCGGGAAAAAATCCTCTTGGGGCAAGCCCCCTCCCGCCCAACCGCGGTGGAGGCGTTGATGAGTAGTGTAGTAATAGGATCTAGATAGCTAGAGCTGTAGGATAGTTCGTCACGGCGGCTCCCCACCCCATCACATCATGGAATAGTGCTACATGGATCTCCCACGAGAGGCATGTTATAACCTTTAATTACTTTATTAATCATTGACTGGCTGTTGGTTTGCATAGACTACTCAATTTTGCTACGTGATGTAGCGGAATCTCCTTCCATTCATTCCATATCGAACTGCTTATTGCCTTCCAGGTTGTCTGGAGGCCAGGCAATGCATCTAGTGTAGGATTGTATAGTTACAATAAGCTTTTTCATGCAAAGGATACAAGATTTATAGAGATTCATTGATCTATTAATTAAATGAATAAGATTTTCATGGATATGGGAGCATTAATTACATGAATCATGAATTGCACGGCAATTTTGTCAGCCCGAGCATTCGGTATCAAACAAATGCACTTTAATCATTATACAAGAGAACACCAGCGCAGCCAACCGAAATCGGGAGAATCCGGACCATAAAGGTAGCTCGAGAACCTGCCGTGTATCTTTTTCGCGTTATTCGAAAGATCGACAAGGAAGATGAAGAATGAAAAATGTGATGAAATGATGAAATCCTTAGTGCATTGAAACAATTTATGCGGCTCTCGTGTGGAGACTAAGAGACCTAGACCGGTCCGGAACAGCCACAATGCTGCATCCAGAGGCGCTGCTGTTCTAGCCTAACTGGACCCGGAGTGTCGTTAGATGGTGGGAGCAACCACTCTCCTAGCGATCGCATCTCCCCACCATTTAAGAGGAGACAATACCCACGAAATGCGGAAAAACCACTGAAAAGTCAGCTAGTCAGTTCATCACGTTAGCCATGCCAAATGATTCAAACGTCCAAGACTAAGACACAACGGAAATAATGCAAAGGGCAAAAAGCGAAGAAGGACAGCACTTTAATGTCGCGGAAACAAAAGCCCGCGGCAGCCAGAAAAACTCGGTTCGCCGCCCAGCGACCCCAGCGCCAAGCGATGTGGACAACGAATCCCCAAAGTGCCAAAAAGCTCGGACACGGCCGCAAGAATCTGGCATCACGGCAGTTCAGATTGCCCGAGAGATTACAAATAACAACAGATACTATGCGTAAAGACCGGTCACGACGCTGATATAGTAGAGCTATGTCGCCCAAAGGCAGACACCCGAAAGATGCTGAGGTGACGTTTGCAAAAAACATCGGACTGAAAAAAAATTAAATAAAAATTCATAACAATGCTCGTGGAGTCATGTAGCAAATATTTCATCGATGATGGGGTGGAGAGCAGCCGCCAGTGATCGGAACTATCCTAACTCTATCTTAGAAAAGCCTAACATACACTTCTCTCAAAAACGCCTCCTCCGCTTGGGGGTGTGCCCACACCAGGGTCGGGCGTGTGTGCGCATCGACATCACTCTTCCACCGCATCCTTGTCCTGCTGGCAGTCAAAGAACGCAGAGAGAGAGTGGATGCGTGTACTCAAACTGGGCTGGGGAAACCACTGGTCCGAACATCAGCAACTTGGATATAGAATTCAGGTACATGTTCCCTACCTTTTAGCATGTTCTTGCCAGGCCAGGTCAAAATGTTGCCGCCCGTTGGCCGACGCGCTGGGGACCGGCCAGACCAGCGGCAAACACAAAACTGGGTGAATCTGACCTGCGCTGGATGCGGAGAAGCAAGATGTCTGACAAATGCTCATTCCTAGCTGTCTAATCTCGTCCGAAATACGCCGGCATACCGTGATACAAAGACTCTAAGGACCTACGTGAAGAAAACTCACCGACATTCAGGACCTGTCGGAAGCATCCGGGTTACCGTGCCGTCTAGCTTGCTGCAGTGTTGCCTCAGCTGTAGTGTCCTAGTGCACTCGGCGCCATACGTGACGCACCGGTGAGGAGACAGGACTTAAGAACAGAGCATGCGCTTGCGACTGCTCCGTCCCAAGGCCCTTGGAGCGCCAGTAGGTGAATTGGGCGAACGGAGCTGTGGCCCAGGAAAAGGCCGATGGGTCCACATCGTTCGGCAGTGATCGGAAGCCCACACTCCCAACAGTCTTGAAGCGGGTCGCGGAGAGTGGGGACCTCCGTCCCGGATCTAGCAGGCGCGGGCAGCGTGGGGCGACTGGAAGCCCCAATCACCATCGCTCAGTTTTGACACTAATCTCCAACCCCACCGCCCCTTCCCTCCGGCCCAGACAGTTCCAGCCAGGTCTGAATGTGCTCGGGTACCTAGCGCGGCGTATGAGAGCGTCACGGTAATATGGTACTGTCGTCCGCGTAAATCAGGTCAGCCAGCAGGTACCCGTGCTAAAACATCGGACTTGACGTAGAGTCATAATGGCACGCGTCCATAGTTCTTGACCAACTAAACGCTCCGCATAGAGCAATTCAAAAGAGTCCGTGAACTGAAATCAACACGATACGGAACAAAGACTGGGAAAAAAACGATGGTAACTGAGAAAGAACAAACACATATTTTGCTGTGTCGGGAAAGGAGAGTGATATCCGGCCACGAAACCACCAACCAACCGGTAACGATAAAAGGAAATCATTTATCAATCTGCCAGTTAAGTCTGAATTTATTAAACAATTAATTAAAACATATATCTCCGTTGGGAGCTTATGTAACACATAGCCCTGAGGTGGGCATATGGTTATATACAATCCTATACTACACATTGCAGGTGAATTTGAATATGTCAACAGTAACTCCAGCCTTGGAGTATATGTAGCACATAGCCCTGAGAGGGCATTATGGAAATCCTATCATACATCCTCAGCTATTCCCTCGCAAAGGGTTGGGATGTAAACAACACATTGCTTAGGCTGCACCAAACGAGAACAAGTAACAAACCTGCACCACTTCATGATGTAATCGCGCTATCGCTACTTGCAGGCTGGGCCCGGGGCGAAAATACCCTGTAAATCAGTCATAATGCTTTTGCTCTTATTCTTTGCACACGGTTTCAGCACCCACCCGGTTGATTTGCCACCCTTTTTGCGTTCTCCGTACCAGAAAACTGTCATGTAAAATGATTCCAATTACAAAAATGGACCTGCGGATCAACGGCAACTGGCCATCTTACATTAATTCCCTATCATTTAAATTTAACTCACCATGAGCTTGCATAGTCAAGGCTGAAACGCAACGACCCTAGTAGGCCAAAACACACCTCCCCAAGCGGAGAGAGGCGTTGTCACTGCATGAGATAGAGTAGTTAGACTTCTAAGACTAGGCTAGATTTAGAGTTAGGTTAGTTCGATTACCGCGGCTCCTATCACACACCACCATCCATCAAGAAAATAATGTGCGACATGATCTTAATCAACGGATGGCTGTTATAATTTAATTAGCTTGCATTGATCAATTGAGTTTGGCCACAGATTTAGTGTGCACAAGGTCACCTATTAAAAAAAAATGATACATATATTCTATATCTATTTGCCCTAGCTCTACCCAGGGGTACTATCACTAAGCTAGCAATGCTTCATCCGCCGTTCAAACACGATCCGGCCACATAATACACACTGGAAAAGATACACATAGTTTAACAATGCAAGAAGATCCAAATGACCTGAGAAAAATGAACCCCCACTATTAATCATTTAATTAGGAACATCACTCCGTTGTGAGTAAATGTCGCACAATCCCTTGATACCCAAAGGCATACGCAAAGGCATACCGAGCCACGAGTAAATCCAGCGAAAATAAAAAGAGGTAAAAACCCAATTATTTATAGAGAGGAGAACTTTTTGAATCGGAGCTCATAACTTTCACGTAGTTGAGCACCGGATTCAGCTGTGAATATCACAATCGCTTCGTTCTAAATATCTTAGATCGCCATGCGATATAATTTTCCGAAAGCTGTAACGGGCACTAACGAATGAGCAAACGCCTCTCGACGCAACGCAGGCCTGGCGGCTGCGCTTGCAGCATGAAAATTACGTCTGCCAGCCCCGGCTGCAGCTTCGAGCCAACGGCCCAGAGGCAGCAAGGCGCACTAGCCAAGCATCTAGTGGTCGCCCAAGCCGCCTCGAGCCGCGCCGTCGCCCGCAGGCGTCGCCTGAACCCAAAGCGCTAGTCAGCTCTGCCGAAGCGAGTGGACAGGAGCTCGACTTTGTCGCGAAGCAGCCAGCCGCTTCCTTGACACGGCTTAACCCGGAACCATCCTGGTCATGCGTGTTTTATGGAACGCACGACTCGCCTTCTTGCACTATGCAAGCAGCTCTATCAACCAAGGTCGCCTTTTGACCCTCGCTGGGTTGGCGTTCGCCTCTTTCGACATCATTCCAGCCATACCCCGCCCTTTCCTCCAGCATGCGCTCTCTCCCTTCCTGGACGCGTCCATCGGGAGCTTTGGCCCCCAGCCTCTCACCACCACCTATAACGAATCCTCCCTCCGCTCACTCCTTAAGGAGGTTCCTCGAGGAGCACGTGGACCCCATACTGCTGCAGATGTGGCGGCCATCGGCGGCACGCTGACTGACCGAGCTTTCCCCTCTTTCCAACCGCCACCTCCCACCATCTCCACCGCCACCTCCACCCTCCTCCGCCTCCGTTCCGCCGGCCAAACCACCTCCACCTCGACGACCATCCCGCCCAGCTCCGTACATCGCACCAGCGTCTTAAGGACAACGCCATCGCTATCGGAGGTCTGCAGAACACGGGCAGGGCCCTCACCGCCCAGGCGGCTTTGAAGGACATTGCCGCCAAGGCCGCCCGGCTGGCCTGTGCCGGCATGGCTCCTTCCCATCACCACCTGGGCGGACATGCTTAAGCAAAGCATACCACCTCCACGCACCTCCGCAGTCGCAGCCAGCATCAAACGGCAGCGCGTTGACCTCCGCGAGGAGGCGAGGCTCGCCAGGCGCACAGTACAACGTCATTGTCAAGAACTTCACCAGGAGAAGTGAGGACTCCGAGAACTTTTGCGTGCGTAACATTGAGCGAGAAAGATCCCTGTCGCATGGCCTAAAAATATCGGTGGATCGGCGCTGGCCGCACCGCCTTCCCCGCGCGCGGGGTAAGGCAGCGCCCCCGCTCCTTTTCTCACCTTAAGACCCCGGCGGACAAGATTCTTTCTCAGACGCCGCAAGCGCTCGGAGAAGACTCTCTTCACCCTTGATGACGACCTGACCCTGGCGCAGCAACAACGGCGACGGGAAGCTATGGCCGATTCTACCTCCAGCTCCGGCAGACCAAGGCGGGCCAGCCGGTGTTATGGAAGCGCGGCCCATCTACGATCGGCACAAGCCCTGGCAGGCGACCCCCCCCCCCCCCGCGCCCCAGCGACTCCAGACGCATTAGGGAATACAGCAGTATTTAGTAAGACACAATAGATAGACCGTGGCCAATGTAATGTACGCCTCCTAGAGGCACTATCCTAGCTAAGCACCGCGCTTTCCTTAATCATGTACATGTGATTTGTATGCCTATGATGAGCACGCCCAGATGATGCTAGCTTTATTTAGTTATGTTCTGTGCCCATGCAGGAGTTAACTCTTCTGCGAGACGCCATGCCCTAGCTTCTTTTGTATAGCTATGCTGCTTCTTCCCCCTATGAACAGGCTCCCCTTCGCTGGGCATAGCTTGAGATCATGGATGCAAGTGCCCTGGAATAGCACCTAGAGCAGGGTCCTTTACATCCCACCTTGCAGAGAAGTTAGCTTAGGATGTATGATAGGCATATTGCCCCCTCTCAAGGCCTTGTCTACATAATACTCCCAACGGGAAAGATTACGAAATCAATTCAATTCACATTCAAGTATCCCTAGCAAAGATCAGAGATTACCTTTAAAACCATATCCCCTTCTCAAAGGAAAAATTAAATTAAATTAAATTGAACACCATCTCCATTAGGACACACATGTAGACACATTATCCTGACAAGAGGCATTAATAATTATTAATTAGGACACGACTACGTTGGGGGTACATGTGGCTACATAGCCTGAGAATGGAGGATAGGTGTCTCCTTGGCTTTGGCTATTTAATAACATTTCTGGCTACTTCCTGCAAAGGGTAGGATGGAACATACACCTGCTCTAGGGCACCAAGGGCCACGGACCCATGATGTCTCAGAGACTCATTAGTCCAAATTAGACTTAATTTGACGTCTGATATAAAGTGTGTAAAAGTACCTACCATTCTAAACAGCAGAAACAGTGGATGGCTACAATTGTGCAAATCGAAGCACTGGCGTGAACCGATTTCTATATTCTCTTCCCCGTGGCTCCAACAGACCCGTTGCGACATGCCAACTACGATATGCAGCCGCCGAGGCCCAACACGCTTTCTCAAACCTTAGTTTCATGAGGCAAGGAGGACTAAATGACCATAGCGCACGACACGCAAGCACTTATTTGATTAGCCAATAATCCATCCAGGTGCATCCATGCATCATGATCCATTGCATCATGCATCCATGCATCCAATGCATCCATGCATCCATGCATCCTGCATCCATGCATCCATGGCAGTCCATGCATCCATGCATTCCAATGACATCCATGCATCCATGCATCCATGCATCATGCCATCAGCATCATGCATCCATGCATCCATGATCCATGCATCATGCAAATCCATGCATCCATGCATCCAATAGCATCCATGCATCCTTGCATCCATGGCATCCTGCCATCATGATCATACCATCCATGCATCCATGCATCCATGCATCCATCCATGCATCAGGAATCCATGACACCATGCCACCCATGCACCCATGCACCCATGACAACCCGATGCACCCATGCACCCATGCCACCCATTGCACCCCATGCACCCATTGACGCCATGCACCCAGCACCCAGCACCCATGCACCCATGCCCCATGCACCCCATAGCACCCATGACCCAGCACCCACTGCACCCATGCACCATGCACCCATGCACCCATGCACCATGCATCCATGCATACCATGCATTCCATGCATCCATGAGCGGATCAAGCATCCATGCATCCATGCATCCATGCATCCATGCATCCATGCAGGCCATGCATCCATGCATCACCCTAGTGTATTGGGAATTATTTCCCTGATCCAGGTGCATCCATGAATCCATGCTCCATGCCAGGTCCAATGCATCCATGCATCCATGCATCCATGATCCATTGGCATTCCATGCATCATGCAGGTGCCATGCATCCATGCATCCAATGCATGCCATGCATCCAGTTGCATCCATGCAATTCATGATCCATGCATCATGCATCCATTGCTCCATCGCAGATCACATCCAAGTCGCATTCCATACCTCATAACATCCATACCATCCATCCAATCCATCCATCCTCACATCCATCCATCCATCCATCCATCCAATCCATCCATCCATCATCCATCCATCATTCCATCCATCGCATTCCATCCCATCATCCACATGACCATCTCATCCATCAATCCATCGCATCCATTCATCCATACCATCCATCCATCCAGTCCATCCATCCAATCCATCCATCCATCCACTCCATCCATCCATACCCATCCATCCATCCATCCATCACTCATCAAGCACACCGTTATATGCGTCACATAGGTAGAGATAAAACAACCTTCAAACCCCTATACACTGATTGGGAGGGCATCCAACCTTGTCTCACTGCCTCAAGTGGTCAGGCCACAACAATTTCTCTGCATCATGGCGATACCTAACTGCGAGTGCTAAATGATTCTTGGCTTCGATGCGGCAATCAATGTGCTGCCCGTCACAGTTTAGTCCATTAGCCCTTGCCTAGTTCGTTGCAACACTTATTACACGCTGTCAACACAACAAGACACACATACATGTCCCATTGGGGAGCCACGGAGTAATGGCATTGCCGCAGTAAATGCCAAAGTGAATGCTAAATACATCGACCCCTAGTGTAGGAATAATTAATTGGTACTCTTGTGCACATGCATGGCTGCCAAAATGAATTAAAACACGCAGATGGATACTTGTTTACAGAAGTTATACTTTGAATACGTCGTCGTGTAAACCAACGCTCTTCGCCCTAGGCTACATCGTTCACATTAAGCGCATGTATATGAGTATGAATATGCTACGTGTGCTGTTGCTTCAAACTTGTTCCTATACACAATCACACTGTCACAAAAACTGGCGTTCATCCAATACAGAAAACGCCCGCCACAAATTCCAAGCAGGATCTGAACGTAGACTTGGCCGTGATGCTGACCATTTCAAGCAACTTTGAATTACTGGCAAGCAATGGCGACCGTAATGTCAATCACCAGCACGCAGCACCTGCTATAAGAAAAAATCCAGCAACTACTAGCAAAAGTCAGGTGGGTGACAGGTGCGTGGGGTATGCAGTCAAGATCAAGCAGTGGAAAACATGGGCACAGTAGTGCTTCCCATCCCACGAACAGCCAAAGTCTCCCTAAAAAATGTGTTCTTGATGCACGTTTGATGCACGGGAGCTAATCCAAAGATGTTCCCCAAGGAAATACAGGGAGAGCCTGTGGGGAAAACAGGGGGGAAGCTGCATTGCGGATAATGACCCACTGTATATGCTCCCGACCCGTTGCCGACCGAAAGCAAATGGTAAGAAACTACCTGGACGGTAATGATGTAATGGAAAGACGTAAGAAGCTTTCCCGAACCGACGGAAGGACGACAAAGCGCAGCGTGTAAGGCAGAGGCAGTTGCGTGTTGCTGAAAATGACGTGACCAAAACGGTTGCCGATCATGAAAAACCGGACCTCCATCCCGTTGCTGACGGAAACACAGTGTAGAGACGCGGCCTGGCTTGGAAGCAGGACAGTCGATGGAAAAACGTTAGACGAACTTCCCAACCGAAGTACTTACAAAAAAATGCAGCGGTAGAGACTGCAGCCTGCCTGCAGTGCAGGAACGCCAACCAGAAGCGAAGGGTTCCTGCGAAATAGAAGGAGACAGGCCGGAATACAGAGGGTAAAGTATTCCTTGGATGACGTTACGACTCGAAGTGGGTAAAAAATGGAAGTGGCCGACTGAAAAGTCGCTGGCATTTCTGCCCTGGATGGAAACGTTGGGTAAGTAAATCGACCCGTTAGCAATAAAATGGGAAGAGCGCCCAGACGAAACAACCGCAGCTTACCCAAGCGAGATGAACTCTTTCTTGACAGTCGTCCATGCCAACGTCGGCCAGCCCGGGCCAGGTAGCTGCCGCAGCCATGCCGCACCAGAATTTGAATTTTGTGCCCGGCAACGTTCCTAAAATGCAGGAATGGCTGGGCCGACGGCCGACGCGTGGCCCGTGGCCCATGGCCCGTCGCCCGTGTTTTTACGTGCCTGCGCCTGGCCTGCCTTAACGTTGTTACGCCCGCGCACTCCCCAGCCTTGCGCACGCCAGCCTTGCGCACGCTGCGCCGCGCCCAGCCTTGCGCATTCCCAGCCTTGCGCATCCCAGCCTTGCGCATCGTCTGAAGAAATCAGTGACTGATGTTTACAAAAGAGTTTTTGTAAACATCAGTCACTGATTTCTTCAGACGATGCGCAAGGCTGGGATGCGCAAGGCTGGGAATGCGCAAGGCTGGGCGCGGCGCAGCGTGCGCAAGGCTGGCGTGCGCAAGGCTGGGGAGTGCGCGGGCGTAACAACGTTAAGGCAGGCCAGGCGCAGGCACGTAAAAACACGGGCGACGGGCCATGGGCCACGGGCCACGCGTCGGCCGTCGGCCCAGCCATTCCTGCATTTTAGGAACGTTGCCGGGCACAAAATTCAAATTCTGGTGCGGCATGGCTGCGGCAGCTACCTGGCCCGGGCTGGCCGACGTTGGCATGGACGACTGTCAAGAAAGAGTTCATCTCGCTTGGGTAAGCTGCGGTTGTTTCGTCTGGGCGCTCTTCCCATTTTATTGCTAACGGGTCGATTTACTTACCCAACGTTTCCATCCAGGGCAGAAATGCCAGCGACTTTTCAGTCGGCCACTTCCATTTTTTACCCACTTCGAGTCGTAACGTCATCCAAGGAATACTTTACCCTCTGTATTCCGGCCTGTCTCCTTCTATTTCGCAGGAACCCTTCGCTTCTGGTTGGCGTTCCTGCACTGCAGGCAGGCTGCAGTCTCTACCGCTGCATTTTTTTGTAAGTACTTCGGTTGGGAAGTTCGTCTAACGTTTTTCCATCGACTGTCCTGCTTCCAAGCCAGGCCGCGTCTCTACACTGTGTTTCCGTCAGCAACGGGATGGAGGTCCGGTTTTTCATGATCGGCAACCGTTTTGGTCACGTCATTTTCAGCAACACGCAACTGCCTCTGCCTTACACGCTGCGCTTTGTCGTCCTTCCGTCGGTTCGGGAAAGCTTCTTACGTCTTTCCATTACATCATTACCGTCCAGGTAGTTTCTTACCATTTGCTTTCGGTCGGCAACGGGTCGGGAGCATATACAGTGGGTCATTATCCGCAATGCAGCTTCCCCCCTGTTTTCCCCACAGGCTCTCCCTGTATTTCCTTGGGGAACATCTTTGGATTAGCTCCCGTGCATCAAACGTGCATCAAGAACACATTTTTTAGGGAGACTTTGGCTGTTCGTGGGATGGGAAGCACTACTGTGCCCATGTTTTCCACTGCTTGATCTTGACTGCATACCCCACGCACCTGTCACCCACCTGACTTTTGCTAGTAGTTGCTGGATTTTTTCTTATAGCAGGTGCTGCGTGCTGGTGATTGACATTACGGTCGCCATTGCTTGCCAGTAATTCAAAGTTGCTTGAAATGGTCAGCATCACGGCCAAGTCTACGTTCAGATCCTGCTTGGAATTTGTGGCGGGCGTTTTCTGTATTGGATGAACGCCAGTTTTTGTGACAGTGTGATTGTGTATAGGAACAAGTTTGAAGCAACAGCACACGTAGCATATTCATACTCATATACATGCGCTTAATGTGAACGATGTAGCCTAGGGCGAAGAGCGTTGGTTTACACGACGACGTATTCAAAGTATAACTTCTGTAAACAAGTATCCATCTGCGTGTTTTAATTCATTTTGGCAGCCATGCATGTGCACAAGAGTACCAATTAATTATTCCTACACTAGGGGTCGATGTATTTAGCATTCACTTTGGCATTTACTGCGGCAATGCCATTACTCCGTGGCTCCCCAATGGGACATGTATGTGTGTCTTGTTGTGTTGACAGCGTGTAATAAGTGTTGCAACGAACTAGGCAAGGGCTAATGGACTAAACTGTGACGGGCAGCACATTGATTGCCGCATCGAAGCCAAGAATCATTTAGCACTCGCAGTTAGGTATCGCCATGATGCAGAGAAATTGTTGTGGCCTGACCACTTGAGGCAGTGAGACAAGGTTGGATGCCCTCCCAATCAGTGTATAGGGGTTGAAGGTTGTTTTATTGCCACCCATGTGACGCAATATACGTGTGCTTGATGAGTGGATGGATGGATGGATGGATGGATGGATGGATGGATGGATGGATGGATGGATGGATGGATGGATGGATGGATGGATGGATGGATGGATGGATGGATGGATGGATGGATGGATGGATGGATGGATGGATGGATGGATGGATGGATGGATGGATGGATGGATGGATGGATGGATGGATGGATGGATGGATGGATGGATGGATGGATGGATGGATGGATGGATGGATGGATGGATGGATGGATGGATGGATGGATGGATGGATGGATGGATGGATGCATGGATGCATGGATGCATGGATGCATGGATGCATGGATGCATGGATGCATGGATGCATGGATGCATGGATGCATGGATGCATGGATGCATGGATGCATGGATGCATGGATGCATGGATGCATGGATGCATGGATGCATGGATGCATGGATGCATGGATGCATGGATGCATGGATGCATGGATGCATGGATGCATGGATGCATGGATGCATGGATGCATGGATGCATGGATGCATGGATGCATGGATGCATGGATGCATGGATGCATGGATGCATGGATGCATGGATGCATGGGTGCATGGGTGCATGGTGCATGGGTGCATGGGTGCATGGGTGCATGGGTGCATGGGTGCATGGGTGCATGGGTGCATGGGTGCATGGGTGCATGGGTGCATGGGTGCATGGGTGCATGGGTGCATGGGTGCATGGGTGCATGGGTGCATGGGTGCATGGGTGCATGGGTGCATGGGTGCATGGGTGCATGGGTGCATGGATGCATGGATGCATGGATGGATGCATGGATGCATGGATGCATGGATGGATGGATGCATGGATGCATGGATGCATGGATGCAAGGATGCATGGATGCATGGATGCATGGATGCATGGATGCATGGATGCATGGATGCATGGATGCATGGATGCATGGATGCATGGATGCATGGATGCATGGATGCATGGATGCATGGATGCATGGATGCATGGATGCATGGATGCATGGATGCATGGATGCATGGATGCATGGATGCATGGATGCATGGATGCATGGATGCATGGATGCATGGATGCATGGATGCATGGATGCATGGATGGATTATTGGCTAACAAAGTAAGTGCTTGCGTGTCGTGCGCATGGTCATGTTAGTCCTCCTTGCCTCCCTATGAAACTAAGGGTTGAGAAAGCGTGTTTGGGCTCGGCGGCTGCCATATCGTAGTGGCATGCGCACACGGGCTGTTGGGAGCCACGGGGAAGAGAATATGAGAAATCGGTTTAGCCAGTGCTTCGATTGCCAATTTGTAGCCATCCACTAGGCTGCTGTTTAGAATGGTAGGTACTTTTACACACTTTATACAGACGTCCACTTAAGCTAAATTTGGACTAATTGAGCTCTGAGACATCATGGTGGTCCCGGTGCCCTTGGTGCACCTAGAGCAGGTGTAGTTTACATCCTACCCTTGCAGGAAGTAGCCCAGAATGTATTAAAAGGCCAAAGCAAGGAGACAACCATATGCCCCTTCTCAGGCTATGAGCCACATGTACTCCCAACGTAGTCGTGTTCCTAATTAATAATTAATTAATGCCTCTTGTCAGGGATATGTGCTACATGTGTTCCCAATGGAGATGTGTTCCAATTTAATTTAATTTAATTTTTTCCTTGAGAAGGGGGATATGGTTTTTAAGTAATTCTCGATCTTGCTCAGGGATATTGAATTGAATTGAATTGAATTGTAACATAACTCCGTTGGGAGTATATGTAGCACACAGCCCTTGAGAGGGGGGCATATGGCCTATCATACATCCTAAGCTACTTCCTGCAAGGGTGGGGATGTAAAGGACCCTTGCTCTAGGTGCACCAGGGCACTTGCATCCCATGATCTTCAAGCTATGCCCAGCGAAGGGGGAGCCTGTCATGGGGGGAAGAGCAGCATAGCTATACAAAGAAGCTAGGGCATGGCGTCTCAGCAGAGAGTTACTCCCTGCATGGGCACAACATAACTAAATAAAGCTAGGCATCATCTGGGGTGTGGCTCATCATAGGCACACATGTACATGATTAAGGAAAGCGCGTGGCTTAGCTAGGATAGTGCCTCTAGGAGGCGTACATGTACATGGCCACGGTCTATCTATTCTGCACTACTACTGCTGTATTCCCCTAAGCTGGGGCGTCTGGAGTCGCTGGGGCCGCGGGGGGGGGGGGTCGCCTGCCAGGGCTTGTGGCCGACGTAGATGGCCGCCCCCTTCCAGTACACCGGCTGGCCCGCCTTGGTCTGCCGGAGCTGGAGGTAGATCGGCCATAGCTCCCGTCGCCGTTGTTGCTGCGCCAGGGTCAGGTCGTCATCAAGGGTGAAGAGAGTCTTCTCGAGCCGCTTGCGGCGTCTGAGAAAAGAAATCTTGTCCGCCGGGGTCTTAAAGGTGAGAAGGAGCGGGGGCGGCCCTGCCTTACCCCGCGCGCGGGGAAGGCGGTGGGCGGCCAGCGCGATCTCACCGATAAGGCCCATGCGACCAAGGATTTCTCGCTCAAACGCACGCAAAAGCTTCTCGGAAGTCTCACCTTCCTCCATGGTGAAGTTCTTGACAATGACGTTGAGGCTGCGCTGGGCGAGCTCGGCCTCCTCGCGGAGGTCAAGCGTCTGCCGTTGGAGCTGGGCTGCGACGGCGGAGGTGGTGGAGGTGGTATGTTGCTTAAGCATGTCCGCCCAGGTGGTGATGGGAGGAGCATCGCCGGCCAGGCCAGCCGGGGCTGGCTTGGCGGCAATGTCCTTCACCGCCTGGGCGGTGAGGCCTGCCGTGTTCTGCAGAACCTCGATAGCGATGGCGTTGTCCTTAAGACGCTGGTCGATGTCACGGAGCTGGGCGGTGATGGCGTCGGAGGTGGAGGTGGTGGCGGTGGAGGAGGCGAGGAGGGTGGAGGTGGCGGTGGAGATGGTGGAGGTGGCGGTGGAAAGGAGGGGAAGCTCGGCAGTCAGCGTGCCGCCGATGGCCGCCACATCTGCAGCAATGGGGTCCACGTGCTCCTCGAGGACCTCCTTAAGGAGTGAGCGGAGGGAGGATTCGGTTAAGGTGGTGGTGAGAGGCTTGGGGGGCCAAAGCTCCCCGATGGAGCGTCCAAGGAGGGAAAAGAGAGCGAATTGCTGGAGGAAGGGGCGGTGGAGGCTGGGAATGATGTCGAAAGAGGCGAGACGAACCCAGCGAGGGTCAAAGAGGCGACCTTGGTTGAAGAGCTGCTTGCATAGTGCAAGAAGCGAGGCGTGCGTTCCATAAAACACGCAGACCAGGATGCGTTCCGGGTTAAGCGTGTCAAGGAAGCCGGGCTGGCTGGCTTCGGCGACAAAGTCGAGCTCTGTCCAACTCGGCTCGGCAGAGCGACTGCGCTTGGGTTCAGGCGACGCTGCGGGCGAGGCGGGCTCAGCAGGCGGCTGGGCGACCACTAGAGCTTGGCTAGTGGCGCCGCTGCCTTCTGGGCCGGTTGGCGAAGCTGCAGCCGGGGCTGCAGACGTATTTTCATTGCTGAGCGCAGCCGCCAGGCTGCGTTGCGTCGAGAGGCGTTTGCTCATCGTATAGTGCGTTACAGCTTCGGAAAATTATATCAGCATGTGCGTCTAAGAAAGACGAAGCGATTGTGATATTCACAGCTGAATTCGGTGCTCAAACGTGAAAGTTATGAGCTCCGACAGCCATGGCTACCTCGTGGCTCGTGGCTGCGGTATGCCTTTGCGTATGCCTTTGGGATATCAGGGATATGTGCGACATTTACTCCCAACGGAGTGATGTTCCTAATTAATTGATTAATAGTGGGCTCAGGTCATGTAGGACTAGTGACTCCAGTGGGGAAGGGCCGGCGTGTTTGCAAACGGCGGATCGAAGCATGCTAGCTAGAGAAGACCCCTGGGGTAGAGCTAGGGCAAAATAGATATAGAATATATGACTTTTTTTTTAATAGGTGGACCCTTGTGCACACTAAATCTGTGGCCAACTCAATTTGATCAATGCAAGCTATTAAATTATAACATGCCTCCGTTGGGAGATCATGTAGCACATATTCCTTGATGGATGGGTGGGGTGGAAGGAGCCGCGTAATCGAACTAACCTAACTCTAATCTAGCTAGTCTAGAAAAGTCCTAACTACCCTACTCATCAAAACGCCTCCTCCGCTTGGGGGGAGGTGGTTTGCCCACAGGGTCGGGCGTTTCAGCCTTGACTATGCAAGCTATGGTGAGTAAATTTAATGAAGTAATTAATTATGGCCAGTGCCTTGATCCGCAAGTCCATTTGTAATTGGATCATTTACATGCAGTTTCGGTCAGAAGACGCAAAAAGGGTGGCATCAACCGTGGGTGCATGAAAACCAGTGTGCAAAGAATAAGAGCACAGCATTATGACTGATTACACCCCCCCCACCTGCAAGTAGCATAGCGCGATACATCATGAGGGTGCAGGTGCCTTGGTGCACCTAGAGCAAGTGTTGTTTACATCCCCACCCTTGCAGGAAGTAGCTTAGGATGTATGATAGGCCATATGCCCCCTCTCAAGGGCTATGTGCTACATATACTCCCAACGGAGTTATGTTACAATTCAATTCACCTGCAAGTGGTAGCTAAGGATGTATTAAAACCCATATGCCCCCACTCAGGGCTATGTGTTACATAAGCTCCCAACGGAGATATATGTTGTTAATTAATTGTTTAATAAATTCAGACTTATGGCAGATGATAAATGATTCCTTTTATTCGTTACCCCGATATTCACAGTCTCCTTTCCCACACAGCAAAATATGGTGTTGTTCTTTCTCAGTTACATCGTTTTTCCCGTCTTTGTTCCGTATCGTGTTGATTTCATCACGACTCTTGTTGAACTCTTGCAGCGTTTATTGGTCAAAGACTATGACCGAGCCATTATGCTCCGTCAAGTCCGATGTTAGCACGGGTTACCGCCTGGCTGACCTGATTTACGCGGACGACACCACCCTCATCGCGCGCCCCGAGCACATTCAGACCTGGCTGGACTGTCTGGGCCTGGAGGCGAGGGCGGTGGGGTTGGAGATTAGTGTCAAAACTGAGGCGATGGTGATTGGGGCCTCCAGTCGCCCACCGCTGCCGCGCCTGCTAGACGGGACGGAGGTCCCACTCCGCGACCGCTTCAAGCTGTTGGGGAGTTGGCTTCCGGACACTGCCGACGATGTGGACACCCGCATCGGCCTTTCCTGGGCCAAGCTCCGTTCGCTCAACACCTACTGGCGCTCCAAGGGCCTGGACGAGCACCGCAAGCGCATGCTCTTCAAGGTCCTCGTCCTCACGGTGCTCACGTATGGCGCCGAGGCATGGACACTCACGGCAACACTGGCAGCCAAGCTAGACGGCACGGTAACCCGGATGCTCCGACAGGTCCTGAATGTCGGGTTTTCTCAGCGTAGGTCCTTAGAGTCTTTGTATCACGGTATGCCGCGTATTTCGGACGAGATTAGACAGCGTAGGATAGCATTTGTAGGACATCTTGCTCGCACCAGCCAGGTCGACACCGCCCTTGGTCTGGCCGGTCCCCAGCGGCTCGGCCAACCGGGGCGGCACATTTTGACCTGGCCTGGCCCCAAGAACATTCCTAAAAAGGTAGGGAAACATGCCATGACCTATACCCAGATGTTGCTGGACGACCTAGTGGTCCCAGCCCAGTTTGAGTACCGCATCCACTCTCTCTCCCGTCTTTGGACTGCCATGCAGGACAAGGAGCGGTGGAAGAAGATTGTCAAGGCACACACGCCCGACCCTGTGGGCAAGCCACCTCCCCCCAAGCGGAGGAGGCGTTTTGATGAGTAGTGTAGTTAGGCTTTTCTAGATAGAGTTAGGATAGTTCGATCACGCGGCTTCCTCCACCCCATCCATCATGAAATATGTGCTACATGACCTCCCCACGGAGGCATGTTATAATTTAATTTAATTTTTTTAAGTCCGATGTTTTTTGCAACGTCACCCACATCTGTTCGGTGCTGCCCCTTGGCACAAGCTCTACAAACAGGTCGTGGACCGGCTGGATCGCATAGTATCTCCGCACATCTGAACCCTGTGATGCCAGATCTCCTTTGCGGCCGTTCCGAGCTTGGCACTGGATTCGTTGTCCACATCGTCGCGTCGCTGCCGCAACACGATGTTTTCTGGCATCCGCGGGCTTTTGGTTCCCGCCGCACATTTGAAAGTGCTGTCCTCCGGCTTTTTGCCTTTGCACCGTGTGCAGTTCTTGGACGTTTGGAATCATGGCATGGCTAACGTGATGACTGACTAGCTAGACCTTTTCAGTGGTTTTCCATTTGCGGGTATTTCCTCGTAAATGGTGGGAGAGCGATCGCAGCAATGGTGCTCACCACTAGACACTCCCGGCCAGTTAGGCTAGAAACACACGCCCTGATCAAGCATGCTGTTTCCGGCCCCACCGTCTAGGTCATCTAGTCGCTCCACACGTAAGCCAGCCATAATTTCAATGCACAAGGATACACATTTCCATCACCATTCATCTTCATCATCCTGAACGACTCGAAAACGCGGAAAAGATAACGGCAGGCTCGAGCTACCATGGTCCGGATTCTCCCGATTTCTGGCCTGCGCTGGTTGTCTCTTTGATAAATGATTAATCATTGTTTGGATACATGCTCACGTGACAAAGTTGCGTGCAAATTCATGATTCAATTAATTAATGCTCCCATAAATCCATAAAATCATTCATTAATTAATAGACATGAATCCATAAACGTACCCTTGCATGAAAAAGTCTTATTGTAACCTATACAATCCTACACTAGATGCATTGCCGGCCTCGACAACCTGGAGGCATGGCAAGTCGATATGGAATGAATGGAAGGGAGATCTCGCACAACAAGGAACAAAACTTGAGTAGTCTATGCAAACCAACATAACCAGTCAATATTAAATTAAAGTAAATTAAATTATAACATGCCTCCGTGGGGAGATCATGTAGCACATATTCCATGATGGATGGGGTGGAGGGAGCCGCGTGAACGAACTATCCTAACTCTAAGCTATCTAGAAAATCCTAACTACACTACTCATCAAAACGCCTCCACCGCTTGGGGGGAGGGGGCTTGCCCACAGGGTCGGGCGTGTGCGCCTTGACAATCTTCTGCCACCGCTTCTTGCTCTGCATGGCAGTCCAAAGAGGAGAGAGGGAGTGAAAAACCAGTCAATATAATTACTATTAACTGCACCAACATTGGTTTGCCCAAACAGGCATCTGCCTCTTGCCACCCATGTAACCCCACCGGCCAAAGACATGTCTGAGTGCCAGATCCTTGCCCACCCCCCGCCCACAACATCAACTGTCTTACTAGGTGATCTCAACCAATGTCATCAAGCAATAAAAAATAAAATGGTGTTCACCATGGCGTGAGTGTTGCCAAATGGAGGATCATGGCAGGTGTTTCTTGAATCCATAATGGCCAAATCATAACATAAGTGAGGTGTCTACACAATATTGATATTGCATCCAACAAAAAATGACAGAATGAGAAAAGCTAGAAATGATCGTGTAGACCGGCACCACCATGATGTCTCAGAGCTCAATTAGTCCAAATTTAGCTTAAGTGGACGTCTGTATAAAGTGTGTAAAAGCATTCCTACCATTCTAAACAGCAGCTTAGTGGATGGCTACAAATTGGCAATCGAAGCTAACCCGATTTCTCATATTCTCTTCCCCGTGGCTCCCAACAGCCCGTGTGTGCATGTCACTACAATATGGTAGCCGCCGAGCCCAAACCTGCTTTCTCAACCCTTAGTTTCATAGGGAGGCAAGGAGGACTAACATGACCATGCGCACGACACGCAACCACTCACTTTGTTAGCCAATCATCCATCCATGCATCCATGCATCCATGCATCCATGCATCCATGCATCCATGCATCCATGCATCCATGCATCCATGCATCCATGCATCCATGCATCCATGCATCCATGCATCCATGCATCCATGCATCCATGCATCCATGCATCCATGCATCCATGCATCCATGCATCCATGCATCCATGCATCCATGCATCCATGCATCCATGCATCCATGCATCCATGCATCCATGCATCCATGCATCCATGCATCCATGCATCCATGCATCCATGCATCCATGCATCCATGCATCCATGCATCCATGCATCCATGCATCCATGCATCCATGCATCCATGCATCCATGCATCCATGCATCCATGCATCCATGCATCCATGCATCCATGCATCCATCCATCCATCCATCCATCCATCCATCCATCCATCCATCCATCCATCCATCCATCCATCCATCCATCCATCCATCCATCCATCCATCCATCCATCCATCCATCCATCCATCCATCCATCCATCCATCCATCCATCCATCCACTCATCAAGCACACGTATATTGCATCACATGGGTGGCAATAAAACAACCTTCAACCCCTATACACTGATTGGGAGGGCATCCAACCTTGTCTCACTGCCTCAAGTGGTCAGGCCACAACAATTTCTCTGCATCATGGCGATACCTAACTGCGAGTGCTAAATGATTCTTGGCTTCGATGCGGCAATCAATGTGCTGCCCGTCACAGTTTAGTCCATTAGCCCTTGCCTAGTTCGTTGCAACACTTATTACACGCTGTCAACACAACAAGACACACATACATGTCCCATTGGGGAGCCACGGAGTAATGGCATTGCCGCAGTAAATGCCAAAGTGAATGCTAAATACATCGACCCCTAGTGTAGGAATAATTAATTGGTACTCTTGTGCACATGCATGGCTGCCAAAATGAATTAAAACACGCAGATGGATACTTGTTTACAGAAGTTATACTTTGAATACGTCGTCGTGTAAACCAACGCTCTTCGCCCTAGGCTACATCGTTCACATTAAGCGCATGTATATGAGTATGAATATGCTACGTGTGCTGTTGCTTCAAACTTGTTCCTATACACAATCACACTGTCACAAAAACTGGCGTTCATCCAATACAGAAAACGCCCGCCACAAATTCCAAGCAGGATCTGAACGTAGACTTGGCCGTGATGCTGACCATTTCAAGCAACTTTGAATTACTGGCAAGCAATGGCGACCGTAATGTCAATCACCAGCACGCAGCACCTGCTATAAGAAAAAATCCAGCAACTACTAGCAAAAGTCAGGTGGGTGACAGGTGCGTGGGGTATGCAGTCAAGATCAAGCAGTGGAAAACATGGGCACAGTAGTGCTTCCCATCCCACGAACAGCCAAAGTCTCCCTAAAAAATGTGTTCTTGATGCACGTTTGATGCACGGGAGCTAATCCAAAGATGTTCCCCAAGGAAATACAGGGAGAGCCTGTGGGGAAAACAGGGGGGAAGCTGCATTGCGGATAATGACCCACTGTATATGCTCCCGACCCGTTGCCGACCGAAAGCAAATGGTAAGAAACTACCTGGACGGTAATGATGTAATGGAAAGACGTAAGAAGCTTTCCCGAACCGACGGAAGGACGACAAAGCGCAGCGTGTAAGGCAGAGGCAGTTGCGTGTTGCTGAAAATGACGTGACCAAAACGGTTGCCGATCATGAAAAACCGGACCTCCATCCCGTTGCTGACGGAAACACAGTGTAGAGACGCGGCCAAACGTTAGACGAACTTCCCAACCGAAGTACTTACAAAAAAATGCAGCGGTAGAGACTGCAGCCTGCCTGCAGTGCAGGAACGCCAACCAGAAGCGAAGGGTTCCTGCGAAATAGAAGGAGACAGGCCGGAATACAGAGGGTAAAGTATTCCTTGGATGACGTTACGACTCGAAGTGGGTAAAAAATGGAAGTGGCCGACTGAAAAGTCGTTGGCATTTCTGCCCTGGATGGAAACGTTGGGTAAGTAAATCGACCCGTTAGCAATAAAATGGGAAGAGCGCCCAGACGAAACAACCGCAGCTTACCCAAGCGAGATGAACTCTTTCTTGACAGTCGTCCATGCCAACGTCGGCCAGCCCGGGCCAGGTAGCTGCCGCAGCCATGCCGCACCAGAATTTGAATTTTGTGCCCGGCAACGTTCCTAAAATGCAGGAATGGCTGGGCCGACGGCCGACGCGTGGCCCGTGGCCCATGGCCCGTCGCCCGTGTTTTTACGTGCCTGCGCCTGGCCTGCCTTAACGTTGTTACGCCCGCGCACTCCCCAGCCTTGCGCACGCCAGCCTTGCGCACGCTGCGCCGCGCCCAGCCTTGCGCATTCCCAGCCTTGCGCATCCCAGCCTTGCGCATCGTCTGAAGAAATCAGTGACTGATGTTTACAAAAACTCGTTTACAAAAACTCCTATATCAAGGCCTTTGACACGGTTCTCTGGGAGGCTCTTTGGGCCATCCTAGCTCTGGATCGGGTACCACCTGCGTTTATTGCTGCCATTCGCCGACTGTATGAGGGCTCACAGGCAGTAGTGCGGACTGCGGAGGGCACCACTCCACCATTCCCCCTTCACCACGGGGTGTGGCAAGGTTGTGTCCTGTCCCCATACCTGTTCATTATTGTCGTGGATCACGTCATGCGCCGGGCACGTGCGCGCTTTACTGCTCTTAAGGGGTTCGAGCCAGGCTTGGACATCCTTAACGTGAAAGAGCACGGCGGGGTTAGACCGGGGTACCGCCTTGCCGACCTGATTTATGCGGATGATACCACCCTCATCGAGAGCCCCGAGCACATTCAGACCTGGCTGGACTGCCTGGGCCTGGAGGCGCGGGCGGTGGGGTTGGAGATTAGTGTCAAGACTGAGGCGATGGTGATAGGGGCCTCCAGTAAACCACCGCTGCCGCGCCTGCTCGACGGGACGGAGGTCCCGTTCCGCGACCGCTTCAAGCTGTTGGGGAGCTGGCTTCCTGACACCGACGACGATGTGGACACCCGCATCGCCCTCGCCTGGGCCAAGCTCCGTTCGCTCACACCTTACTGGCGCTCGAAGGGCCTGGACGGGCACCGCAAACGCATGCTCTTCAAGGTCCTCGTCCTCACGGTGCTCACGTATGGCGCCGAGGCGTGGACCCTCCCACCCAAACTGGCAGCTCGGCTCGACGGCACAGTTTACAGGATGCTCCGGCAGGTCCTTAACGTAGGTTTTTCCGAGCGTCCGTCATCAGAGTCTTTGTATCATGGCATGCCTCGTGTTTCGGACGAGATTAGGCAGCGTAGGATAGCATTTGTAGGACACCTTGCCCGCACTAGCCAGGTCGACACCACCCTTGGTCTGGCCGGCCCCCAGCGGCTTGGCCAGCCAGGGCGGCATATTCTGACCTGGCCTGGCCCCGCGGACATTCCCAAAAGGGTAGGGAAACCTGTCACCAACTACGTTCAGATGTTGCTGGACGACCTAGTGGTCCCAGCCCAGTTTGAGCACCGCATACACTCTCTCTCCCGTCTTTGGACTGTCATGCAGGACAAGACGCGGTGGAAGAAGATTGTCAAGGCGCACACGCCCGACCCTGTGGGCAAGCCACCTCCCCCCAAGCGGAGGAGGCGTTTTGATGAGTAGTGTAGTTAGGATTTTCTAGATAGCCTAGCGTTAGTATAGTTCGACCACGCGGCTTCCTCCACCCCATCCATCATGGAATATGTGCTACATGACCTCCCCACGGAGGCATGTTATAATTTAATTTAATTTAATTTAATTTAATACACCGCGGTAGTTGCCGGTATCTGCGGCGGACCCCTTGCCCTTTGTAGAGCATGACCCGGACAGCAGTCTTTCAATACATCGGCGGGGGAGGCCATCTCGTAGAATCCAGTTGCAAACACCCCGGAGGAAAGGCTCACGGCTCAGGCATCTTAACCACCTCCAGTGAAATGTTGTCCACTCCCATATGGCAGCATCGTTGCGGAGGGTTGAGATGGCAGCGGCCCATTCCCGCGGGGTCCACTCATCGTGGGGGCCTTCCTCCAGGGGGCCGGAGAGCGGTGGGACCGTTGCAAGTAGTCTGACTGAATTTGGGGCTCAGATGCAAAAGTTCTGAGCTCCGCCGTCAGCCATGTCCGCGCGTGGCTCGTGGCTCGTCTATAGCCTAGCTCACATGGTGTAGGTGACGTACGATAGAGCTACGCTACAGGCGGCAGATCGGCCCCCTTTGAGCCCGCCACAACAT
>RPFO01000031.1:0-24600 GCA_009746045.1 Mesostigma viride
GAGGATGTGGAGGTCATCTCCGCGCATATGTCGTGATCCTCCATCCCCATCCAGAAGCCTAGGGAGCTGAAGTGCGGCCCCTTCATGTACAGCTCCCTCAGGGGGCGCACGATGACGGCGTCGTACACGAATGCCATCCCGAAGCCTGGCCAACTACAATGTACAGTTTCGATTTTAAGCGCGCGGGTCACAGGAACCGGACGGTGAACTTCTTCTTGACGCTCTTCACGGACGGTCGCACGAGGATGGCGAGGTCGGAGGCCTTGCACCTCTTGCGACACCGTATGACCTTGCCGTTGAGGACGCGCAGGGAGGGCCTCCTCTCCCTCCCCTTCGGCAGCTCCTCCCGTATGGCGTCCTGGTGCTGGCGAGCGTATTCCAGCACCCCGTTGGTGATGGCCCATCGGAAGAAGTTCATCTGTCCGGGTGTGGTGGTGATCTCCCGCTCGTCTTCCGCGGGGCTGCGGATGGTGGTCTTGTTCCTCCTGGCGAAGGGGTCGAACATGCGCTTGGAGTAGAAGGCCAGCTGCTCGCGGTAGGACATGTACAGGTTGAACGGGAGCGCGTTGTCGGGCTGCTCGAACTCCACGCGGTGTGTCTTGGAGTAATTGGTCACGAGGCACTCGACCACCCGCAGGGACAGGCGGTCCGACCTGCGTCCGGACTCAGGACGCGTGATGTCGTATAGCGCGTTGAAGTTGTCAACGTTCGCGTAAAAGCGCTGCAGGGAGCGCCCCAACAGGTCCATGATGTCCGCAGGTCGCTATAGGCAGAGATTTGTTTCGTAGCGCGCTTAGTCCGCGGGGAATGTGGACGCCTAGGGTAAGATAGCGGATGCAGCAGGCCGGCGTCCACCGGTGGACGTGGGTAACGAGACGCGCGTCGCCGCGGGAGAACTCGGACGTGCTCAAGGCTATTATGGGCCTCTGCCGCCTTCCGGACATCCCGCGGCCGTACATGCGCCGTACGGACGACGTCGGCAAGGTGGTGGCGGAGATGGGCCGCGACACGTATTGGATGTGCGACCTGACGCCGGGGGTGCACTGCCTGCTGGCCCTAGCGCGGATCCGCGGCGGCCGTACGGTGTGCGCGATCGTGCATTGGGACAAGAGCGTGCACATCGTCCACATGCCGCCGTTCAAGACGAAACTGTTCAAGGGCACCGTGTTGCAAGGTGTGCTGTGCCGCGACGGGTTGCGCGTTACGTTCGTGGTGCACGACTGTCTCGTCTATTGCCAGAAGAGTCTGCTATCGGCTCCGTTCCGTGATCGCATGGACCGCGCTCGCGAGGTGGTGGGCATGAATTTTCCTAGCACGGGGTCTTATTACTTCCACGTGTTCATTAAATGCGTATCGTACATCACGAGCAACGACAAACAAAACGCGATAAAGAGTCCCAACGTGCTGTTCATCCCCGACTCGTCCACCGTGAGCGACCAGTACGTCCACGGGGGGTCACGGTGGCCCTGATCCACAAGCCCGAGCTGGTGACCGAGTTCGGGCGCGCCACTCACGTCGATTCCGCCTGCGCGCTGTACATGCCGCTCACCTCCTCCTGGGCCCCCCCCGTCGCGCAACCTTGTGGGGGTTGTACGATATCTTATAGGCAAGGTTTGCGGCCGACACCCTTGTGGGGTTCGTTTTACTCGCAGGGGCCGCCACCGCAGGGGAGGGAAACAAGACCGCGTATGCCGCCGCCGGGATTTGGCGAGGTTCCGATGCGTACCCCTTGCACTCCGAGTTGAAGCACCGCTGCACCAGCCCGTGGATGGAGACGGAGTACCACACGTTGTTGCTCTTGTGCGCGTCCTCGATCTTGTGGCAGAACCGGTGCTTGGACCACGCCGAGTAGACCGCGTGCACGCCCTCCCCCTGCTTGAACACGTGCGTGACACCCGCCGCCCCCTCCATGGTCCGCACCACCGTCTCGACGGCCTTGTGCTCGGGAGAGTCGAGGTCCAGCGCCTCGTCCCTGTGGATACCCAGCGTGCTGGCCACCCGCTGCTCCTGGGGGGTCTTGGCCTTGTGCTTCCTGCGGCGCCCCTGCAGCTCCTCGCGGCACATGGATGTCGCCTCGTCGAACCACGGCGGGGTGGTGATGGGGGTGGGGGTCACGCCCGGCCGCCCGTCCAGGATGCGCACGGAGGTCTGCCAGAGGAGCGGGAGGATGTGTTCACGCACGTCCTCGGGCGAGAAGACGGTGTCCACCACCCCCTCCTTGCTGATGACACCCCACGGGGCGTACGACCGCTTCTCAGAGATCCTGCCGTAGTGGCAGCGGTCGTCTCCGCAGCTGTTGCGCGCCTTCCTCCGCTCCTTGCACACGTCACAGTGGCACCAATCCTCTCCCGGCGCCTTTCCCTTGCAATCCCCCATCGTTTTCTGGATGTTCCTGTAGGCCTTGCAGCAGCCGGCGCAGCGCTCGCATTTCCAGCTGAACAGGATACGGATGCCGTTGTCCATCAGCACGCTGGGGTCCACCACGGCCGTCCAGTCGTTCTCCGCCGGCCTGTCGCCGAAATTCTGGTGCAGTTTGTCCACCACAAACGCCCGAAGTTTTAAGGCTGTCCTCTCATCCACTGGGAGGAGGGGGTAGTGGATGTGAAACCCTGTCTTGATCTTCCCCTTCTTCTCCTTGGTGGGGGCCCTGCACACAATCACATAGCTGTCCGTTTCCGCCGGCACGCATTCCCTTAACACTTCTTGGATGGTGGGTATCCACTGCTGGATGATGGTGTCCCCCAAATCCTGATCATCCTCACAATCCAGGTCCATGAAAAAGGGGAACACGGCCGTTTTCTGCTCCACCAGGAAGTTCTGGGTGTCATTCAGAGCATCCTTGGCCACTTCCTTGTAAAAGCTGGCCAGGTCCTCAAAATCCACACAGGCCTTGCCACCTTTGTATCCATCCAGAAGCAGGTGGGTGTATTCGGCGGATTTGTCGACAAAGCAATCATGATTCACTAGCCATCTAACAGCCTCAGAATAAGGTGGGGGCTGCCATCTCTCTGCTCCATCCTGGTCCAATTTGTCCATCCTGTCCCCTGCTGTCCAGATTTTTTGCGCGGCTAAACGGCAGAAATCGTCGGCGCTTAAAGGAATGGCATCATGAAGATTTATACCAAGCAAGGAGACCAGGGCTACACAAAAAGGCTGGGAAGTTCGGACAGCCTGCGGAAATCGGATGAATTATTTGAGGCAGTGGGTGCTTTGGATGAGCTCAATGCCTTTATGGGTTTGGCCATTCAACACTCGCTGCCGGCTGATAACTGCTTTCTACAGTACCTCCAAGGTGTTCTTCTGGCAGCTGGCACGTCCGTCGCGGCCAAGAACTCGAATTCTTGCCGCGACGAAAAGTATAAATTTTCTGAGGGCCCTGAGGCGGTACAGCGGCTGGAAAACACAATTGACCAGTTGGACGAAAAGTTACCAAAACTTTGCAATTTCATTCTACCCGGCGGGAACGGACTGGCAACTTCTCACCTCCACGTTTGCAGGGTGGTGTGCAGAAGAGCTGAGAGGGCGTGTGCGCGGCTGGAATGGGTGGATCCCAACATCCTGCAATTTTTAAACAGGATGTCAGACTTCTTTTTTGTGCTGGCAAGAGCTAAGGAGGAGTTTCCGGCCGCCATTTACCGCAAACATTCGTAATTATTATCTGAAAAAAAAGTATGAAATGGCTTCTCAAGATGCTTGCAACGTTGACATCCAACAATGCGGGGAGGATCCGGCGAGATTCGATTTTAACCGGCGCACAACGAACCTGGAAAACGCCCACGATGTGAATATCTACAAGTACATCATCCGTGATGACAGCAGCCCCTCTTCTAGCGAGTCCGCATCCAACGGGCAGGGGAAGTCGATGTGGACAAGGGATCTGGAGGAGCTGGCGTACAGCTGGGGGCAGAAGGCGGTCGGGTTCCGCCAGATGCACAACATGGCGGCAGACATGAACACGTTCTGGTTTCACGCCCTCGGGATCCCCGCCGTGATCCTGTCCGCGGTGGCTGGCACGACAGCGTTTGCCACATCCGAGTGCCCTGCCCACGCCAACATCAGCCCGAAGGCCGTCGCCATAGGAGCCATAAGCATCGCCGTGTCGGCATTGACCAGCTTGCAGAATTTCATGCAGTTTTCCAGGAAAGCGGAACAGCACAAGCAGGCCGGCCACCGCTACGGTGCGTTCTATCGCGAGATCGACGCGGAGTTGAGCAAACAGCGCAAGTACCGGAATAACCCCTTCGAGTTCATACAGCTTTGCAGGCTGACCCTCGACAGCATGGTGTCCCAGGGACCTTCCATCCCTAGTCGGATATCAAAGGAGTACAAAAGCAAGTTCAAAAAACACCCGCACAAGGGAGAGCCGTTCGTGGAAATGAGTCCCGGCGAGGGGGACTCCGAGATGCGCTCCCACATGCAGGGGGGGCGCCGCGATGGGAACGATAGCTAAATTATCTGGGTATTAGTTACAAAATGTCCGCCCGTCCTTTGAAGTCCCTGGCCACATACGCCCTCGTCACGTACGCGTTGCTTCTTTTGCGCCCCCGTTGCATGTTCCGGGAGGACGGCAGACCTATGCAGTTCGGGGTCGGCCGCGACCAGACCCTCCTGCCTTTTTGGCTGATCGCGCTCCTCGCCGCGATATACGCCCCGGGCTACTAGCTCGTTCTCCCGGTCACTAAAAAAATGTTGGGGTAACACGAGACACGGCGCGAGGAGATGAAGACCGCACGGCACCACGAGGGGGAGCACGCGGGCGGGGAGGATCTCGAAGAGGAGCCCGAGCGCTCGTGGCTAGACGACATGCCCGACCGATTCCACAGCGCGTACAGGGATGAGCTGTTGAACCTGTACCTGTCGATGGTGGAGCAGTGCAAGGCCTGCGGATACCCCCTCTTGCGCCGAGTGACTTTCCACGCGTTCTGCGAATTCGCGGAGGCGAACAGCTGATAAATTAAATATGAGCAGAGACGTATAGGACCACCCACATGACGCGCTGCGGTGCCACCACGGCGCAGGGAGTGAAATGCAAGAGACGCACAACGGCCGGGTCGGAACGCTGTTCCGTGCACCGGAAGCCGACGATGGGAACGGCTCCAGGACCGGAGCCACTGCCACGAAGAGAAGGAGGGGCCCCCCCGCGCCTCCAAGACGCCGTGGACGTGTTCACGCAGTTCCTGGAGAGCATCAAGGAGTACGACACGGTGCACCCGCAAGCCAGAGCGCCCGCCCCCCTTCCCCGCCACCACCACCCCCTCCCGCGGCGTACCCTCCCCAGACGATGACGATGCACCCCGCGGTCGTCGACCTGTCGGGCGACGACTCGGTGGTGTACGCCAAGCTGTCCGAGGATCCTGTGACCGACGGCGAGATGCGGAAGTTGGCGGCGGCACGGGCCCTCACGATGGGCCCGCGACACGCGATGCAGAGTTACGTCAGCCCCCCGGTGGTCGACCCCCTTGGCCTGACGAACTGCGTGACGTTTTTCATGCCCCGGAAAGCGGGCAACGGCAGGCGGCGGCGCCGCTAGAATCGCTACAGGTCCTGAGGGGGCAGGGCGCACGCAGGGCTCACGTGCCTGTCCAGGTACTCCGGGGGGAAGGTGAGCGAGGGCGGGGGGAACCCCTCGTCCTCGCACTCCCACCTGGTCTCTAGGTTGTATCCGAGCTTCAGTATCTGCCACTCCTTCCACTTGGTGCGCATGTACACCTCGATGTTGGCCTTCCCCTTGTCGCGGTGGAGGTCGAAGAGGGGGAACCGGTCCGGGTTCGCGTGCCAGTAGTCGCCGTGGTACTCGAACACGGTGGGAGGATGGGTGTCGGCACTGAACCCGTCCACGAACAGCTTGTACCCCGTCTGGGTGCGCAGGACGACCTCGCCACCGTTGCGCGCGTGCTGGATCTTGATGGAGCGGTGCCTCTCGATGTCCTGCAGCCACCGGATGGACTTGGGGAGAAACGACGCGGCTATCACTCCGGGGCGAATGAGACTCATAACTTGTTTCATTTTTTGTAATAAACACGAGACTTTTTTGCGCAACCAGGCGGCCATGCGCGTTCATCCGTGGCCTATTTTGTCTCGTAAGCAGTACCCCGACCATGTCTTCAGTCATCCGTTACCTCGCCCCCAGAGACGGGGCAGACGACGACCCGCAGTTCGCGGGCAAGATCCGGGTGACGGAGGATGGCAGGATTTCGGTTTATGACGCCATGGCCGCAATCGGCATTTCACAACCCAAAGTGTACTGGTTGCGCCTTGGGAAGGAGCACCCAGCAGAGGTTACAACCTGTAACCTCTGGAAATTTCCAGGGGAAAGACAGCGAGACACCCCCGTGGCCGACCGACAAGGGATGGCCAAGATCATAATGCTGCTCCCCGGCAAGATAGCTGCCAAGTTCCGCGACAAGGTGGCGGTGCTGCTGGAGCGCTACCTGGATGCGGACCGCTCCCTGGCAGAAGACATTTTGAGACGCGCATATGAGCGCGACGGGGCCGTGGCGAACCTCCAAGAGCACCCTCGCGTCAAGAGTTGCGAATCCACCAAGGAGCTTAACAACGCCATTAAGCAGTACTCGGACAGGCACGAGGGGTGCGGGGTGCTGTACCCCGCCGTGCACGATATCAACAACCTGGCGGTCACCGGCAAGACCGCCAGGCAGCTCAAGGCCGCCTACTCGGCTAAGGCGCACGGGTCCTCGCGCGACCTTAACAGCAAGGTGCAGAGTGCCGCCATGTTCTTTCTGCAGTGGAGCGAGGCCGACAAGATCGCCAGGACGGGCGCCAACCCCGTGGAGGTGGCAAAGAGGTCCCGGGCTTTGTTTGAGCCCGTGTTCAGGGCGGACGGATTGCACGAGTCGACCGCCGACGGGGCGTGCATCAAGGAGAACGCGAAGGTCATGCGCCTGAACCAGGAGGCGCGGAGAGAGGCCGCTAGGATTGCCGTTTAATAGTGTTTGATAAACATTTTATAAAGCACCAGAATTTCCTATGCACGTTTAATAAACACAAAATTATTCGCTCTACTCCAGGATGTTGTCCCCGTTGATGTAATTACCTCTGAAAATTTCCCGGTGAAGACAGCGAGAGACCCCCGCGAATTTCCTATGTGCGAGATCTCTTCTCACCATCGGATGTGAGTCCCGGCCCCGGTGGCTGATCGACTCACAGACCTTAACGGGAGATCCCTGTACAATCGTTGCGTTCGTTCCCGGTTTCTAGCTTCCCATTCCCTCTCCCTCCGCTCCCTCTGCTCCTTCTCTCTTTCCCAACGAAGGAGACGCACCTCCTGGTTTTGCATGATCTGCTCGTCCGTCAATCCTCGGACTGTTTTGAGACGCTTCTTTAAGTTCTCGTGACGATCTCTGCAGTCCCATACGTGGCACTCAAAGTCTTCCATCTCGTCATGGAAGTCATCGAATCTCCCGGGAGGTGGGGGCCACCGTAATTGTCGACGAAGTCGTCATAGGAGGGGTAACTCTCCAGCCATTCAAACCTCTCGTATATTCTTTTCATGTCCGCGAGCTTTTCCTGAGCCTCATCCAGCCTCTGTTTGGCATCGTCTACTTCAGCTGGCAGTCGCTCTTCCAACACGCGCTTTTTGCCAAGGAGCCCTTCCTCGACCGCCCCGCGGTCCAATAAAGGCTGCCCAGATTCCAACGCGATCTGCCTCACCGGCCCGATGGGGAGGTCCGCAAACGTGGCGCCTCTCACCCTGTGCCCCTTTCGAGAACAAGGTGTCTTATTCTGTCTCCGGGTCTGCCGAACCCGCACACCACGCGCCATCTTCTTTTAATGAATACCACATAATTATTTGCTCTACTCCAAGATGTTGTCCCCGTTGATGTAGGTCCCGCGGTTGCCGCGGTGCACCACGGTGAAGGAGGCGTAGGGGAGGACGGAGTTGTCGGGCTGCGTGTCTCCCAGGAGGGTGAGGGCGTACCGCTCGTAGTCCGGGAGCGTGGAGTACACGCTGCGGACTTTCCCGAGCCGGTTCACGATCTCGTCGTTCAGCTGCCCGAGCAGCTTCCACACGGTCGACATGGACCCCTCGTGGACGGCGCGGCGCTCCAGGTAGCTGGCGTCGCTGCGTGCCTCGTACACGGAGCGGGCGGTTTGCAGTACCTCGTCCTCGGGCACGTCCACGCCCCACGAGGCGCGAGCGGTGTCCGCGATGTTGCGGATGTTGCCGGGTTGGAACAGCTCGGAGAAGAGCGGGAACATCTGGGCGGCGAGCGCGTCGTCCCCGGGCCTGGCGAAGGCCCGGGACGTCCCGCCCGCTATCGACACGTATTGGCCGGGGTTTGGTACGTTCTCAACGGGATACATTTTATATTACGGTATGATATATTTTGGCGCCCCGAAGATGACCATCATCCTGAGCTTTGACGTGGGGATCGCCAACCTGGCGTACTGCATGGTCCAGCGGACGGAGGGCGAGGGCAACCCGTACGCCAACAACCTGCCGTTCGAGATCCTGCAGTGGGAGGTGATCGACCTGAACGCGGCCACGCTGGAGGAGGCGTGCCGCAACCTCCCCCGCGAGCTGCACCGCCGCATGGGTGTTCTTGGGGTGGCGGACCGCGTGGTGATCGAGCGGCAGACCAAGTCCAACGTGAAGATGAAGGTGATCAGCCACGTGATCCAGTCGTTCTTCGAGACGCACATGCTCTACCAGGGGGGGCGATGAGGGTGGAGTTCTCTTCCCCCCACAAGAAGCTGGGAGTCTACACGGGCCCGGCGATCACGTGCACCCTGAAGAACAACTACCGCCGCAACAAGCGCCTGGCCATCGACCACACGCAGAAGATCCTGGAGAAGTACCCCGTGTTCATGTCCTACTTCCACATGCTCTCCAAGAAGGACGACGCGGCCGACGCGCTCTTGCACGCGCTGGTGTGCCTGAACGAGGAGCGCCCCCCCCACCGCTGCCCCCCCCGGCCCGCGAGGTGGACCTGTGACGCGCTTAGCGGACGGGAATAATGGGCGGTATATGGACGAGATACATCATTCCATGGCTACCGAGGAGATCGCCGCGGAGGTCGAGATCCACCCGATCGTGAAGGCGCTGTTGAGCGTGAAGGCGGCCCCGCAGGGCTCCAAGGAGTGGCACGACACGCGCGACAAGATGCTGACGGCCTCGGACGTCGCCGCCGCCATCGGGGCGAACCCGTACCAGAGCCCCGCGAAACTGTTGCGCAAGAAACTGGGCGACGATCGGTTCGTGTTCAAGGGCAACGCGGCGACGAGACACGGCAACGAGAACGAGGAGGTGGCGGCCCAGGAGTACGAGCGCCGTACGGGGCACAAGTGCTACCAGTTCGGTCTCATCCCCCACCCGCTCCACACGTGGCTTGGGGGCAGCCCGGACCGCATCACGTCCGACGGGATCCTGGTGGAGATCAAGTGCCCGCTGCGGCGTGAGATCAAGCACGAGATCCCGTCCTATTACTTGCCCCAGGTGCAGGTGCTGCTGGAGATCACCAACCTGGAGACGTGCCATTTCGTGCAGTTCCGCCCGGCGTCCACATGGAACGAGATGGAGCTGGACATCCTGGAGATCAGGCGGGACCGCGGGTGGTTCCGCAGCAAGCTCCCGATAATGCAGAAGTTCCGCGAGACGTGGGTGGAGGCCGCCGAGAACGGCGGGCTCAGTTACTTAGACAGGGGCGTGTTCGGCAACCCCAGCGGGTCGTCGGGTAGCGACGAGGACGCGCCGTCCAAGCGCAGGAAGACCACGGAGGTGGAGCTTGACGCGCCGTTTTTGTTCTTGGAGTCCAAGAGGGCCGTCCCGACTCCGCCTCACCACCCGGTGATCCCCGCAGCGACCCTCAGCGAGCCCGTGGCCGCTCTTAATTGATTCAATAATAAAATGTCTGTTGATTAACAAATCCGGTGCTCGCTTACAGCGGGAAAAAGATAATGGCGGGCACTGGTATACTAGACGGAACCATGGCGGCGGCGGGCAGCGGCAAGTACATGAACGTGAAGGTGGGCCAGGCGGTGGTGCTGACGGAGGAGCAGCACAAGGCGTTCCAGGAGACCGGGGTGATGCCCACCACGGCGGATGGGGGGGCGAGTCCGATCCCGGTGTCCTCCCCCTACTCGGCGACGGACCCGCCCAGCCCCCGCACGCCGCCAGCTGAGAGTGACAAGGAGGCCCCCCCGAGGCGCCAGGCGCTCCCGTGAAGCCCGCGAAGGAGGTGCAGGCGACGGCGGATCCGCCCCACCTGCACGTGGACGGCCAGCGGTTCGCGGTTGTGAGCATGGTGGTGCCCCCCCTCAGCAACCACATGGCGCTGAAGGTGCGCGGGGTGTTCGCGGACGAGGAGAAGGCGGGCGAGCACGCGCGGGAGCTGATGAAGGCCGACCCGAATTTCGACATCTACGTGGTGAGCATGTACAACTGGCTGGTGCTGCCCCTCCCGGACGACCTGCGCGGGGACGTCAAGCACGAGTACGTGGACGACCGTCTGGGCAAGATCATGGGCGGTACCACTCCGAGCGGGAGAAGTTCAAGCGGTTCAACGAGCAGCGGGCGCTGGCGACCAAGGAGGCGGGCCAGGCGGGCGAGGCGGGCGAGGTGCAGGCGGACGTGGCCGTGCCGACGGAGGTGCGCCTGGAGGCGCCGCCGGACGAGGTGGTGGGGTCCTCGTCGGCGCTCACGCTACCAACATCGACTGATTGAAGCCGCCGCCCATCGATCGGCCCGCGCTGACGCCCCCCCCACGTCTCCCAAATCGTACGGGGCCGACGGGGCGAAGGAGACGGGGGCGGCGTAGTAGGCCGCGGTGGACGGGCCGCGGCGGGAGCGCCGCCAGACCATGTACCCGCCGATGGCGATGGCGACTATCGACAGGATGATCACGAGGTTCTTCAGGGGCAGCGCGGGATCGTTTCCGTCTCGCCGCCTCCTCTCGTTGTTGTTGTTCGCGTGGAATTGGCTTCCGTTGAACTGGACCGCCATGGTGTATAACTAATAATGTCAATAAAATTCTTCTGGCTAGTCTGACGCATAAAAAATCTGCGCAATTGTTAACGCGACCTTTACAAAAATGAGACTCCTCGATATGGGCCCAATGGAAGACACGAGTCCGGAAACATTGAAGGAAGAAAAAGAGACTCGTCGTATAAGTCTCCCAAAAAGCGTTATCGACTACGTAGCAACTCGACCGATGGCCACTCTCGTGCAAGAAATTATCGTTGGCAATGCTCCTTCTGATATCGCATTCCGGAACCAGCTAGACTTGGCGCTGACTTGGGAGAAGGAGCTCTCGGAATCGGAGTGGAGACTCCAGAAAAAGGCTAAGAACAGGGATCGGGATTTCAACGACTCGCTGATAGGTGCTCAGCCTCGTCGCGCGATACTCAACTACGATCGAGTGAAGGAGGTGATACCGTCCGAAGTGAGGTCGGCACTCATCGACCGAGACGTGCAGAGAATGCTGCATATTCGCAAATTGCTCGCCGAGTGGATGACGCGACAGGCCGAACTTCAAGAGCGCACAACAAGGGATGACGGTAGCAGGCTGACATCGAGTACGCGGTCGGCGCTCAGAAAGCAACTGCGGGACCTTGAGATCGTCATCAAAGAGAACATGGGTCGCGTGCTGGTCAACAAGATGTCGAAGCGCATGGACGTGCTCGATCGCAAAATCGAGGAGATCCAAGCTCGCATAGTGCGCGAAAGGAAGAAACCCAACCCCGACCGAGCCAGCCTCGAGAGGATGCGACAACGCCAGGAAAAATTGTTCGCGGAGGAGCAGGCAGAGGTAGCCCGCCAGCAGGCTATGTGGGAGGCCCTCCCCCCAGCCCATCTAGCCAATCCAGCGGTTCATGCCCCCCTCGCGCTGTCTGAGAGAGGTCAGGAACGTGACGTACAGCAGGCGGTAAGCACACTAACAATGGCATCGGGGGACTTGGTGCCATTAAGAAATCAACAAATGATGCGGATGATCAGTCCGGAACTGGGTCTCGCGGGGGCGCGACCGAGGGCGCCGGAGCGTGCTCGCGAAGGGATCCGCAGATCGGGCCGGACGCAGCACGTGCCCGGGGAGATGTTCGATTTCGAAGAGGCCGGGAGGAAGGCCGAGAGGAAGGCCGCGAAGAAGAAGGGGTCGGACGGGGCCGGTCCGTCCCACCAGGTCGAGGCGCGGCGGTACCGCAAGAGGCGCGCGGCCACGAGGAGGTAGGCGACTATCCGCGACCGAACATGCGCCCGAAGAACCCCGTGCCGGACGCCTTTCCGCGCCCCCTCGCCTGGGTCCGAGGCAAAGCCCGCGGTGCATTCCTGGCGGCCTCGATCTGCGCCCAGGCAGCCGCGTCCTCCTCGCGCGCACGGTCGTCGATGTACGGCGGCGGATCAGGCAATGCCCTCATCATGTCTTGCATGATCATCATCGACCTCTCTCTTTCCGGTTGCCTATCAACCGGGGGTGGTGCCCCCCAAGGGAGCTGTACCGTCACGTACTGCTCGATGTTTGGTAGCGTCTTTCTTTCCACCTTGGGGGCGGGAGGCGGTGGAGCCGCGCTCTTCTGGGCGCTTTCCCGCGCGACGATGCGCCTCTTCAATTCCGCGAAGGTATTTTGGGTGAACGGTTGGCTTCTGAACCACTCTAGGTCCTCCAAGCTCGGTCTGTCCCCCAACTTGGCATATTCGTACCATATCACGTCGGACGCGTCCGATTCTGGAACGAGAACCTCGTCAAGATCTGTGGGCATCACTACTTGTGCGTTGATTTCATCCATGAACTCGTCCAAAGAGTCCGCATCGGCGACATCGTCGGCGCGCATCCTGTGCGGCATCGGCGGCACGCGGCGGCTCTTATTACTCGAATGCACCTTACACCTCCTGACCCGCCCCTTGGTCGCGTTCGAGCACCGCACCCCGCGTTTCGTGAGCGCGCTGCACCTCATTTACCGTCCTGATAGAAAATAAAATGTAATACAATCGATTGTGGCCATGAGCGAGGATCCGTACGCGGACCTATTCGCACGAGGATTCGCGGGCAATGTATCCGCCCTCGCGGTCCTCAATATCTGCAGATGGGTGAATCGTTCGTTGGCGTCACGTTCGGGCGGCGAGTGTTCTGGACGGGATTCGGACCCGCAACCTCTGGCTCATAAGGCCAGCGCTCTACCGGTTGAGCTACCAGAACGTATGGGGGGTTAGAATAGCGGGTAGCCCTCACATCTGAGGGCTATGCTGGTGAGGTCGTGTCAACCACAAAAACAGGCCCAGTCGATGAACGCGGAGTCAATGCGCTTAAAACAACAACTTTTTTATGTCGCATAATACCAAACGACAATGGCTCTTAACACTGTCTCGACCCCTTTCACACATGTCTTATTCAACTTAGTATCGGAAAATGACAACTTTTGGATATTCAAATTAAAGCCCACTGCACTCTTCCAGGTAGATTCCAACATGGAAATCAAGGTTCGCAAATCCGATCGCATGATCCACGGACAGGATCTGACAGCGGCATCGTCGAATGGACAGAAGCGTTTTGAAAGCTGGTTCCGACTTGACAGCTCAAAAGCCTACCTCGCGGCTCTGGAGAGGTCAACACGTTTCAGTGTTGACCCCGACAACACAGCGCCACCGGTTTTCGACATAGTGAAGACAGGTGTCAATGAGAACCGCGGCACTTGGATTCATCCAGAGGCTGTCAACTCCCTCGGAATGTGGATTTCTCCAGACTTTGCGGTCATGGCAACCAGCTGGGTGAATCGCATCATGGCGGGCGACATCACGATGATGGCGGTCATCCGCGACGCCCACGACGCGGTCCACGGGACCGAGACGACGGTCGCCATCGTCACGAAGGAGCGCAGGAGGCCGGAGTACGTCGAGCCGGTCCGCGCGGCGCCCCCGTCCATCCGCGTGATGGCCAAGGACACGCAGCACAGACTGAGCGACTTCGTGTGCCGCGGCTGCCGAAGGAGCGCGTGGGCCCGATGATGGCCTTCCTGGGGGACAAAGCTTGCCAGGCGGCCACCGGGAAGGACGCGGGCCAGGTGCGGGAGCTGAACGGGCTCAAGCACGGCAGCGCACGTGACGCGATGGACGACGAGCAGCTCTCGAACGCGTGGTTCTTCATGAAGAAGGTGATGGCCCGCGCGGGCGAGGGCGACGACCTGCACGAGGTGGCGCTGGCCGTCCGGAGGGACATGGCGCCCTTCGTGAGGCCGATGGAGGGCGCCACGGACGCGGCGGTCCTCAAGAGGAACAGACAGGACATGAAAGACGACCTGCTCCTGACCCGCCCCCTGAACCAGGCCAGATTCGAACGGGGCGGGGCGAAGCGGATCAAGTGCTGAGAATCTGATTATACTGCGAACAAAGATTATTTATTCCCATCGTTAAGCGCGCCCACTATACTATTCATGCACTCTTGATCCTCTTGGCCTGCGCCTCCCGGTGCTGTTCCATGAGGCGCTTGTTCTCGTTCACGACGGCCTGCTCTCTCTTCCCGGCGATGCTGTCGTAGTACCCCATCTGCCTGAGACCCGGGGCGATGGAGTTGCGGATCTGCACGGCGCTGGCTACGGGGTCGCGGCCGGCCTTCACGTTCTCGGCTTGCTGGATGTTGAAGAAGCTGGTCAGGTGGTTCATCTTGTCGGTGAAGGTGTCGCGGGTGAGCTGGCTGGGCTTGGTCAGCCCCTGCGACTTGCGGTAGTCCGCGGTGCAGGCGTAACCAGTCACTAGCTCGTTGGCGAGGTTGTTCACCGCGGCGTAGTCGCTCCTCTTGGCGTCCTTCTTGTTGTCGTGGAGGCTTTTCATGGCGGCCTTGGTCGACTCGCACGACTGTATCCGGGGTTCTTTGTCCAGATTGGCGTCCCGGGCATCGGCCCGGGCGTATATCTCGTCCGCCAGGGACCTGTCTCCGTCCAAGTAGCGCTCGATGAAGTCGGCCATATGCTGGCGGAAGGCGTCGGCGCGGCGCCCAGGGAGCACCATGACAATCTGGATGAGCACATTCCTGCTGGCTACGGGCGTCTCCCCGTTGCCTCTCCCGGGAAATTTGAACTTTGGACAAGTTGTCCACAGTTCGCGATGCCCCACCTCAAGCCTGGCCCAGTACTTGATGGCGCTTCGGTGCGCGTCACCGGCGATCTTACCGTCTGGATCCATGAAGCAAACAGTTTTGATGACGTCGATGACTGACGCGAGGCCGTCGGGCGTGACGCGGATCTTGCCCGCGAAGATGTCAGCCCCGCTCGGCCCGTCGGCGCGCACCGGGGCGAGGTACGACTGCAGCGCGCTCCTGGGGGGCTTGGGCGCGTCCGCGGCGTCCGCCGCGCCACTCGTTTCGTGGGCGGGGGTGTCCGCGCCGTCCGCGCGCGTCTCGGGCGTGGCTGTGGCCATGTCGTGGATGGGGGGGGCGGAGGGCGTCTCGGTATTTATGGATTACGCGGGGGGTGTGTACATTACGCGGGGGGTGTGGCGGGAGTGCCCCACTTGGCCACGAGGTACCCGCGGATCAGCTCGAGCTCGGCCGCGGTCTTGGCGGTGTTGTATATGAGGATCTCGCCGATCCACCCGTCGAAGGCGCGACTGGAGTTTGACTGCTCTCCACCTATAGATAGATCCCCTGAACCCACTGTAGGGTTTGATCCGATTCTACTATAGCCTGCTCTTCCATCGAAGCGGGTGACAAATGCATCCGTACTAGTGTTGCATGAAAGCGCCATGACGTGTGGTGCGTTGTTGAAAAATTCAGCCCTGGTGCTCACGGTATCGTAGACAACGTTTGGAGAGAAGATGTGAGTCAGCTGTGAGTCTGCCTGGTATGCCATTAGATAACTACCGTTATTTGTCGACCCAAGCATATACCCTCTGATACCCGTTGACGCCCTGACTGGGTACGTTGCAGTCGTTAGCTGTTTGGCGACTAGGAGGATGCTCGTGTTGGTCCCGATCGCCCCCCAGAAAGTGCTAGTTGCGGACCGTAAGGCGCCCACGCGCGAGTTGATAAAGCGGAGGGATTGTTTCGAGTTCAGTTCCGTCGTGTCCAGCGTAGGACACTTGGAGGAAGTGTCCTGCGTCACGTGGTACCCGTTCGGCCCCTTGTCGTTCATCCGCATCACATCCCCGCCCGCTGCGCTCTGGACGGCAGTCCCCGTCGTGTCACTGAACAGGGTGGCGCTGTCGGACGGATCGTACCACGCGAACAATGCGGGGTCCGCTGCCGGGTTGTAATAGTACGTGAACGACAAAGTGTTGGATGCTACGTTTCCGACCCCCGACGTTGCGCTCGTCACGGTCCCCGCGCCCACGCTTACCGTCGTCTCTAAGTCCGACTTGACAGGGGTCACATTGAATGTGTACGTGGCGCCACTTCCCAACAAGTTCGACGCGGTTCCGTTGGTGATGGCGATGTCGCCCAACGCGAACCCGGTGACCGATGTGCTAAAGGTGGCCGTCACGGGATAAATGGCACCCGTCGGGGTTCCCGACGCGATAGTCACGGTGGGAGGGGGCGAGTACGCGAACGACAGGGTGTTGGAAGCCACGTTGGCGTTCCCTGAAGCGTCCACGACGGTGCCGGCGCCCACGCTGACGGACGTGGAGGAGTAGGCGGTCGTGGGCGTCACCTGGAAGGCGTACGACGCCCCGCTGCCGGTCAGGTTGGCGGCGGTCCCGTTGGTCACGGTGATGTCGCCCAACGCGAACCCCGTGACCGACGTGCTGAACGTGGCCGTCACGTCCACGGGGCTGGTGGTGGGCGTCGAGCCCGCGGTCGTCGCGAGAGTCGCCGTCGGAGGGGAGTACGTGAAGGACAGGGTGGAGGATGCCGTGTTGCCTACCGCGGCTCCGAGCGCGGTGTCGTAGGCGGCGTTCGCGCCCACGGCCACCGTCGTGGCTTGGTAGGCGGTCAGCGCGGTCACGTCGAACGTGTAATTGTTGCTCAGGAACGGGCCGGCCAGATTAGAGGCCGTCGCGTTGGTGAGGGCGATGTCGCCCAACTCGAACCCGGTGACGGCGGCGCTGAACGTGGCCGTCACCTGGACCGGGTTGCCGGTCGGCGTCGAGCTGGCCGTGGTCAGTGTGACGGTGGGCCGCGGCGGCGTGTAGGTGAACGTCAACTGGTTCGCGACGATGTTGAGCTTCCCGGACGCCGTCTGGGCCGCGTTGGCAGCCACATCTACGGTCGTGGGCGTGAAGGGGGTGGTGGGCGTGACCGTGATCGTGTACGTGGTTCCGCTGCCCGAGAAACCCGTGACGGACCCGTTGGTCACCGCGACGTCCCCGGACGTGAAGTCCGCGACGGATTCGGAGAAGGTGGCGGTCACGGAGACGGGGCTGGTCGTTGGGGTCGCGGTGGAAGTGGTCAGGCCGACCGTGAGACGAATCGTCTGCGGAGTCCCCCACTTGTTCACGAGGTATCCGCGGATCAGCTCCAACTCGGCGGAGGTCTTGGCGGTATTGTAGATGAGGATCTCGCCGATCCACCCGTCGAAGGCGCGGACTGCGTTATTCGAATCGCCACCAATTGCGAGATTGCCGGTGAACGTTTCGGGATTTGACCCGGCATCCGCGTCTGTGGTACGCCCGTCGAATCTGGTTGTGCAAGTGTTCGATACCGTGTCCACCGAAAGTGCGAGGACGTGCTGCGAGTTGTCGAAAAAATGATGTCTTACGGCCATCGAGACATATACCTGGGTTGTCCCAGGACCCTGTGTCACGGCTACGACGTTACCTGGCCCTGTGGTATGGTAACTTAACCGATTCGCTCTCAACGACGTCGTGCTTCCAAACATGAATCCTCTGATAAAGTCCGTGGTTCCGGGGTTGTTGGTGTCGGGGTACGTAGCAGTTATCAGCTGTTTGGCGACTATCACCACGGACGACTTGGTCCCGATAGATCCCCAGAATGTAGAGGAGGACGAGGTCAGAAGTCCGGAGCGACTGTTGATGAAGCGGAGGGACGTCTTCCCGTTGAGCTCGGTGGTGTCCAGTGTGGGCGTCTTCGCGGAATTGGACTGGGACACGTAATATCCCGAGGCCAGGTTCTTCTTGTCGTTCATCCGCAGCACGTTCCCTCCCGCGGTGCTCTGGACGGCGGTGCCCCCCGTGTTGCTGAAAAGGGTGGTGCCGTCCGACGGGTCGTACCACGCGTACAAAGCGGTGTCTAAGGAGGGGTCGTACGAGTAGGTGAAGCTGAGGGTCGCGGCCGCCGTGTTGCCGAACCCCGTCAAGGTGTCCGTCGCGACGTCGGCGCCCACGTTCACGGTCGTCGCGTTGTCGGCCATGGTGGGGGTGACGTTGAACGTGTAGGTGGCGGCGTCGACGGCGACGAAGTCGGAGACGCTCGCGTTGGTCACGGCGACGTCGCCCACCACGAATCCGGTGACCGGGCGGGTGAAGGTGGCCGTCACGGGCCTGGCGACGGGGTTGGGCGTCCGGGGAGTCAGGCTCGTAGTGGAGAGGGTCACCGCGGGGGGGGGGCGTACGTGAAGGTCACGGGGTTCGCCGCGGTGTTGCCGTCCCCGAGCGAGTCCACGGCGGCGCCGGCGCCCACGCTCACGGTGGTAGGAGAGTAGGGGGTAATATCCTTGAGCGCGATGGTGTAGGTCGTGCCGCTGCCGGTCACGGTGTCGACGGTCCCGTTGGTCACGGAGACGTCGCCGATCGCGAACCCGGTGACGGTCTTGGAGAAGGTGGCCGTCACGGCGGGGCTGCTGGCCAGGTACGACGCGGCGGCCGTCAGGGTGAGCGAGGGAGGGGTGGACATGACCACGACGTGTTCGTACGCTTGACTGTACGCGCCCGAGGATCCCTTGGCGACGACGTAGACGTGGTAGGTGGCGGAGGGGGTCAGCCCCGAGATCACCAGGGGGGTGGAACTCACGGTCCCGTCACTGTCGCGGTTGACCGCCGCGGATGCCACCAACTGGGACGCGGCCACGCCCGACCTGGTGTAGATCTCGGCGGCGGTGGCGGAGGCCTTGGAGGCGCTGTACACGCGACACAGGACCGCCCAGTTGTTCCCCCCGACATGGCGAGGGAGTGGGTAACGGTGATCGTGGTCGCGGTGGCCGTCGGAGCGGGCACGGATCCGGAGAACGTCTGCGCGTTGAAGTGGCGCTCAGGTTCCTGAGATGCACGGTGGCGTAGGTGTTCGTGTCCGCCTGCGCGACCGGGGAGGAGAGCGTGATCCTGAGGGATACGCGGTAGGCCGATCCGGCGTTCATGGTAATCCTGCCAACGCCGGCCCATGCCAGGGACTTCTTCCAGCTCCACCGCCCGTCGGCGAAGGATCCGTTGACGCTCACGGCCTCGTGGATGCCAGGTCCGCCTCGCGGACCACCTCGTCATCGTATAGGCCCGTCCCGACCGCGGTGTCGTGCACGCGCACCTTGACGCTGATCAGGTTGCCGCCCCCGCCGCTGCCGATCTGCAGACCGCGGAGGAAGAGGGTCAAGCCGTCGATCAACGCGCTTTGGGCGTGGGGAAACGCGTTGATGACCGCGACGGATTGGCCGGAGGGCGGGGAACCGAAGGAGGCGTACCGAAAGGCGGGCGTCTGGGTCTCGGCCCACGGGACGACAGCGGTGAACACTCGACTCCGACGCGCGTACTCCGTTTGCGATATAGTGTACGGCCCCCACTTGGAAGTTGCGTAATACCACAACGCGTCCGGTTGGGTGTTGTTGTAATAGTTGGCATCTTTCTCGGTGTCCGTCACCAACGCGTGGTCGAGGCCCTGCGTGAAGGCGTGCTGGCGAGAGGGCATGTACGATTTGGGGACGAGACTCCCGGTGGCCGCGTTGGCGTAATCCGCGTCGGCGGGTAAGTGCACGCTGTTTACGAACAGGTCGGATGAGAGCTTGACGTCGCCGTCAAGCACCATCCCGTCCTGGGATATACTCAACAAGTCAGCGTCCATCGGCATTTTACGAACGACTAGCACTCCGTTGTCCTGAGTAATGATCCACGCGGCGGGTGCCGATCCCGTCACGTGGATAGAGCAGACTTTCAACACGGACGTGTGGTGCATCTCGATGTTTATTCATTAATACAACGGATATTATTAGTTCTCCAGTCGCGCCACGGACAACTGAGCGGACACGGCGATACCCGTGCCCGTGTAGTCCGACAATTGAAGATATATGACATCGGCGGCACTGACTGTGAAAGGGGTCACGCTCTTCTTAACCCAGGCGCCCCTCGCCGACCCCTGAGGCCCCAACACGTCCACCTGGGGCATGTCGCCGGTAGAGAGCGTCGCCAGGGTGGTGCCGTCAAACTTTTTCACCAGCACCGTGAAGGCGTGCGTGGCGGCGTTGGGGAGGTTGAAGGCGCTCACACACAGCGTATCAACGTCGATGGTGTAGGGCAGAGAGGGCGCAAACGGGATCCCCGCTCCCGTAACCATATAGACAGGGGTTCCCGACATGTTCCCGTTGTAATGGAACACCTCGGTCCAGTAGGCCGTCTTTAGCGTCTTGTTCGTCCAGACGGTGCCATTCCACGCGAGGATCTGACCGCCGGCGGGCGTGCCCGTGTACTCCACATCCGTGGCGTCGTTCAGACTGGCCGGGGCGATGGCCACCTGGTCCGCGTACGCCTTGGTGACCGCATCGTTGTCGCCGGAGGGGGCGGCCCCCAACACGACCTTTCCGGTGACGAGGAGGTCGCCCGCGACCTGCATGTCGTCGTTCATCAGCCAGTAGGGGCTGACGGATGGCGCCTTGGGCCCCTGGTCGTCCTCCCTGTACATCATCGCGTCCTGGGTCGCGCCGTCCGCCTTCCGGAACCGCATGGACAACTCGTCATCGTGCGTCCTTATCTCGAAGTCCCCGATGTCTCCTCCGTCGCTCTGGATCACCACCGAGGAGGTGCGCACCGTTCCGGTGAGCTGGACCATTTCCTTATCCTATCACGGGTAGATATTTTCAGTTCAGGGTCCGCATGATGACGTCCGCGGCGGCGTCCGCGATCGAGCCCATGTCGTTCGACCCCGTCACGGTACACGGCGCGGGGTCGTGGAATACGCGACTGGTGGAGTTGGAGCCGCGCACCTTCACGACCTCGAGGCTCTCGTCGTCGGCGATGCGGAAACCGTACGTGACGGTCTTGGGCTCCGCGTACATCTCCCGCCACCCGTACAGCAAGGTGTTGGCATCCGTGACAGCCACCCCGTCGATGATTCGCAGGTCGTCGAACCCGACGGCCCCCCGCTGGCACCGTGGAGCAGCGACAGTGTCTGGCTTCCCGTCAGCGTGACGGTCTGCGGCGACACCGCCTGCCCCGTTGACGTAGACGCTGGCCGAGGTGCCAGCGATGACCAGGGCCGCCACGAGCGGGTCCGCTCCGACCACCGCGGTGCTCGATACCGACCCGCCGCTGTGTTTGAGCGCGACGTGCCCGTTGTTGAGCAGAACGATGCCGACGTCCCCGCTGAAAATGATGTCCTGTTCCCCGCTCACCGCCGACATGTCCGTTTGGGGAATCACCTTCACGACGACGGTGTACGTCGCGGCGAGGGTCAGGTTGTCGACGGACGCGGTCCCGCTCACGATCAACATCCCGTTGTCCCAGGTGATGCCGCTCAGCAGATCGAAAGACCTGGCCCCGACGTTGCTGACGTCGGACCCGCCGGTGAACTCCCACCGGTAGGTGTCCGCCCCGCTCACGAGCTGGGAGAGCAGCACCTCGGTCCCCGGCGCCTTCCTATCAGCCTGCGCGATGGTGCGAGAGATCATGAACTGGCCGCCCTCGAGGTGCCAATACGACCCGGTGTACCCCCCCTTGTCCTGGTTGGTCTCGGCCGTCCCCATGTTCCATGTGAGGGCTCGCGGGCCGTACGCGGCGTTGCCGGCCACGATGAGGCCGGCGCCGTCGCCCTTCACGTTATCGACGGCACCGTCCGCGAGAGTGATGGTCTTGTCGTCCACTTGCAGGTTGGTGGTCATGGTGTCGACGCTGTTCAGCACCCCGTCCACCTGCAGCTCGCCCACGATCCGGACCACGCCGCTCCCTGGGGCGATCTGCAGGTCGGTGTCGACGGGCGTGGTGATAACTCCCGTGTGCAAGTACAGGTCTTTGTCGACGCGGACGTCCACGGCCGCGCCTAGATGCAACGAATCCGCGTTGCTGGTCAGCGTGTCCGCAAAAACGGCGACGTCGCATACTTGGACGATGCCCGTCTGGGACGACAGAGTGAGCGCCCCCGTGGTGGTGTTCACGGCGCCGTCCGCGAAGGTGACGTTCTCCACCCGCACGGCGTTGTCGGGGGCCGTGAGGGAGAGCGGGCCCGTGACGCTGCTGATTGTACTGCCGGATACCGTGACGTCCCCCACTCGCACGTTCGTCTCCCCGTCGATCGTCAACGTCCCGGGGGCGCTGATGGTGCTGTTTTGGAACGTGAAGCTCCCGAGGTCCACGGACGTGTCGTTCACGGAGAGGGTGCCCACTACCTGGACGTTCCCTACGGTGGGCTGTAGAATGATGTTGGTGCCGGTGAGCGTGAGGTCCTTGTTGGTGGCGCTGGCTTCCGTGTCCCCCGCCACCTCGTTGGCGACGATGCGCTTCACCTTGGTGGTCCCCAGGTTCTCGCACAAGTAGGTCGTCATGGCGGCTGCTAGTCATACTAGTGCGAGGAAAAAAAGGGGCCGTTTATACCACACTCACGTTCTGCGTGGTCACGGAGCAGGTGCAGATGGGCGCGTTCCTCTCGAGCGCCATGTAGGGGCGCCTGCACACGCGGCACGTGGGGTATGCGTGCCCGGCCACGGGGGCATTCTCTTCGGCGCACAGGATCTCGATCCACGTCGCCTTTGGGACCCGCGACATGGCGATGACCTCGTTCCTGCACGTGTGGACCACCTTGGTGGGCGTCTTTCCATCGTCGAGCGTCTTAATCATGAGCGCGCTCCCGTGGATCGGCTCCCCCAGTATCTGTGTGGCGAGACGGTTGTGCTTGCGCGGCTCCGACCCACCCACGTACACGCCTACGGCCTTGCCCCACGTCTCCTTGCGCCTCGGACGGACGATGTCCATCAACTTGGGGGGGCTTTGCCACCCAACAGCTTCCACACCTCGTGGTAGGAGAAGTCGGGGGGAACCTGACGATCATGGCGGCGTTTCCGAACTCGGGGTCGACCAGTATGGCATTGGGGACATCCTCCTCGGCGGCCGCGGCTCCGTGCCCGTGGTTTGTGGCCCACTGTTCCATGTGCGACCAGAGCGCGCTCCCGAAAATATCCATGTGTGCTATCTAGTGAGGGTGGCGAAATGAACCGCAGCAGGGGCGTGATCACCGCCGACCGAGCCTACAACATGTCTCGAGAATCCGCGCGGGGTAGCCGCATCACGGAGGACCGCATCATGCACACCGTGGAGACGGTGATCGAGTCGAGCGCGCGCCAGGGGCGGCAGTTCGCCTTCTACACGGTGCCGCTGTACCAGTTCGGGCTGCCCATCTACAAGGCCTCGGAGGTGGTGAAGCACGTCGGACGGCGGCTGACCCATCGCGGGTTCCGCGTCAAGCAGGTGGGGAGAACATGGTGTACATCGAGTGGGGGCCGAATGGGGGGGAGAGCAAACCCAAGGCCCCGCCCCCCGCCAACGGAACCAAGGGGGGACGAACGCGAGGGATTCGATACGCCGCCTGGCGCTCACCCTGCAACGGACCCGCGAGCGGTGTGGATCAGCCACAAGATGAGCAGGCCGAGGAGCGCGTCGCTCACGACGGCTTCCATGTCGCAGTCCGCGACGTGGGGCAAGCCCAGTGCCGCGAAGACGGCGCGCGCGTGCTGGGCCAGCATGCCGCCTCGTCCGTACGTCACGGGACTGGGCTGTTGCGCGCCGCGGAACGGCCTGACCCCCGCCCACGCGGTGGACTGTTGTGGCGAGGCGAACGACCAGCTGGGATGGGCGAGTCTGAGGGATGTCATGAGTGCGCTTATTACTATTGTGGCGATTAAATATCCGCGGCGTCTCAGTTGTACCGTCGGTCACTCAGGCTATCATATCTCCTCGCTCTCATCACGTGCTCACTCTGGTCGCCTTCATCACCCGACTCGGCGGACAAGTACGCCTCATCCGACTCGGCCGACACATACTCGTACCCCGTAGCCGGCTCGAGCACTCCCGCCTTACGAAACTCTTCCACAGAATAGGCGGTCTTGTACCTCTTCGGCGGCCTCCTGGGATAGACTTCTCCTCTCCACCCCCTTGCCTTGTCCAAGTATAGCTGGGTCTGGTAGTTCTGTTCGCGCACATTTTCCTTATCGACTTCTTTTTTCCCAAGACGCAAGACATCTCGGATAACCGGGGTTTCGCCCTTCTTTGCCTTGGACAGATTGTGCTGATGAGCCCCGCCATACCCACCAAAACTCCCAGGGGAGGGGTCCCATTCCGCGTGACGGGTGTGTTTGTCCTCCATATCGTTGTCGTCACCCATAATCCCCTCGTTAACAGTGTCTCGTGCAATCGAATCAGGGAAAGGATAACGATTAATAATGGGATCGTTCCTGAGTTGCCATCCACGTCCCGTTTCTATTGTACCCGCCCTTTCACGTTCTATCTGTCTCCATTCTTCTTCCTCCTGTCTCCTCTTTCTCTCTGCTTCTCTCCGTCTCGCCCGTTCT
>RPFO01000603.1:0-24569 GCA_009746045.1 Mesostigma viride
GCAAACAGGGTAGCGTGCAAAAGGTCAGCTGCATTTAAACAGTCCGCGTTTAAGGAAATCATAGATAGCATGCGTCTCGGCGTGGAAAGGGGGGGACATTTTGACATCGATATGAGCACGGCTGGTGCTGCACAAAACAGCAAGGTGGTTACGTGGGCGGCACCACGACGTTGGAGACGCCCACGGCATCATTAAATTGGCACACTCACCCTTCCAAATGCACGATGGCGAAGTGCTCGCTGGCGTGTCCGAGTGACATAGACATCTTGGTTTTTGGAGGATGCGTTGTCCGATAACGTGTCCATGGGTGTTCAGTTTGCTGGCACAGTTCGTGGTGTGCCTGTCCCCCGCACTTGTGGTGAGCATCGCGGAAGGCGCAGGACAGTGGCGGCTTCAAACAGGAGTGTAAGAGGATCCAGGAATTGTTTAATAGCTGCAGGAACAGTTTGCATCTCGGTACGTCACTTCACGGACGAGGGCGAGAAACGAAGCACGAGGAATGGCACAAGGCACAATGGATTAAACTTGGCGCGCGATGCCGTTTCGCCGTCACGGTATTCCCTGGGGGCGAAGCCCACTATCGAAGTGCTCGTTCAGTGCGGTTGAGCTCGTCACCGGCGGATAATAGTTCTCTAGGCCTGTACTGAAGGCATGGATGTCAACTTGAGGAAGTTCGACCCGTCGCGCATAAAAGATGACAGCGTGTGTGCATCGTATCCAAACGCGGTTCTGGCAAGACCACGCTGGCAACGATCTCATGTACCACAGCGCCACATCCCTTCCGGTATCGTGTTGGTCTGGCACGGAGGGGTCTAACAAGCATTGGGGTAAGTATATACCGTCGCTGTTTTATCTACAACCAGTTCATCGCGGGCTCTCAAGGCGCTCATCAAGAACCAAAAGGCTAAGGCAAGAGAGGCGACGTGTCTCATGCGTTCGTCGTGATGGACGATTGCGTGTACGATGCCCCGTGATGCGCGACCGTGCATCCAGAGGAATAGCTCTCAACGGGCGGGCACATGCACATCTTTCTTTTTGTTCATCACGCAGTACACTATGAACGTGTGGCCTGTCATCCGCAGCAACATCGATTACGTGTTCGCGCTGAAGGAGAACATCATCATGAACAGGGAGAAGCTGTACAAGAACTTCTTCGGCATCGTGCCGACCTTCGAGGCGTTTCGCCACATATTAAACGAGTGCACGCAGAACTACGAATGCCTGGTGATCGACCACACCAGCGGGTCTAATAAGCTAGAAGACGTCATCTTCTGTACAAGGCCGAGACGAGGCCGCCGTTCAGGGTCGGCTCTTCTAATTACTGGAGATATGCCAGCCTCCATCACGACCCTAAGAAAAGTGATCGACAGCGACACGGAGACAGACAACAGGCGCATATCAACGCGCGTGGTCAAACACCAGGCGTGCGATTAAATAACACAAAAACGCGGCCATAATGCCGGAAAGGCAATTGTGCTGACTTATTACGCTGCCATTTAATTAAAATCCTTTGCCATGAAAATCACAATGAGTACTGGACGGCACGCCCCTTGGCATAATACAAACGGCAAATTGCGTCGACACTAGGAAATCTATCTATAAAATGTTATCGCTGGCGTAAACTGGCCACGATAAATGAAAGAGAGTTCAAAACAGCCCTCGCTCATACAGGCACGGCACTTCCACGGCCTTAGTCACAACGAGTACTGGACGGCATGCCCCTTGTCATAATACAAAGGCAAATTGCTCTGACTAGGAAATCTAGCTATCGCTGGCGTAAACTGGCCACGATAAATGAAAGAGAGTTCAAAACAGCCCTTGCTCATAGCGGCACGGCACTTCAGCGGCCTTTAGCTATGTCACCACACAACTAACGACCAACAGTCTATGGGTTTTCCTTCTTCACGCGCTTGGGAGCCCCCTGCACGGTCTCGTCATCGCCGGCGGTGGCGGCGGCACCGGTCACAGGACCAACAGCGAGCGCAGGGGTAGGCGCCGGGGTGTCAGGGTAGGTCCATGCTGGGCGCGGGCCGTAGCCACAGACGGGACGAACTGGAAGGGACTCCGGCACCAACGGCGCGCGGATGTCACCGCCGACCGCCAGCCTGAGCTTGGCAGCCTCGAATGCCCTGTCGAGCATCCCCAGGTGCTGCTGGGTGAACATGTACCTCATGGGCTTGGAGTGGACGTTTATGGTCACAGGGTCCCCCCCCTCGGCCATGTCGATCCTGTTGACGTACCGATCCATCACCCTGCCCTCGAGCAGGTTGAACTCAAGGGTGGTCGGCTTGCGGCCGAGACGATCGTGAAGATACTCTTCGACCCCGAATGGGTAGTGGTAGTACTGCGGCACAACTCCCTCGACGATGCCGTCGCCGGCGGGCGGTGCGGTGTAGACCGCTGCAGCTGATTGGACAGCGGAGGCGATCATGGACCTCAGGGCGGTCGGCGCAGGGGCTGCAGCCGGCACAGTGTGAGCAGCGGCGGCGGCAGGGGCTGCTGGTGCTGGCCGGGCAGCGGCAGGGGCTCCAGCGGAGGCGGCAGGGGCTCCAGCGGCGTGTGGGGCTGCTGGTGCTGGCCGGGCAGCGGCAGGGGCTGCAGCGGCGTGTAGGGCTGCTGGTGCTGGCCGGGCAGCGGCAGGGGCTGCAGCGGCGTGTAGGGCTGCTGGTGCTGGCCGGGCAGCGGCAGGGGCTGCAGCGGCGTGTGGGGCTGCTGGTGCTGACCGGGCAGCGGCAGGGGCTCCAGCGGCGACACCAGGGGCTGCAGCGGCGTGTGGGGCTGCTGGTGCTGGCCGGGCAGCGGCAGGGGCTCCAGCGGCGACACCAGGGGCTGCAGCGGCGTGTGGGGCTGCTGGTGCTGGCCGGGCAGCGGCAGGGGCTCCAGCGGCGACACCAGGGGCTCCAGCGGCGGCGGCAGGGGCTGCAGCGCCGGCGGCAGGCGGTGGGGCTGCGGGTGCGCCAATTCCAAGGGGGCGTGGCACCTCCTGCCGCACCTGCTGCTGCTGCTGCTGCTGCTGCTGCTGCTGCCGCGCCCCGTCCAGCATCTGTCGCGCCTGCTGCTGCTGCTGCTGCCGCGCCACGTCCACCGCCTCCTGCCGCACCAGCAGATGATTTACAGCTTGCGACAACTCCAGTGCGCGCACAGACAGCTCACGATACTGTTTATCCGCCCGCGCCTTCTCCAGCTCCGCCTGTGTCTTCTGCAGCTCCACCAGCAACGCACTCCTAAGCGCCACCCCCTCCGCCCTAGCCGCACGATAATGCGCCTCCCCCTCCTCCCGCTTGGCGGTCGCCACAGCCAGGTCCGACCCCATCTTCTCCAGCTCCGCCCGCGCCTTATCCAGCTCCGCCCGGGTCGCCTCCAGCCCCGCCTGCGCCCCTCGCGTGCGCCCCGCCTCCTCCGCCAGGTCCGCCTGCGCCTTCTGCAGCCCCGCCTGCGCCACAGCCAGGTCCGCCCGCGACGCCTGCAAGCACGCCTCATCCTCCTCATGCCAGGTGGTCGCCACAGCCAGCTCCTCTTGCACATCCTCCAGCGCATCCCGTGCCTTCTCCAGCTCCGCCTCCAGCGCATCCCGTGCCTTCACCAGATCCGCCTCCACCGCCTGTGTGCGCACCCTCTCCGCCCCCCGCCTGGCGGTCTCCACATTCAGCTCCTCGCGCATCTTCTCCAACTCGAGCCGTGCCGCCTCCTCCTTGTCAGCAGCGACAGAGGATGCCGCCTCCAAATTCACCTTGAGATAAGAAACCTGCTCCTGCGCCTCCTCCAGCTGCTGCTTGATAGCAACCATGCGCGCGCGGTTGGTGGCGACCTCCTGCTCCCGCCCCCACGCGACAGTGGCACTCACAGCCCCTGTTCCGTGCACAGGATCTCTACAGCCCACTTGCCAACCATCAGCGGGTCTGCCAGCTTCATCTCAGCGGCGATGATGACTGCCATCGACGCGAGCTCGGGGTAAATGCAGGTGGCCATCAGAATAGCAGTCTCTGCCTGGTAATAAATCCCTGCTATTTCTGGCACACCAGCCACCTCCCTCCCCTGCAGCTGACTGCCCAGGCACCTTGCAGCCTGCCTAAAAACACTGGACCTGAACACGGATCTGCAGGCAGCATTTGGAGTCTTGGGACACATTGCAGAAAACTGTAGATGTTTGTCTGCCTTGGCCAGTGCCACAGTCATGCCCAGCAGGTCGAAAAAGGTGTAATCCTCGTGAAAATTCTGGTACTTGCTCCCCAGCTGAGAGGGAGTAAGCACACCAAAATACATCTCAGGCAGTGCTGGGATGACACGAGATACGTTAACGGGCGCACGGCGCGCCTGGGAAGGTCCGGGCGCGCCCGAAAACACAGCCGAACCGGCAGAAGTCGGCGTTTCAAATGAAAACGCTCCCGACTTGATCCCAGCCTCCAAAATGGCAAAGAACAGCTGGGGGTTCTTGTAATGAATCCATTCCAGTCCCTCCAAAACGGGGACAAACTGGTGTTCTTCACAGCCACAATCGGCGTCAAAAACAGGCGGCATCATGACCTTCTCGCCTGTTATCATGCGAATGACGGAATCATTCTTCATTCCCAACTGATGTCTGACGGCTGTGATATCAAGTTTCGAGCCATTTTCCGCGACACAATGCACAGAATGCGAAACTGCAGCGTTACGGCACGTGACTGGAAAAGCAACCCGTCCGGAAGCCATTATCAGGCGCCCCCCTCCAGGCAAATGGCGATGTGACAGGAAGGGTGGGAAATTTGTGTTACAGGCGACTGGGGCAGGCTGGTGTGCACTTGTGTGCAGTGTGCCGCCTGTACAGGGGACTGGGCAGGCTGGTGTGCACTTGTGTGCAGTGTGCCGCCTGTTAATACAATTCGGGCGCGAAGGGGCACAGTTCTCTGCCTGCCCAGCGCGACCAACCTCTGGAAAACTTGGGTGACGAGGCGCCCTTTGAACAAGATCCAAGGGTAAAAAAGATCCCAACTTACGTCAGAAGGGCGTAAACGGAGGGTTCAGCGAGATCCCTCCGATAACTTGTGGTATTCGTGACAATTTGTCAGCCTTATGTGACCTGGCAATCACACGTGATCTGATGGATCACGGATTTTGGAATGCTGAACACCACTTTTGGAATGGAATACCGGATTCTGTAATGCTGAACAGCACGTTTTGTCTGCCCACCCGGCAGATAATTAGGCTTATAGGTTTCAGCCCACCAGGAGCATCTGAACAGGGGGCCACGTATTTCGGGCGACTGGCGCGTTTTCCCACGTGCGTCAGGTTACAAGTCCCCAGTCGCCAGGCGTCTGACAGTGCGAATCTGACCACATCTTTCTCGCGACTGACGCCTTTTCCCACGTGTGGGCGGTTCCGCTTTTCCCACGTGCGTTTCAGCCCCTGTCCTGCCACATACCACTACAGCAATTTCGGGAGATTCGACTCGCGGGTACTACACTCAACCGTACGAATCGAATATTCACTAGAGCCGGTCAACTGTACCGGAAGGCGCGACGCTCCGTTAACTCGTCGTCTGTCCCAACTCAGTCCTCAAAAGAGGACTGAGTTGACCTTTTTCAACCGGGTGTAGCGACTAGGTGGCGGGTCCATCCCAAATGTTTTGATGTGGATCGAGGGTGTATTTGATGTCAATTTGCAGGAAAAAATGCTGAGTTAGTGAAAACTTGACCCAAACACCTGGAAATTACTCGGACATATGACACCCTCGGCGAATTTGCATTTTTCGGGATAAGAGCGAGTGGGGAAAATTTAATCAAATCATGGTGCACGTTAGAAAAATATAGGCATGTAAACAATATAGTTCTTGAAACGTGGCAAAAAACTGGGCTCAATTTGGCCACTGCCACTGCCTGAAACAATTAAAAAACTCTCAGTCCTCAGGAGAGGAATGGGGCTTTTGCTAACTTTGCTAGCATGTAAGTGCGGTCATACTACACACCACCGTGGCCACCAACCATGCCAATAAACTCATTTCCCTTCTAGCATAACAGGAAAACATACTTGCATCATCATGCTGCAGTTGTATCATACCTTATCATGTAGTGAGAGCCTATGCATGCACGTAGGGAATGGGCTTGGATACCTACCAACAAAGGGTTATGTTATAAGTGTCAACCACCAATATAATGGGTAGGTTAAGCATCTTTCCATTGTTTCTAACAACAATAGATATGGCTATAACTGTTTTGCCTTGCCATGATGTGACCAACATAGTTGCTGGCACATGATGGCAGTGGTTTGTCACCAAGACTTTTCACTCACCCGTATAAGCTTGAAAGCACCCTTGACGCAGGCTGTGGCCACACAATCATGCAGTATGAACGTAGCAAAAGAATAACTAACATCTATGAAGGTGTTTAAACCTGCACAGCTCCTAAAACCCTGCACAACTACACTGGGTTAAGGCAAATGCCTGCTAACAACATCTGAAAAGGGGGTTTTAGAGAGGGGCAGGCAACGGTCAAGAAAGAGCATCAAGACTTGAACCTGACAACGCCTGGTAAGCTTAAACTCATGTAAGAACATCAAGAAACGAAGAGGCAACGATAATCCGACTTTACCTGGCACGGCTGGCGTTACCTTGGCCCAGGCGGTGCCCGCAAAAGTGGCACTTTGCGGCACATAGACCATGACGTGACAGAGTGGTCGAAATCATCAAATCTATACTGCCACTCAATTTATTCTAATACAATACATGTTACAATGTAGAAAGAAACCTATCAGCCATTGAAATTGCGCCGGAAAGCAAGCGCAGTCATCAATTCCGTCGACCTGCCTTATCGCAGTTTTTTTCCAGCAAGAACAGTGCCGACACCGGGTAAATCGCTTCCCTGCGAGCTAAAAATTAGGATTTATCATCTATAGGACATATAAAATCTATTTCCTGAGTTTGGACAGCTAAATCGTCCGCAAACGTAAACTGCATGCATGGGCGCGAGCCGCCATGGCTAGGTCGTGCACTTCCGGAACTCGCGTTTCACGTGGAAAAGTACCCTTACCACCTGTACTTTGACCGTACATTTAGCGGCTCATACCAAATCCAAAAAAATCCCAAAAATATGTCCAAGAAAGATCTTTTCACGTAGTATTTGAATAAATTTTGAGAGAATTTTTTTGTCAAACATTCTGACCGGGGCGAATTTTGTACAGAACCTCAAAACTCGGTCCTCAGGAGAGGACTGAGAAAAACTCAGTCCTCTCCAGAGGTAGTGGGACAGACGACGAGTTAACTTATAGTAGCGCCTGATATTATTTAATTATACAGTGACCCCTAAATGTAGGCCAAAGCGTGGGTTAAATTGAGGATGCATTGTGGCGAAACGCCTGTCATCCGCCCACGCCTCCCAAAAACGTTGGAGTTGGGTAGAAAGCCGCAAGGAGGAAGCAATCCCTTGCACCCGACCGTGGGAAGTCGCCTGTATCATTGCCAGCCAGCCATGGCTTATGTTGAGAGACCAGCCACCCTTCAGGTCCTTTCCGACGATGGGGTGCTTTTATTAGAAATCACCATTCCGCCTGGAATGCGCGAATCGGACGTGTTAGCTGATGAAAGGATGATGATGGTGTTTAAACTTCAGGCGCTTGAAGACATTGTCACCCCAGATCACATCTCTGTTTTACTGCCAATCATCAGAATGGACAGAGCACAGACATTCGCCGGATTCGGGGTCGAGCCCCCCGTTATCAACGAGGCAGATGAATATGCCACCACCCTGCTCTTTCCTCTGATTGATGAGCCCTCCAGTGTGGTGAGGCAGTGGCTCCTGGGTATGGTGTGCAATTTTGTACCACCCAGCCAGTTTGTTTCTTCCTTCTCCGCTTTTCTAGAGGAAGAGTTTGTAACCCACGCTTCGGAGGAGATGACGGAGGCAAGATGCCCTTTCTTCATTTCCAACGGGTCGCTCATTCTGAGCCCCGCGTGCCGTCAGAAGTCGGACGAGCTCTGGGGGAGTTTTATGGCCCCCCAGGCTATTCGTGGGATATTGCCAACAGGGCGTGCTCTTGGTGTAGGCAGGTGGAGCCTGGAGTCAGGCTCACCAAGTGTGCAGGGTGCCTGTCTGTCAGGTACTGCAGCAAGGATTGCCAGTCACAGGATTGGCACTTGCACCGCACCATCTGCCAGATGGTGGCTGGGTATAGGGGGCACACCAGGGAGCAGTGGGTTGACCTGGTGAGGACCAACCTCAACGCCTATTTCCTGATGCGAGACTACATGAGGGTCCAGTAAGGTTGGTAATCTGTCAACTTTCTAATGCATTCCTGCTTACTGCGACCTTGAAGCGTGTCCATTGGAATGCTAGTCACTCACGCATCTATGGTCTATCGCGCCTGTTCCTGTTTTGCTGCGGTTGCAGACCACGCGACCCCACCCGCACCGTGCCGACATTGCACGCTGGATGCGGAAGGTTCGCGCTTGGGTGAAGGTGTGTTAGCACGCGTGCAGTACACTGCTACTCCCGTGCCACACTTGTTGTTTATGATACAGTATTGCTTTTCACGAATGAACTCGAGTATGACAACGTGTGTTATGAAAACCTGTTTTTATTAGTATTTTAAGTAATGAATAAAACTCCACTCCAGCGGTGTTGATTATGAATGCAGCCTATTCACGTGGCAAGCGCGCTTGTCCACATGAGCGATTTCCTTGTGACTCGGTTTGTTTAAGATGCGAACCGCAGCCCGCCCATGCCATTAGTGATCTTGAGAACATTGAACGACCGCGCGTAGATGGTGATGATACCCTTGGGCAGAGTGGTGCTCATCCCCTTCAGCACCAGCTTGACGGTATCTAAACGAGAGAAGTTGATGGTGCCAGTGGGCTTCCAGTCCTCTGGCTTGAGACCGAACGGGATGACGTAGACGTGCTTGTCCCTGGGAATGCGCGTGTGGGTCTGCAGGGGCAGCAGGTAAGAAAAGTAGACAGGGTCGCGCCCCTCCCCAAACACCTGCTGGGAGTTGAGCGTCAGGTTAGCGGTGGTGAAAAGGTGGCCACCGGGGTTATTCTTGTTGGTAAAGTTCCAAACTGCCTGGGTGGGGTCATTTGAGGTGGCCGGGTCGGTCAAGCGGTTATCAGCCTTGTAGAAGAAGATGAGCTCCTTGATGGGATGGGAGAACGGCAGGGTGATGGTTTCCAGGTCAGTGTTCTCAACAAAGTGATCGTATTGCTGCGTCGCTGTGATGAGGTACTCGTGCGCGTTGGTGGCAAATTGCCGCCTCTCAAAATCGTCCAGATAAACGTAGCGCAGGACCAGGCGCATCTTGCTGATGTCCTCAAAACGGTTCACCATGTCCGTTCGGTAGGTGGGGTCCGTGGTAGCGATAGAGTTCCACAGCTTAGGGAGAGCCGCCAGGGAGGTGCCAGGGTACTTGGGCCCACCCGCCATGTGCGTGAAAATTTCATCCTTGGTAGCCACCTGGATGCGGATGCGGGCGTCGTGGTACTGCAACGCGATGATAGGGAGCGCCATGCCCTCCTCCACGCAGAACGAGAACTGCAGGGGGATGTAAATGTAGCTCGGGTAGACAGCAGTCTGGCCACCGCCAAACTTCCTCACCAAGCCACCGTGGCGCGTGGGGGCGGTCTCCACGTGGCTGGTGCTGGGGTCGCGCGTCAGCTGGTCCCACACGTGCATAAACTCGCCGGTCATTTCCTCGATGGTGTAGCCACCGATGCGAAACTCCACCTTCTTGATGAGGATGCGCGCGATGTCATCATAAAACGGGTCAAAAAACGTCCACCAGGTCCTGCCATCGGCTGGGGGCGGATCCTTCCATTCCTTCAGTTTTGGCAGCTCGATGTAGACGTACGCCTTAGTGATAAGATCGCCGCTCTTGGGCAGCTGGAACTCCACCATACGGCCAAAACCCGGGATGCCGCTTGAAGGGACAACCTCGGTGTCGGCAAACGCAAAGTTGGTGTGGCGGGGATACATGCTCTTAAAAAAGGTGACCTCGGGGGAAACGGTTAACATGGCATCCTGGGGGCCCTTCGCGCGAAGAGACAGAACGGCGTGTGACATCCTGGTGGTATATATAGCACTCTAGATTTATTTTTTTTGCGCTTATGAAGCGAACCGCTTGCCCCCCATGCCCTGTGCAATCTTTAGCACATTGAAAGATGTGACGTAGACATCGATCGTACCTGCCGGGATGCCACCGGTCGACTTGCCGAGTCCCTTGAGGTTTAGCTTGACACTGTCCAGTCGGGACATGTTCACAGAGCCGGACGGCTTCCACGACTCGGGCTCGAGTGCGAAGGGGATACAGTACACGTGACTGCCCTTCACGACACGGGTGTGGAACTCGCTGGGTAGCACGTAGGAGAAATAGATAGGATCGCGCCCCTCGCCGTACATGTTTTGGGAATTGAGCGACAGGTTGGCGGTGGTGAACAGGTGGCCGTCACCAAACAAGCTGTTGTCATTCCAAAACTTCCAATAGCCGTTGTAAGAAAAGTCGGCGTCGGCACGGTACTTGGTGTTGATGAATGACAGGTCGGCGGGCTTGAACCAGAACAGGAGCTCCTTGACTGGGTGGTTGAACTTGAGGTCCATGCTCACCTCGTTTTCCCCGCTCACGTGCTGCTGGTAGCGCTGGACCTCGGTGATGAGGTACTCGTGCGAGTTGAGGGCGAACTGTCGGCGCTCGAAGTCGTCCAGGTAGATGTAGCGCACCAGCAGCTTGCACGCAAAACTCGGTGGTTCCTTGATCCACCTCCCGCGTGGCTCGGTCTCAGCGATGTTATTTGCGGTGGGGGCAAGGTAATCACCCGCATTGGCCGGTGTGGGCGCGTTGACGCTTTCGGGGATGAGGCCGGGATTCAGGGACCCCTTGCCGATGCTCATAGTGTAGATCATGTCGTGTTCCGATCTCCATCTCAAGGTGAAGCCGACCAGCCTCTTTTTAGCAGTTCCCACGGCACGAGATGGCGTTTCCGTTAGCCACTCACTGACGTACATCTGCTTTTGGGCAATGTTGGCATCCGCTGGTACAACACCACCAGTAGCATAATCAGGGAAGATGTATCCCTCTTGAGAGAGGCGCCTCTTATACGTGCCGTCCGACCAGTCATCGTTGTCAGGTTTGGAGTAAGTTTTGGTCGTAACGTTGTAAGTAATCAAATTTACATCGACGTACGCGTCAAGATATGTGAAAATCTCAAGAGCCTTTGCGATTCGCTCGCTGTTTTCGTTGTAGCTGGAACCGGAGTAATCGACAGCTGGCTCGATCACGGAAGGCGCGGCGGTCTGGTCGGGGGTGTACCCGGGCCAGTACCTGGTGAAGATGTCCGCGGCCGTGTTGAACTGGATCTTAACAATCACGTCGTGGTACTGGAGAGCGATGATGGGGAGAGCCAGGCCAGGGTCCCTGCAGAAGGTGAACTCCAACGGGATGTAAATGTGCTGCGCCCGATCGGCGCGGTCGTACTCTACAACCCTACCCAACTCGTCAATCTTCACGCTGCCACCGTGAGACACTGGCATGTTGTCCACGCTGCTTTCGTACCCCTTCTTGCTCATGATGTCGTTCACGTGCAAGAAATCGCCCGTGATCTTTTCGATGGAGTACCCGCCCACCACCAACTCCACGTGGTCGATCAGGATCCTGCCAAAGTCTTTCGCGAACGGCGCGTACGATGCCACGAAGAAAGGGGACATCTCGATGTACGCCATGACCTTTGTGATCAGATCGCCCGATCGGGGCAGCTTGAACTCTACAGATTGGCCGTAATCCACGATGCCGGCGGATTGCGTGACCTCCGAATCTTCCATCGCAAAGTTGGTGTGGCGCGGATAGACGGTCTTGAAGAAGGTGACCTCCGGATCGACGATCAGCGAGACGTCTTGCGTCCCCTTAGCGCGAAGGGCCATGATGCTGTGACTTCCCATGTTGGATCGGGGTGTATATATATAGTTCTAGACATTTTTTTTGGACGCGGCTAGAAGGGCAGACTGCCGACGTAGTGAGTGGCGAGAACCTTTTGGTTACCCCTCGTTTCGCTCGCAGCGTATTGGAACTGGTTGGATTTTATATCCAGTACCAGGAGCCCGGGTGACCGTTTGGACCAGGAGCGTGCATACGTCAACCTGAAGGTTCCACTCACCACCTGCATCGAACCTACAGGCTGAAGGACGGTCACTTTGCCCGATTTGAAGTCATAATGCCGCAGACGCACATCATTGCTATCGAGACCCGATAAGGTCGATACGGAAGGAACAAACTTGACGGTGAACGACTGTGAAAAGAGCGTGTCCAGCCTCCCGCCGGTGTCGGCATCAACGAAATCGATGTCAGAGAAGAATGGCGCCGGGGCGGGGATCACAATAGCGTGCGTTGAGATGGGGTATATCTCTGTCTCCGACACCCTGAACGCCATCCCACCATCTGTCGGAGCTAGAGTGAGTGTGCGGGTGGCAGTAGCGGGCGCGGCATACCCAGTGCATGCCAAAGTGTGCGTCTTCTTGTCAGTAGACGACGACCACGATGATGCGGGTGCGGTCAGCTGGCCTCCGGTAGACACGCTCAACGATAGCTTTCCAGTCTGGAGAGTCACCGGCTTGGATGTGTAAATGATGAATGAAAAGGTGGATGGGAGCGAGGACGGATACGGCCCGATAAGCTTGTTGTCCGGAGTTTTAAAAGTGTAAGAATAAGAGAACACGCTCTCCGGCGTCGTGGACGTGTTGCCACTTTGGGCGGGGGCCGGATTAGTCGTGAATGAGATGCTGGTGGACAGGTTGTAGTTAATGATAGTGCTGCTACCGATCCGTACGGTGTTTGCCGGAATCTTGATCTCCACAGCGCCACTTGACATTGACAGGTCTAGGGACGGGGCCAAAGCAAGGGCCTTTTGGTATATGTTGCCCATGTTGATGCGCAACATGGGCTGACCAACCACTCGTGTCATTGGCACGACAGACATTGGCACGTTGTTGAGCGTCCACGTCACCGGCACATTTCCCTCAGGCAGTTTCGTGATTTCAGTGCCGAATAAGATGTCCACCGTTGCAGTCAACTGTTGCCTACTGGTGGTATAGTTCGTTTCATGCGCGGACCCGCTTACCCACGCTGTTGTGGGCACCTGGACTGTATCCCTAGCGACGCCACTCGTATCAACGAACTTCCATTCGATGGATGTAACACTTGATGAGTAGTTGTTGAAGTACGCAGTTCCCGGTGATGCGGGTGCGGTAGGGACATTTGTGGACGTCAACAGTTGCCAGGTCAGCTCGAACGCCCTCTCTATCGTGGTGCCAATCCTAAACAAGCCAGCTGGCAGAGATAACCGGATGGTGTTGGTAGCAGCGGCGGCGGTGGTGGCCAGGTCACCCAAGGGAAACCTGGCCGTCACGATCCCATTGTTGTCCGCTTGGAATGCACCCACCGATACGGTTGAGCTGTTACCGTTGTTTACAGTGTACGAGAAAGTCGTCGGCGTTCCCTTCTCGATGAGTGAGATGAAACCCGCGAGCGGTTCCGTCGATGCCAGGAACCGCAGCACAAGATCGATAGACTTTGTGCCAGTACTGGATGTCCATGGCGAAGTCCAATTGTACACGTCCAGCGCGGTCCATTCCGCGCCATACCGGGCCGCGCTTTTTGTTCCTACCTGCACGTTATTGGCCGAGTAGACAAAGTCGGCACTGTAAAGACAGGGGAGGTTGGCCAAAGTACCCGGTGCAGGCGTCGGCGTGGACGTGCCTCCACTATAAAAACGCCACAACCCAACGGCAGCTGAAGACCAAGGACGGTCTTCTCTGTTTACTTTCACCCTAAGCAACGGGATATCAATACGAATGTCCGTATCAACTGCACTCATGTCAATTTGCAAATCGCGAGCGTTTGTCCACAGGTTAGTTAGTGTTAATGACAACGTTGAGTTATTGGCGACAGCGGCGGCCTCATACGTTCTTTCTATGGTGCCGCTCGTAACTTTATATGTAATTTTATCGTTTGTCCCTGTAGACGCGTTTACAGACACTGGCAAATTACCAAAAACGATCTCTAGACTAACCGGTTGATTTGTATACAATGAAGACACTATCCTATCACTCATGTTTATTGGTGTCGTGCCAAAGCTTGTCGGAACAACAAGTGCGTTATTCTGTCCTCTGGGGATCGCAGCAAGTTGAGTCGAGCCAAGTTTCCATTTGACATCCGTAATTTGCCCAGGGGCCATATCTAGCAGGCTGGACCAAGCAAACAACACGGACCACTGTGATCGAAATCCCCCTGTAACCACGGCAGTCCCCACGCTGACAGTCATCGCCGGGAACTCCACGAACAAGTTATACCCACTGCCCTGTGAGCGCAGGTCCACTCCTCTACTCAGAGCAAGTGACCACAGCGTGTTACCTGCGCTATCTGTCGTCGGCACGCGCAACGTGTTAGAAGTGGAGCTAGAGGTGTAGCTCATGTCAGTCTGACACAAATCGACGGGGTCACTGCCAACGACTGATAAGTAAATTTTCGCCTTGGCGGATACATGTGTGCTGGAAACAGTTACTGGCGACGTTGGTGGAAACACAAACTCTAGAGTTAGCGACTTACCCCAATAATTGTGAACTGGGGTGATAGGTAGTACCCCCCACACATTGCTAGACACATAGGCGGCGGGTGTCGATGACGCAGCATCGAAAATCCAGTTTACCGCGGTCAAAGTGCCACCCGTCGCCTGGTTGAAGCTTTGTAGGGAGAGCACGTCCATGCGAAAGACCCACTTGGCTTCAAAACGTGGATTGCCGCTAGTTGTACCTGTAAACGTCAGGCAATTAGCCGGCACCGTGACTGTAATCGTGGTGTCTCTACTCCTCATGTCCCAGCCCCCTAGCTTGTCTCTCACAAGTGTGAAAAGAGAGCCGAGGTCAATCCGCAGTCGTTCGGCGTCCTTTGTCACGAGTGTCGTTTCGAAATTCTTAAGATCGAGGGTTCCACTGGTACCGTGGCCAGCGGACCAGGTGACGACCGTAGTGGATGCCACTGTCGCCAGCTTGCCCGCGTTAAAAGCGATATACAAAACCGAGGCGGTAGTGCCGAACTTGTCTGCCACTCCTGTCACCACACTAGGCACCCTTGCATCCGTTAGCGCCCGCACGCCAGCGTTAGAACCAAACTGCCACACGCAATTGGCAACATTAAGATCGGTGAGGTCACCGAGCGCAACAGGAGTTTGGGAACCCGCTGGGTTAAAGGCTAACGTAAACCTTACCGCTTCGGTGATCTCGTTGTTCGGCGAAGTGCCCACCAGGAAGGTTGATCCGGGTATTGTCACAGTGATCGTACCACGGGTGGTGAGGAAGTTTGTTTCAGCATTTCCAAAAGCCCACCCCGCAACATCACCAAGGTTCACGTTGAGGATGTTTGCGTTGTTCTGCTTCGTCACGGTCTGGGTGGTTTTTTCTCGCGTTCCTAGTGCGTATTTTATAGTCGTGTCCGTGCCGGGGTACTTAAGAGCAAGAGTGTCATTGAAGGTCAGTTTGACTGTCACATTATTGCCCGAAACGCCGCTGTCAAACTGGCAGCTCATAGCAGACCATTCCGACTCCGACAAAGAAAAATCCCTGGTAGTAGCGTTGCTGGTCGTCGAGAAGATCAGATTGACCGCTGACAGCCCCACCGCTTTTAAGGATGCCAACTCGCGTGTGGCGGTGCTGGTGTTGTTGTTGTTGGATGAGGTTGTAGCGGTGCTAAAATTCCAAGTCGCGGTCACATTTTTGTTGAAAATGCCACTAGTTGTCTTTAACATGCCGGCCGGGATAGTCACTGCAACAGAGTTTGCTAGCCTCTGTAAGATCTGCACGGACTCCCCTAGACCAATTGCTTTTATATCCCCCAAACGGAATCTAGCAATTTTTAAGCTGTCTGCGGACGTGAATTCATCAACACCGCATAAAGTTTTAATGGGCGTGGCCGCATTGTCTAGCGTCCAAGAGAACACGATAGGATTATTTCTGGCCAGTGATAAGTCAGTCGAAGTGATCTGAAGATAAACGTCCCATGTTCGATTATTGGTATAAAGATCTGACCATCCAGTAATGGTTGGCACAACAGCAACAACACCGCCGCTGGTAGGAGCGGAGGCGGCTGGGAATGTTTGTACGTCGGTACTATCTGACTTGTTTACAAACAAGAAACTCGCATTATGTATGCCAGGGATGTTGCCGATGACAGCGGTATCGATGCTAGATGGGGTGGCACCATTCCACAAGCGCGTGGATATGAAAATGGACTTGTTATAGGTAGCACCGTCGACTTTAATTGAGCCGGCTGGGATTTCCACCGTGAGAATGTTAAGGTGGCTTGCTCCAGGCGACCGCAGATCCCATCCATTAGTGGTTGCGCGATTGACAAGATCATCGAGAGGAATAGAAAGTCTTTGATATCTGTTTTGTGACGAATATAACACCGCCGCCCTATTAGTAGTCCAAGTTACATTGTCCAGGCTTATTTTCGGGAGTTTACTCGCTGTGTTCAAAGTGAATGTGTTCAAAGTGCCATCTGGTGACTGGACTCTGATCTGATAATCATTATTCAAAAGTTTTGCTGGGATGTTTATTTCCAAAACTGCAGTCGCTAAACTGGGGAACGCGGCAGTACTAATGTCGACATGACCAATGTCCAAAGTGTTTGCTACTAGGTCAGCTGTCGATTTACTATCGCTAGTGTTTTTGAAATTAACAGAAAATGGGGCAGTGGTAGAATTAGAAGAGCGCGGGAACGCATCTTTGAGAGTCGCGACATCCGATAATGTCGACATGTTGTTACTACCACGTTTAGATTAAAAAATGAAACCGCGCACAAGGACTTATTCAAGATTGATGGGGAGCGAAAACGAGAAGGGAAGTCCCACCAGGCTCCCGCCAACTTCCACAGACCCAGCTGGGACGATGAAAGTCAGCCCCTGTTCACGCTTTGTGAACATGTCATACCCCACTTCCGGTCGCGTAAGAAGTTTTGTGTACAGTCCACCAAAGTCAACCCTGAGCGATGTGTCCACACCGGTTACAGCGGCTGTACCAAACTCCACTCCGTCCATGTAGAACGGGATGGTTAGCGGGGATGGCACAGTGACCGGTGAGGTGGTGATAATCTCCAGCGCCATCTCGGCCTTTTTGTACGGAACTAGTTGGTCCAGGTAAACATTGGACATCTCCAGATTTGGAAGGGATGCCAATGTATACACCACTTTCGGCTGCCCCGGCTCCCAGATCACCTCTAATTGCACCCCTGTAACCCCATCTAACACGGTGTGAAACTCCTTACTCTGTCCAACACCATTTAGAAGGTAGAAACCGAATGGGATAGTGCGAGTTAGGAACTCTCCGGACACTGTGAACTTGCTTGGCGGGATGTTAAATGATAGGAACTGCAGCTCCTTTGCGAACATATCATACCCGGTGTTCAATGCGTTTCCATACATGTCACCAAAGTTAAACATCAGCCCTTCCGCGTGCGCGGTCATGGCAGCGTTTCCAAACATGACACCGTCAACCATGTACGGGACGGAAACCGAAGAAGTGTATGGGATCATGACAGCTTCGTTCGTCTTGAAGAGCACGCGAACTTCCGGGGGGGGGCGGGTGATGTAAGCGGCGCTATTTGACTGACATACACGGGAGATGTTATGAACCGCGGCAAAGAAGCGATCGTAAAAGTATCCGCGCCAGTCCGTTGTCTGACACGTCCAACACAATCTCTGACAGCCCCTGTATCAATCCCACGTGGCGCCTGATCCGTGTTGCAGATAAGACGGGGTTAATAACGTGTATCTGGATGTCTACCGGCAAGGTATCCTCAAGCCCGCCGTCCACAGGGAGCTCATACGACGGCAGTGTGAAGGTGAGAAGCTGTGACTCCTTGGTCCGCATGTCCCACCCCCCCGATCGCGTGGTATGGTACATTGACGACAAGTCTACGACGAAGTTTCCATTTTTTTGCGTGTTGACATTGAACTCGCCAAACGACTGACTGTCCACCTTGTACGCGACGGGGAAGGTACTCTCTGGCGTCTCGCGGTCGTACGGGATGCTTATCACTAGGGAGCAAGTGTCTGAGCTAAGGATGTCGTTTATATCAATCGGGTCGAATACAGCATGGTACGGGTCTTTCACCAGACTCAACTGTTTCTGCAGCACACCGGCGGCGTAGGCATTGAATAGCGCGCTCCTGATGATAGGCAAGCGCACCGGGGGGGGTGGGGGGGTAAAGGTGATCGAAACCTCTGTGGGCGTGTCGATGATTTGATCATCCACCATGTACGCGTTGGACGGGATAGTAAACGTCAACACGTGGTTCTGAGTGATCTGCATCAGGTCGTAGCCTACCATAGTTTTTACAGTGTTGTACACGTACCCCAATACCAACTGATACCCTCCACTGACCTGTGTCATTGCCACGTTTCCAAACTCTGTGCCATTGATGCTGTATTTTACCACAATTATCCCATTTGTCAGCTGCGGTTTCCATACAGGCATGAACAGGACGCAATATAGTTTGCCCGCTATCATGGAGATCGGTACACTGCTAATAACACTACGATCGGGCCACGAAGAGATCGGGACACTTTGCAGCATTGTCGATGCATCCGCCATTATCTGCAAGTGCAACCCCCTGGCCCCTGGCACTTGTGTGATGTTCACCATTGTTAATGTACTCAAAGAAAGTTTTATTAGGCATCAGGTTTTTAATACGGTTATGCAAAGTACCTCTCGAAGTACTGCTCAGTGCATACCATCATGTCGAGCCCTTGCATGTGAAATTCAATCAAGTCCAGTTGTTCCTCCGCGATTTCTTTCCCGTCCCTGTCAAAAACCACGATGACCTTTGTGAGACCGGGGAAGTGGTGGCCGTACACCAGCAACTGGCCCACAGCGTCGGTCCATCGCGCGAATTCTTTCACTTCTAGTAACATCTTGAACTTGTAGCTGACAATGTCCGCTCTCATGCCCGTGTCTCCCACTTTCACTTCGACCTGCCCCCCCACGCGCATGGCGACACTGTCTCGCACTTCAGACTCTGAGCGCTGCGCCGACTGCCTCCCGGCGTCCTGGAACATTCTCGTGGCGAGGGTCTTCATGCACCCCTTTGGACAGGCGGGGGTGTTGTAAAAGATGTCCGCCCAGTCCATGGCGGCGACGGCGAATACGGGGCTTATCCAAGCTGCCACGTGCCATATGAGCGACGTGTGCATCCAGGTCCCCTGCATGGACGGCGTGCCCCCTTGCACTCGCTCCATCAGCTTGTCCATCCCCAGATGGAGCTTCATTGCGTCCAGTAAGTCCTCAAACGCCTTTGTCCTTGTGAATGTCTTTATCTTCCTCTTGCCCAAGGACAGCACGTCACAAAAGTCTTGTCCATTCACGTAACGCGTTTCCTTCGCTACTCTCACTTTGCCAGTAAGAGGGGAGTTTTCCATCTCAAAATATTGGTACTTGTCATCTTCGTGGACGACGCGAAAAAGAGGCAGCGTAGCTCTCCAGGACGAACGTCCATTGTGTGTTTTTGCGTACCGTCTAGCTAGCCGCGTGTGGCTTAGGAGGCGTACCGCTTTCCTCCCATACCGTTTTGGATCTTGATGACGTTGAAGTTCTTGGCGTACACGTGGATGCATCCCGGTTTCAGCGGGCCCGTCCTCTTCAGCACTAGCTTGACGTCATCCAGCCTGGACAGGTTGATAGACCCAGTTGGCTTCCACGAGTCCGGCTGCAGGCTGAACGGGATGATATAGATGCGGTCATCCCACGCGCGGCTGTGGAAGTGCGATGGCAACAGCGAGGAGAAGTAGACCGGGTCGCGCCCGTCTCCGTACACATTCTGCGAGTTCAACACCAGGTTGGCGGTGCTGAACAGGTGGTTGTCCCCGAACGCCGACTCGGTGTTAGCAAACGACCAGTATCCGTTATAGTGGGTCTTTGCGCTGCTGTCATTGCCCCACCACTCGTCCGCGCGGTAGAAGAATATGAGCTCCTTGGTTGGGTGGTTGAACTTGAGGTCGATGGACACCTGGTCCGCCCCCGCGGTGACAAAGTGCTGGTGGTGTTGGTACTCTGTCACAATGTACTCGTGGGTGTTGACGGCAAATTGCCTGCGCTCGAAGTCGTCCAGGTAGATGTACCTGCACATGAGGCGGACGGAGAGGGAGGGGGGGTCAGCCACCCACACGTTTCTCCCGCTGGCGGTTATTGTATATTTCGGTGTGTCAAGGTTGTACTTCTCCGCATCGGGCACGAGTGTGTGGGGGATCTTGAAGGTGGTCCCACCAAAATCGTCTAGAGTGAACTCGATCGCATGGGTAGTTTGGTCAACCTTTAAAGTTGCTTTTTCCAGTTTGTCAGTGTATAGCGCGTTCTCGATGACGTAGTTGACTGCAGACAGGTCGTTACTCTCGGCGATGAGCTCCGACATCTCGTCGCCGTAGATGCCGCGAAGGTACAGCGATCGGATGAGCGCTCGCAGCCCGGCCGGGTCGGTTGATTGGAAAATAGGGTTCCAATCAGTTAATTTTGGATTGGGCGTGTTCAGACTGTAATGATTGAAGATCTTGTCGACGGGACTGAGCTTCACCTTCACCCGCACCTCGTGGTACTGCAGGGCGATCATGGGGAGCGCAAGGCCGGGGTCGCGCGTGAAGCTGAACTCGAGAGGCAGGTACAGGAACTGCTTGTAGGTGTTGGTGTACTGCTCCTTGACGGTGCCGTTTGCATTAAATTCGATAGACCCGCCGTGCTGGACGGGCATGTTCTTTACGTAGCTCTGGTGGTCAGGCCTGGAGATGACGTCCATGATATGCAGCATGTCTCCCGTGATCCTCTCGATCTGGTACCCGCCGATGGTGAGCTCCACATAGTCGATGAGCGCGCGCCCGAAGTCCTTGATGAATGGCGAAAACTTGCTCTCCCAGTTCTTCACAGTCCCCATCTCCACCATCAGCGTGCAATTGGTGACCAGGTCACCGGAGCGGGGGAGCTTGAACTCCACCAGCTGGCCGTAGTCGGACGTCCCGGTGCTCTGTGTGATGATGGCGTCGTCCCACGCGAAGTTGGTGTGGCGCGGGTACACGGTCTTCCAAAAGGTGATTTCGGGGTTCACGATGGTCGCGATGTCCTGCGACCCTTTCGCGTGGAGTTGCATGATCGCGGATGCCATGTTGTGATGTATAGTGTTTGCGGAGAAAAAAAATCGTTCGTGCAGTAACGCGGTTGGGGCCACACACAAATTATCGCACGCGATGTATGAAATGCGTCAATGTCTCAAGACCTGAGCGCGCCGGTCACCTGGCTGCATTCTAAGGGGACATTTGACGAGTACCTTACCGCGTTGCCTGAGAAGACGTACTTCAAGCACGTGTATAGCCGCCACACCAATTACAGTTGGACCGACGTCCAGCTCAACCCCGTCAACAAGGCGGAGTACGGGTCGGAGGTTCGCTTCGTCGTTCCCAGGATCGGCGACCTGATCACCAAGATGTACCTGTACTTCCACGTGAACAAGTTGAACTATGGCACGATGGAGCACACGGTGAACGACGTGAAGTTCGTGGACCCGGCTACCATGCGGTACACCACCACGGCTTCCACGGCTACCGTCGACATCACGGTGGCCCTGGACGCCAGCAAGGTCCCTCGCAGTGCACAGTTGGGGTACAAGGGCGTGACCCACGACATGTTCAACGAGTCGTGGATGCGTTCGATGGGGTACGTGTTGCCGGAGAAGGTGGAATTGTGGGTGGGCAACCAGATGGTGGACAGCGTGACGGGGGACTTCATGTACGTGTGGGACTCGCTGGTCCACACCCAGTCCAACAGCGTGGTGCTCAACACCCCCGATGACAACGGCGGGGGGTTCAATATCGGCACGCAGCACGACCAGCACATCTACATCCCGATCCAGTTCTACTTTTCCGAGAGCCAGGGCCACGCGCTTCCTATCAGCGCGCTGCAGTACCACGAGATGGAGGTGCGCGTGAAGTTGAGCCCCCGCCCGCTGCTTTCGTCGTACTTAAAATACCACGAGAAGGCCACCTTTTTCGTGACCCCAACGCCACCCCCGATCACCCTACCCAGCCCTAATCCAGAGAGGTGGATGTTGAAGGACGTGCCGCTATTCTATGAGGACCCGGTGGGAACCGGTAACCTGACTCGCGACCCCGCCGGGCGCCTGCTGGACCTCGGGGGCGAGCTGAAGAAGGTGGGCCTCGTGACCCGCTACGTTTTCCTGGACGCGTTCGAGAGGGAGCAGTTCATGAGGTCGCACAATTCGTGGCTGATAACGGAGACCCAGCACCTGTCCGTTCCCATCAAAACGACGGACAAGCTGTACAAGGAGATCCCGCTCGACAAGTTCTCCGGCCCGTGCAAGGAGCTCATCTTTTTTTACAGGGCCGACTATCGCACGATCACCGGCGACGGGCAGCTTGTGGACAACGTCAAGTTCTGGAATTTCGAGGCCAACCGCCCCATGGTCGGTAAGAAGGATTTGCGGTGGGACTCGCGCGGGTACTTTGTCCCGGGGAAGACGGAGGACTGGGCCCAGATCGACGACACGCTATTCGACAGGGCCACGTTCGCTATCAACGGGAAGGACCTGTGGTCCCCCCCCGCGACCCTCTTTGGTTCGGGTTTTACCTTCCCTTCGAGTTCCACTCCAACGGGCCTACGAACAACTTCAACCAGAACCTGTTTGTGATGCCGTTCTGCTTCAGGCCCGAGTCCACCGACCCGAACGGCAGCATAAACTTGAGCAAGATCGACAGGGCTTCTTGCGGCTTTATTTCAAGCAGATACCGGGGCTCAAGGAGGGCGCGGTCATGTCCGACGGGCACATCCACATCTACGCGCGCACCATGAACATGTTCGAGGTCAGCCAGGGCCACGGCAGGAAGGTCTTCATGACGTAAACGCGGACGCCGCACTCCCCGCCGACGACCGCGCCATGCTCTCCACGATCGGTGCCGCGACTTCCACGGGCACACCACTGAGTGCCAGGATGTTGTTCAGCAGGTCCTCTCTCCCCCCCCACTGTCGTGGCGCCAAGCGAGGATTGGGCTTCCGCGCCCCGCTGCCGGTGTGGCTCCTGGGCGCGAGACACAGACACTTTGTTTCCTTGGTTGAGGATGATCCTGGCAAAGTCCTCGGACGTCATCTCCTGGGGTATTATCAGCACGTCGCCCGGTGATAGGTAGCGGGGGTGCACGTGAATGTTCTTGGCTATGAGCTCGGTGACCTGCACCCCTGCGGCGCTGGCTATGGATTCCCAGGTGTCCCCCATTTTCACTATGTATTGATGGCGGTTGGGTTGGCGGCAGTAGGGCCCGTCTGCAGTTTGGGTTGAGGCGGGGGCAGGTTGGCCTCCTTTATGAATGTGGACAGTATGTTTTGTGCCTCTTCGTCCATGTTCCTATTAGACGCATACAAATTATTGCAATGTAAAACGCGATTGGTTATTAACACATAAGGGGTGCTTATCAATCCTCCTCGCGCACAGAGACCGTCAGTCTCAGCTTGCGGTTTCCGACCTGTATAACCTTGTCGATGCCTTGTGCTGCGGCCGGGGGCTTCAACCCGGACGACATGACGTGCGCGATCAAATCGAAGATGCCGTCGTGATCAGTATCGAATTGCTCGCCGCCGCCCACAAAATGCTGGTTCATGCACACGTCCGTGTGCGGCATCTCGTCGTCTTCTGGCACTTCGAACACCACGTTGCCTTCTCCGTCCAGCGACGCGCTCCACCCCTGTTTCATGCCGGACAGCAACACTCCGAGCAGCGCCTTATCGGAGTTGGTAATGGCGGCCTTCTCCTTGCGACACTTGTTCATGCTGGCGTTCTTACGTGTACTTTATATTTTAATTGGTCCCTTCTGGCCGCGGTTGGTGGCGACATATTTCCTGTTGCTATAATCAGCACGATGTCTTCCGTCACCCGCTTGACAGCCGATTACGTCAACATAAACAACCGCATCCGGTTCACGGCGACGGGGGACAGTTTGTTGTCCACAAACCCATTGGACATCGGCAACTTCAGGCTGTATACCACGCAGGTGAAAAGGGACGGGGAATGGCACACGGCCATGTACGTGCTGCAAAGAACGGAAGGAATCCGATACAGGAGGACACCGACCCGAACTTCATAAACTACACCTTACTCGGAGCCATTGTGTACGAGGCCCCGTTCGAGCTCCCACCCTAGCCGCCGCATCGTGTCCGCTGCCGGACGCTCGTCCTCGTCTGGACCGCTCCCGCGCCATTACTTATTAGCACAAAAACAGTCGCACGCGTACCATAATGGAGTTCAGGACCGTCCAGGGGTCGTCCATTAAACTGCTGGTGGAGGCGCTGAAGGAGCTGACCAACGAACGTGAATGTGCGGTTCGACCCCAATGGCGTGCACATCACCGCCATGGACGGGTGCCACTGCGCTCTGTTCCATGTGAACCTGCAAGCGGACAAGATCGAGGATACTCTTGCTCGCAGAATTTCACGGTGGGCGTGAGCCTGCTGAACCTGTACAAGCTGCTGAAAACGTGTCAGCAACGACGAGCTCGAGCTGCGGCTCGATGTGACGAAACA
>RPFO01000063.1:0-24561 GCA_009746045.1 Mesostigma viride
GAGGACATTCCCAAACGGGTCACGCCATGCTGATGGCGGAAACTGCGCGGGATACTCTCGCGACAACACGCCACAGTGACTGAAGTACACCTGACGCGCCTTGTGCGATGGCTCTACCGCGATGAGTTTACGGCACACGCCGCCTGCGGCCAAAAAGCCTGCAATGCCCCCTCCGATCCCCGCAAACAGTTCCAACACTACCGCACCCTTGGCAAAATCAGGGGCCTGCGGTAAGATTGCAGCAGAAAAATTACCTTGGGCCTCCGAGACACCCGGTTGCAGCAAAGTGAGGCCATGGCTGGCCATCTGAGGAATGGTGATGACGGCTTCAGTTACCCGCTTGCGCATAGCCAGCTGCCGCGTGGACGTCACAGCATCCAGCGACCACTGCGTGCGCATCTTGGCAATGCTCGCCGTTGGCTGGGGCAGCACCGTCCGATGCTTGTCCCACGCCGATGAGCCCGCCGCCCGTACCTCCACCATGCTGACCTCCACCACGCCCGCAGCCGCGGAAGGGTTGAGGCGTGCAGCCCCGGCTGAAGAACTGAAGCATGAGACCGGCACGCTGGCCCGCTTCAGGCCAGCCCCATCCCAATCAGGGATGTAAGATGCCTCCTCCGCCCTATAGTCCACCTGAACCATGGCGCGAGCAAGGACATCCACCCCGAGTAGTGCGGAATATCCACACTTGTTGACCACCAGCGCATACGCGGACACGGTGGTCATGCTAGAGGCGCGCAACGGATTGAAAATCACGTTGACTTTAACCGCCGTCATAGCGTACGGCTTACTAGCCGGACCCTGCCAACCTGACACAGACACGGGGCTTTCCACTAAGCCACCGTTCTCGTAGGTCAGGTTCAGCATGGTGGCCAAGTCCGTGCTGATGACTAGCGGCTGAGCACCGCTATCAAGCTTGACTGCGCCAACCAACGGACATGTCACCATGTCGCTCCATACATCTCCACAGGCTCCAACTGCTTGGAACGCCATGGACGGCTCACCATTGGGGTATGGAACCACCGTGGGAACCTGGGGGACTGCACTAGTGCGCTGCTGGCTACTTGTGCTGACCACTCCCGCTTGCACCACGGGCACTGCGGCTTCTACCGGCTGGCGCCCGTAGGTGACGGACTCAGAATTGCGCAAGGTGCGCACATCATGCCCATCTGCGAACAACTGGATCTCGGACACAACCGACCCCAGCCACTCAACCCCCTTCTGCCCGAAGGTGTCGACCACCTGCCGTGCTGAAAACATGGGTACGTCCACAATGAACGGCATTGGGTACACAGGCGCCAATCGCCTACGCTGCTCCAGCCCAGCAGGGTTCGCATGCTCAAAAGCAGATTGCACCCCAGCCAGCGGCATGGAAAAGGACGCGGGCAACTGCCCGGCAGGCAACATGGGTGCCTGCTGAAAAGAAAGCGGGCTGCGTGCCTGCTTGCCTTTGGTAGCCTCCGCAGCGTTGATCTCGACGTCACCCGGCATGGGCGCCCAGAATGGGTCCTCCCGGTACACCGTCTCGAATTGGTTGGGGGGCGCCGTCGCCTCCTCACCATGCTTGATGGCAGCCACCTGGGCTTCCATCGAGTCGGTCTTGCCCGCCATCTCGGCGAAGTGGACCGTCTTGATGCCCGCGGCTGGACACTTGTTCATCAGGTGCCACTTCGTGTCTGCCCCATGCGGCTTCGTGCAGCGGCTTGGACACTCGCGACTAAGGTGCCCATCCTTGTCGCAAAGGAAGCAGCCCGATTTGCGCGCATCCGTCCTAGTACCCGTCTGTGAGGACGTGCCCCCCCAGCTCGCGTCGGGGCGGCAGCGTCTTTGTTGCCGCCAGCGGCGTTACCCTGGGTTGCATCATGCGATGAGGCGTTGCGAGACCCCCCTTGGTTCCTGCTAGCACCGTGGCCGCCTTGCGGGCGCGCTTGTCTTGTGGCAGACGACTCACCCGACTTGGCCTTGGTCAGCGCGTCGACCTTGGCCTGCAGCTCGGCCACCACCGTGCTTACCGAGATCCGGCCTTGCGCGTGTCGTCGCATCATGGCCCTGACCTCAATGCACAGTGACCGCAATCGCCACGGCTGGCCGTTGGGCGGCGTGGGCAGCTCCATCTCCTTGGAGCCTAGCGCTTGCAGCCATTTCTGACACGCCAGCTTTTCGGACCAGTCCTCCACTTCGCCGGCGAACTCCATGAGGCGCTCGTAAGATTGCTCCGGGGTTTCACCCTCGGCTATCTTGAAACTGCGCCACTCACGCTCTGCCTTGATGGTCTCCACCGGGTATTCCTGGCGAAGGAGGCCCCACAGTTCCTCGGCAGGGTCGACACCATACATGATGTTGTCATAGTCGGGCTGGCCACGCCCGTCGAAGCCGAACCACACGTCCGTGTGACGCGTGTACAGCGAGACCTCTCTCCACTGCTCCACCAGCCTAGCCACTCGCCTCAGCGTAAGGCCGTGAAAGAAAAAATGCATGTTGTTCATCACAAACTCATGCATTACAGCGCCTTGCGTAGTCATGTATTGCAGATCAATCCATGACTTGTACGCGTTGTAGGCCTGCGCCAGCGTGGCCAGATTGCCGGTTGTGGAGAACTTCTCGCGCATGTCCACCCGTGGTAGGGTGGGCATCTTCGCGCCTTCCGGTATGAGGCGCACCCTTTGCGGGTACTGCACCCCATCGGCATCCTCCGGCGGTCGCTGAGCTGCGCGTCCCTGCGCCAGCGTGCTTGGTCGTGCTGCCTCCCGTACTCGGAAAGCCAGCGGCGTGGTTATGTCCTCCATGGGCGGAATGCGCCCGATTGGCACACTTGACCACCGTGCAGTCGACCCGCCGGTCAGCGCCCCACCGCCTCGCCCAAACGGAATTGAGGCCCCGCCTGGCAGCATGCGTCCTGGTGCACCCCTGTGTGGGTCCATCGCGCGCGCCAGCCCTGCCCCGTTCTCCTCGTGCAATCCGTCTCGCGCTTGATCGAAAGGCAGGCGCCTGGGCGCCAGCGTATACTCGCCCCGTGGCTGACCATCCGCCTCACCAAGCAAGTCGTGTTGGGTTAGCGACCCAGCCAAAACCCCCGGTTCCATCGAAGCCCTTCCCGCCGCATTACCTGAGGTTGGCGGCTGGTCCCGCTCCCTCGGCTCCGCGGCAACACCACTGGGGCCCGGCATCGATGCCTGCCCGTCCCATGGTGTGGACTGCAGATGACGACCCTCTACGGCCACCAATCTGTCGGTCACTTCCCGCATCTGCAGCGCCAATTGCTGCTGCAACTGTTGCGACTGTTGCTGCATCTGCGCTTGCATCTGCGCGAACAGCGCCACCATACTCAGCGGCGCTTCTTGGTCGCGACTCTCACCCACTGCGGGTACGGCGGGAGGAATCCCGCCATTCGACCCCGGAGCGGACGTGTCGGCATCTGCTCTATTTGCATCTGCCATGGCTCGAGTCTGCGCTCGCGTCAGTGGCATGCACCAGCTGACCGATGGGCAAAACAAGAACCAACAAGCCTAGGTTTCGCTGAGAAGAAGCAACAACCAAAGGCTTTATAACAGGTGTCAAGGATAACGACTCGACTAGCCTGCCAGAAAAAGACAAGAGCCAGCAAATTCTGGCTAGTTCTATTTTCTTAAAATCTGTCTCAAGACACTTCCTTTACAAACTGTCAGCCAGGCCGTTCCCTGTACTGCTGATGGTTGCTAAACACTAAAGCCAACGTCTTGGCTTCGAACAGAAGGAAGCAGACTACCGGGTAGTCTCTTCGAGTAAAGAAAGGAGGGCTCTCAGCCGAGGACAAGGAACTGTCCCTCGTGCCTGATAACCACCTTATTGCCTCCCCTGCTATAGAATAATGCTTTCAAAACACACTTTGCACAGTCTGATGATGAAGCCGCACATGCGGATTTATTGAGAAAGTTAATACAATTACAACACGTTGATAGTCTCAATATCGATGCACTCCATGCTCACGAGCCCGCAGTTAGGCAGCGCTCCATGACATGCTACCGGCCTTGCTCCCAAGGAAAGGGAGAAACACGAAGGCCACTAACGAGAGACTCGAAGAGACTACACGCTGCGTGAGAGTCCTCTTCGACTATGAACCAAACCATTCGTCATGCCACACGCATGACACACGCCACACTTGTCAGTCCAGCCAGGAATGCCAAAACTATCTTGCTGCCTGAACCATGCGAATAGAAACCGCATTCCAGTTGCCGTCCTGGCTTTCTACCACACATGCCAACAAAAGCAGGAAGGCATCCCGACAAATCTAAATTGCTACCCTGTTGCCGATCTCATCTCCTAGAGGCTCCGGCATTTCTGTCCCTGGGAATGTCCGACATTGAGTCACGTCCAGCAAGGTCGAAGCATAATATCCTTCAGACAATCTGCACGCTCACACCTTGCGTGTGAGTGGCCCAGCAAACATTGCGTCTAATCGTTCCTTTCTAGAAGAAATCCCTTTTTAGGGCTGCCAGCGATTTCGCATTCATTCCAGCGATCTGGCTCCGCACCGCAAATTGTCCTTTTCCATTTTCTGTCCAGTCCTCATAACGTTGACCCGCTATTCTACACCACAAAGACACCTGGCCTGTCAATAGCCTCGGCGCTGTTGAAGTCCAGCAGTCCAGCTTCAGCTCCAGCTGTCCACTAACACGCGTATGATCCTCTCGACGCTGCACACTTGTGCTGCCGTCCGCTCAAGTCAGTGCTGCGCGCCCAGCTGTGCCTGGCCCGGCGCGCGTGCACGTACACTTTCGTCCGCTCTTATGCTGCAAGTGCTAGTGTCCCCCCCCGGTCACTAGCCTTTGTCGAAAATGCGTAGAAGACAAATTCCTTGCGCACGTCACCGGTCTTGTGCATAGTGGGCGCCCGGATGACATAGCGCGCGTCCGTGACATGCGTGCCAGCACCCCACCACCATCATCCATGCGTGCCAGCACCCCACCACCACCATCCATGCGTGCCAGCACCCCACCACCATCATCCATGCGTGCCAGCACCCCACCACCACCATCCATGCGTGCCAGCACCCACCACCACCATCCATGCATGCCAGCCACCCACCACCACCATCCATGCGTGCCAGCCACCCACCACCACCATCCATGCGTGCCAGCACCCACCACCATCATCCATGCGTGCCAGCACCCCACCACCACCATCCATGCGTGCCAGCACCCCACCACCACCATCCATGCATGCCAGCACCCCACCACCATCATCCACGGCATGCCAGCACCCCACCACCACCATCCATGCGTGCCAGCACCCCACCACCACCATCCATGCCTGCCAGCCACCCACCACCACCATCCATGCGTGCCAGCACCCCACCACCACCATCCATGCGTGCCAGCCACCCACCACCACCATCCATGCGTGCCAGCACCCCACCACCATCATCCATGCGTGCCAGCCACCCACCACCACCATCCATGCGTGCCAGCCACACCACCACCACCATCCATGCATGCCAGCACCCCACCACCATCATCCATGCATGCCAGCACCCCACCACCATCATCCATGCGTGCCAGCACCCCACCACCACCATCCATGCATGCCAGCCACCCACCACCATCATCCATGCGTGCCAGCACCCCACCACCACCATCCATGCGTGCCAGCCACCCACCACCACCATCCATGCATGCCAGCCACCCACCACCACCATCCATGCGTGCCAGCCACCACCACCACCATCCATGCGTGCCAGCACCCCACCACCATCATCCATGCGTGCCAGCCACCCACCACCACCATCCATGCGTGCCAGCCACCCACACCACCATCCATGCATGCCAGCACCCCACCACCATCATCCATGCATGCCAGCACCCCACCACCATCATCCATGCGTGCCAGCCACCACCACCACCATCCATGCGTGCCAGCCACCCACCACCACCATCCATGCATGCCAGCACCCCACCACCATCATCCATGCATGCCAGCACCCCACCACCACCATCCATGCATGCCAGCCACCCACCACCACCATCCATGCATGCCAGCACCCCACCACCATCATCCATGCATGCCAGCACCCCACCACCACCATCCATGCGTGCCAGCACCCCACCACCACCATCCATGCATGCCAGCCACCCACCACCACCATCCATGCGTGCCAGCACCCCACCACCACCATCCATGCGTGCCAGCCACCCACCACCACCATCCATGCGTGCCAGCACCCCACCACCATCATCCATGCGTGCCAGCCACCCACCACCACCATCCATGCGTGCCAGCCACCCACCACCACCATCCATGCATGCCAGCACCCCACCACCACCATCCATGCATGCCAGCCACCCACCACCATCATCCATGCGTGCCAGCCACCCACCACCAATCCATCACATCAATCCGGCGCAGCGCCGGGGCGTTCCGCGGTAATTCCCGCGCGAAAGTTGACGAAATTCGGTGCGCGCGTGCAATGTTGACTGAAATTCGGTGTGCAAGGCTATGGTAGCTGAAAATTTATTTCTCACGGAATACGAAGCCATTGTGTACCGGATTTCGCTTGTTCGAACGGCATTGTCATAGGGAAAAATATATTCACAAAAAAACTCGCGAAACGCTGCTGTATTGGGTGTGAACGAGGACAAGCACGCAGTTGGCGCAGTTTTTGCTCGCCGTCCGACCAGACCCGTGCATCTTTAAGGTAAGGTCTCGTTGCCCAAACTAATTGACGGTGGAAGCGAACACGTTCTACCAGTTCCTTACATCATTTTAAAGAAACCCAGCGTAGGATTTCCCTTAATTTTGCGTTTCCGATTTTTACGCCCCTTCCGCGAAAAAGTGAGAATTATAGGAGCGCTGACAGGGGCAACACTGCATGTCGTGCTTTTAATCGCTTTTTCGTCTTTTCTTGCAGCTATATGACTTCCCTTGGGCGCAGCAACATCGCCCGGTGTTTATCCTGCGGGCGGGGCTTGCTGGCCCCGTTCGGAGTGTGCTCGGGGTGCGGGAAAAACCACAGCTACTGGTTTATAACGTCGACAACCCCCCATTTTCTGGTCATTAACCGGCGTATTCTTGTGGTTTAAGCTTCCGGCGACGGGCGAAAAGAGCTCTTACCATGACGGCATGCTCTGGGGAGGCGTTCCGAGAAGGACTGGGGCGGGCAGGCAAATTTACACGCGACAGTGCCCGCACGTCGCCTGCGCACCCCGGCGTATAAGGCAAAGCGCAGTGTTTCCCTCCTGGAGGCCCATCGCTGCCTTTGCCGGGCGGCATGTTGGGGAGGCGGCTCCTTCTTCCTTTCTTACCGCCCGTTTCATAGCTCATACCCCGTGAGTTTCCCAACTGAGGCGTGTTAATGATGAGCGGCTGCATGCATGAATGAACGGGTGTATGAATGAGGGAGGGGAGGGAGGGAGGGAGGGAGGGAGGGAGGAGGAGGAGGAGGAGGGAGGGAGGGAGGAGGGAGGAGGGAGGGAGGGAGGGAGGGAGGAGGAGGGAGGAGGGAGGGAGGAGGGAGGGAGGGAGGGAGGGAGGGAGGGAGGGAGGGAGGGAGGGAGGGAGGGAGGGAGGAGGAGGGAGGGAGGGAGGGAGGGAGGGAGGAGGGAGGGAGGGAGGGAGGAGAGGGAGGGAGGGAGGGAGGGAGAGGGAGGGAGGGAGGAGGGAGGGAGGGAGGAGGAGGGAGGAGGAGGGAGGGAGGGAGGGAGGGAGGGAGGGGGAGGGAGGGAGGGAGGAGGGAGGGAGGGAGGGAGGGAGGGAGGGGAGGGAGGGAGGGAGGGAGGAGGGAGGGAGGAGGAGGGAGGAGGGAGGGAGGAGAGGGAGGGAGGGAGGGAGGGAGGGAGGAGGGAGGGAGGGAGGGAGGGAGGGAGGGAGGGAGGGAGGAGGGAGGGAGGGGAGGGAGGAGGGAGGGAGGGAGGAGGGAGGGAGGGAGGAGGGAGGGAGGGAGGGAGGGAGGGAGGGAGGGAGGGAGGGAGGGAGGGAGGGAGGAGGGAGGGAGGGAGGAGGGAGGGAGGAGGGAGGGAGGGAGGGAGGGAGGGAGGAGAGGGAGGGAGGAGGGAGGGAGGGAGGGAGGGAGGGAGGGAGGGAGGGAGGAGGGAGGAGGAGGAGGGAGGGAGGGGAGGGAGGGAGGGAGGGAGGAGGGAGGGAGGAGGGAGGGAGGGAGGGAGGGAGGAGGGAGGGAGGAGGGAGGAGGGAGGGAGGAGGGAGGGAGGAGGGAGGAGGGAGGGAGGGAGGGAGGGAGGAGGGAGGGAGGGAGGGAGGAGGAGGGAGGAGGGAGGGAGGAGAGGAGGGAGGGAGGGGGAGGGAGGGAGGGAGGGAGGGAGGGAGGGAGGGAGGGAGGAGGAGGGAGGGAGGGAGGAGGGAGGGAGGAGGGAGGGAGGGAGGGAGGGAGGAGGGAGGGAGGGAGGGAGGGAGGGAGGGAGGAGGGAGGGAGGGAGGGAGGAGGGAGGAGGGAGGGAGGGAGGAGGGAGGGAGGGAGGAGGAGGGAGGGAGGGAGGGAGGGAGGGAGGAGGGAGGGGAGGGAGGAGGGAGGGAGGGAGGAGGGAGGGAGGAGGGAGGGAGGAGGGAGGGAGGAGGAGGGAGGGAGGAGGGAGGGAGGGAGGGAGGGAGGGAGGGAGGAGGAGGGAGGGAGGGAGGGAGGAGGGAGGGAGGAGGAGAGGGAGGGAGGGAGGGAGGGAGGGAGGGAGGGAGGGAGGGAGGGACGGAGGGAGGGAGGGACGGAGGGAGGGAGGGAGGGTATGTATGACTGCGTGCGTGCGTGCGTGCGTGCGTGCGTGCGTGCCTGCGTGCGTGCGTGCGTGCGTGCGTGCGTGCGTGCGTGCGTGCGTGCCTACGTGTATGCATGGGTGGGTGGATACATGTGTATGTGGTTGTGTGTGTGTGGTGGGTAAGGATCAACGTGTGTGTGTGTGTGTATGTGTGTGTGTGTGCTTCTCTGCTTAGGCGTTGGAGCACACGCATGCACTGGGGGAATGGGGTGATGAAAACCCAGACCAACTGTCGCACCCACCCCTCCACCTTCACCAAGCGTAAGGCCAAGCGTGCCATGGGGTAGGGTAGCGGACGCAAGTCACCAACGTCAGGGTGCTCACCAGGCTGGTGGATGAGAGGATGGGGGCAGGCCCCTGTCAGATGCAGAGAAGAAGAAAAGGAAAAGGATGCAGCAGGGCCGTGAGAACGTGCCCCCGGGTGTGGCATTAGCCACTATATAGCTAGCTAGCTGGCTAGAGCTGTGTTATTAATGCATTGTACTATAGGCATGTGCCCCCAAGTATGCCTTCCTGCATTCTAAATATGATGCATAATGTAATGATGTGTTGTTTGGAACCTTCTGTACACCAAGGTGGAATGATTGCCATGAAACCCTTGTAAGAACAATAGAAAGCTGCTTTTTCTGTGGTATTTATGCTAGCATCTGTCACCAATTTGTCATCCAACCACCCTGAAGCTTTGTGGGCAGGCTGCATGGATGTGTTTCGAACATGTGCCAAGTTCCAGGTCCAACTGAGTTCATTTGATGTCATTATATATGCACATGTGTGATGAAACCCTTGAAAAACCATGAAAAACTGCATTTTTGTGGTATTTATGCTACACTAGGAACTCAGATTCTGAGAATTTTCTCAAAACCCTCAATTTTCTCACCTTTTGTGAGAATTTTTTGAGAAAATTGAGAAAAATCTCAATTTTTTTCCGCAAACGCTAGGCAAAAAATCTCACCAGGGTGAGATTTTGGTGAGAAAAAGGGGGTTTTGGTGAGATTGGGGTGAGAAAAAACCCTAAAGTGAGAAAAAAGGTGAGAATGGGTGAGAAAAAGTGAGAAAATTGAGAAAATTGAGAAGTTTCTCACCAACACGAGAAAAATCACTAACACGAGAAAAATCACAAGTCAACGTGGTGAGAAATTTCTCACCAAGAGTGTAACACGAGAAAAATCATGAGCTTTATTTCATTAAGTCCTTAACGTGAAAAAAAACTCAACACCACTTTGATATGCATTATAGGGTGCACAAAGGTGCAATTAATATAGGGTTGTCATACAATATAAAACAGCACATCATTCCATAAACAATGCTGTCATGCCCAAATTAAATCAATAGTCATCTTCTTCAGAACTGCTGTCCGAGGGGTTGCTTGCATCAACATCATCTTCTGATGACATAGTGTCATCCCCACTAGTGTCGCAATAGTTCACAGCTTTACGCTGCCTTCCACTGGCCCTCTTTGCCATAGGGACCTCCTCAATTACAACGGTGGGCTGGCTAGGTCCAGCATCTGTGGGAGCACCACGCTTGCGGCTGCGCCCTCGAGCAGGTGCCTTGCCAGCGCGGCGCACCACGTCGCCATCACCTAGGTCTGCCGCTGCCACCTTCTTCTTCTTGGACCCCTTCTTCTTGCCTTTCTTCTTGCCACTAGGCGGTGGCGGTGGCATCGGCTCACCCTCCTCAATCACTTCAAACTGCGGCATGGTGGGGAAATCTGCTGCCACGCTGTGATACACATGGTTACTGAGGGCAGATTGCGCCTGATGTGCCATGCTCCATGGCAGTTTGGCAGGGATTACCACCATTTCGGGAGCATAGCATTCATCGACGACATACCCAACTGAGCTCACTGCACCTGGCAACACAAGGCACGACGACCTGGGGGCCTGTGCGCTGCTGATGACCACCAACCTCTCGTGGGGCAGGTGAGCGACATGAAGGCGATCAAAAAGCTCCACCTTCAACAACAGCTGCCATTCCCAGCCCCCTCGTGGGTACTCTAACCTGGCCTTCAGAATGTGTGTAATGAAACCAAAGTCTACACCGCCCGGGCCATGCACCGCAACTCCCGCATTCTTGTGCCGCTTTCCCTGGGATTGGTCCGCAGCCTCCGTGCGGTAGTTGAACCTGTGTATCCTGACTTTGTGGAAAGAATCCGCGTAGCGCTTCACGCCCCCACACGCCGCTACAATGCCTTGCGGCACAAGCGGCGTCAGGTTTAATGATGCCCATGCAAGCACGTTGAACGTTGTGTCAGCACAGCGATCTCGCCTGCATTCAAACAAACGCACACCGATAACCCAGCAAAGAGTATTATTATTGCAAGTATTGGTTATTAAAAAAAATAGAACAGATACAACACAGGACGCTTTTACTGGCGGCAAGATCATGGCACCCGGATGGGTAAAACCAAACAAACTAGATATTAATTACTAGGGCTGGCTTTGTGACAGTAAAACATGATTGCATGGCTAATCCCAAGGCGCCTTTCAATAGGACTGAATTAAAATAACCAAAGCAGACGGCGTAAGTAGCATTTGCAAAAAACAAGGCTCACCAGTAGGCCTCGTCGCCATTCGCAGGGTCGCTGTAATCAGCCTTGGGAAGGGCATCTTCTACCAGCAAATCCCTTGCCGCGTTGTGTCAGCACAGCGATCCCCCCTGCATCCAAACAAAGGCACACCGATAACCAAGCAAAGAGTATGCAAATGTGTAGCCTTGTTCATTGAAATTATGGCTGGCTTACGCAAAGAGCGACTGTAAGATGACCTATACAGTGGGGCCGGAAACAGCTTGCTTGATCAGGGCGTGTTTTTCGAGCTTCACTGGCCGGGAGTGTCTAGTGGTGAGAACCATTGCTGCGATCGCTTTCCCACCATTTACGAGGAAATACCCGCAAATGAAAAACCACTGAAACGGTCTAGCTAGTCAGTCATTACATTAGCCACATGCCATCATGCATGTTTCCAAACGTCCAGGAACTGCACACGGTGCAAATGCCATTTGCAGTGCAAAAATCCAGAGGACACGACCTCATTGCTTCATATTTGTATGCAGAAGACTAAAAAAGTAACATGCATTAATGGCCCGCATGCATAAAGGGCCTGAATTCTGATGCGGGCCCAACGGCAGCACCGCCAAAGCAGATAAGGGCCCGCAGTCTGATGCGGGCCCCACGGCACCACCGCCATAGCAGAGCTCGAAGGTCGTGGTGCGCGTGAAACGTACGTATGCCCTTTGTCGGTAGGTGCCGTTGGGGTCAAATTGGGTGCCGCCAAAATCGGGCCGACGCGTCAATAGACTGAGGCCGTCGATGAGAGCCATCATGCGGCTTGGGGAACTTCAGCTAAGTTAACTTAACGCAAACCACTGGTCGCCCGCGTCGGGAACCGGCCCAACGGCTCTCCCGCAACAGAAAATTACGCGGCATACTGCATAAGTCGTCGGATTGTTAGATTTCGACGGTCAAGATTTCATGATGAGGTTTGCGTTCAATTTGCCGCAGTTTGCCGCCCAGAGAAAGTAGTTGTTGGACTCGTTGCCCACGATGAAACACAATCAAGCAAGCCGTTTCCGGCCCCACCGTGTAGGTCATGTAGTCGCTCTTCACGTCAGCCAGCCGTAATTTCAATGCACAAGGCTACACATTTCCATCTCCATTCATATTCATAATCCTGCACGACTCGAAAACGCGGACAAGATAACGGCAGGCTCGAGCTACCATGGTCCGGATTCTCCCGATTTCTGGCCTGCGCTGGTTGTCTCCTTGATATTGGCAACTCTCTCCGGTAAGAGATTTTCCGCAGTTTGGCTGTTTCGAAACGTTAATTAAGTGAGATGCCTTCGGATCAGGAGACTCACACAGCCGCGAAATCATGCCAAAGGTCATATGTTCGATCCCTTGCTGGTAGCTTCTGAGCTTTCTTATTTTCTGTGTTCCGCGGAATCTCAGATTTGGGCCGCTAGCGTTTTCACGTTTGTTGCTTTCTGATCCGACGACAACGTTGTGCCTTGCTCGTGTGACATCTGGCGCATGGTGTGATTCATGTGTATGGTGCTGCCTTGCCACATGGGGCTGCTTTGCCATAAGAGTGAGTGTTGGGTTCTACACATTTGCTGCATGGACCGTTAGGTGCTGGTGAGCTCTTCCTTGTAGAATGGTGATGTCTATGTCAAGGATCTGATGTCTTTTTTGTCTCTTGCACTGCTTTCATTTTAGGGGGAATTATAGGTGTCATTATTTTGGCATTTGAAGGTATAGATGTTTATCTGCAAGGGCCTGTTTTTTTTCCCCCGGCCTCTTGCATGCATGGATGTGTAGAATTGTATGTTGATGGAATTATGATTTGCCATACACATTTGCTGAGCTCAAGATCCTTGTAGAACGCTTACATCTATGTCAAGGATCTGATTTCTTTTCCTCTTGCGTATATTGTGTCGGTTTGCTTTATTTCTTGCAGGGACCACGAGAGTAAAATGCAAGCGGTTCCACTTTCAAGTCAGCATGTGACGCCCTGTCGACCGGCCCGCTTTGTTAGCTAGCTACCATATAGTATTTGATGATAGGCATTGAATGCGAAAGATGTCATAACGCCATAACAGACTGTGTTGAACAGGCATTGAATGCCGAAGATGTCATAACGCCATAACAGACTGTGTTGAAAAGGCATATTTGAATGCCGAAGATGTACATAACGCCATAACAGTGTTGAATAGTTGAATCAACGGGTTCTTGCAGCTGTAAACATTAAAATTATTCAAACATTTAATGAAAAAATCATTATTGTTCGTGCTGTTTTGAACAGCGGTTGTTACTGGCACTGCATGCATGTGTCTGCTGCCAGCATATTGCATTATGGGTGTGTTTTTCAGCGCTGTGTTTTCTCACTTTTCTCACTTTTCTCACGTCCTGTTTTTCTCACTTTTCTCACTTTTCTCACGTCCTGATTTTCTCACTTTTCTCACGTTTCACACCTCCCGTTTTTCTCACTTATCTCACGTCCTGTTTTTTGAGATTTTTCTCACGTTTTTCCCCTTTTTTCACCTTTTTGGGGCAATCTCACCCGGGTGAGAAACGTGTTTTCTCACCCATTCTCACCCCATTCTCACCCTTTTTTCTCACCTTTCTCACCCATTCTCACCCATTTCTCACCCTTTTTCTCACCTTTCTCACCCTTTTTCTCACCATTTCTCACCCATTCTCAAAGCCGAGTTCCTAGTGTAGCATTTGTCACCAGTTTGTCATCCAACCAGCCTGAAGCTTTGTGGGCAGGCTGCATGGGATGTGTTTCGAACATGTGCCAAGTCCCAGGTCCAACTGAGTTCATTTGATGTCATTATATATGCAAATGTGTGATGAAACCCTTGGAAAACCCTGAAAAACTGCATTTTTGGGTATTTATGCTAGCATTTGTCACCAATTTGTCATCCAACCAGCCTGAAACTTTGTGGGCATGCTGCATGGGATGTGTTTAGAACATGTGCAAAGTTCCAGGCCCAACTGAGTTCATTTGGTGTCATTATGTATGCATATGTGTGATAAAACCCTTGGAAAACCCTGAAAAACTGCATTTTTTGGGTATTTATGCTAGCATTTGTCACCAATTAGTCATCCAACCAGCCTGAAACTTTGTGGGCATGCTGCATGGGATGTGTTTAGAACATGTGCAAAGTTCCAGGCCCAACTGAGTTCATTTGATGTCATTATATATGCATACATGCCAGAAAGTGCTGAAAATACGGTATTTTTTGCTAGCAAATGTCACCATGTTACCATGGTGCCGACTCCCAAAAAATTTTTTGACCACATGGCATCATAAGATATCTGATTAGGTACCTTGGTGCCAAATTTGAGGCCAAACTGACTATTAGCCTATCTTGAAATAATTACCAGGGAACAAAAACGCGTTTTTGGATTGATGTGATGCGTGCCAGCCACCCACCACCACCATCCATGCATGCCAGCACCCCACCACCACCATCCATGCGTGATTTTTTTGGGGAGTGGTTAGTATTGTTTTTGGGTAGGGTCGCTCTGCAGAGTGACCCCTACCCTTGCGCAATGTCGCAGTCTTTGTTTGTAAGGTCGCGCTGCAGAGTGACCCCCTCACAATGCAAACTTCCATTCAGTGTTTGTAGGGTCGCGCTGCAGAGTCACCTTTCCAAGATGCGTTATTCAATAACATTTTGTTTGTAGGGTCGCGCTGCAGAGTCACCTTTCCAAGATACGTTATTCAATAACATTTTGTTTGTAGGGTCGCGCTGCAGAGTCACCTTTCCAAGATACGTTATTCAATCACATTTTGGTTGTAGGGTCGCGATGCAGAGTCACCCTTTCCAGATACGTTATTCAATAACATTTTGTTTGTAGGGTAGCGCTGCAGAGTCACCTTTCCAAGATACGTTATTCAATCACATTTTGGTTGTAGGGTCGCGTTGCAGAGTCACCCTTTCCAGATACGTTATTCAATAACATTTTGTTTGTAGGGTAGTGCTGCAGAGTCACCCTTTCCAGATACGTTATTCAATAACATTTTGTTTGTAGGGTAGCGCTGCAGAGTCACCTTTCCAAGATACGTTATTCAATCACATTTTTGTTGTAAGGTCGCGCTGCCGAGTCACCCTTTCCAGATACGTTTATCAATCACAATTTGTTTGAAGGGGGGGCCCACAATCAATCTACAATACCCATGCCAAATTTTATTACTTGAGGAGACGCCATTTCAACAAATACATGACAATTGATGCTCATTGTGAATGCGTTTCCACATGAAATCATTACCATTTCATGCAATTTGGTCACTGGTGCGCTTTCCGCGTGCACTTTTCATTACTAGATTGCTTAAATTTATTAAAATTTATTAACATTTATTAAAATTTATTCAAGTCGGGGTAAAATTGGCTGTTTTTGTCATAGTGTCATGCACTCGGAGGGTAAGCAAGTGAGACAAGTTGTAGATTATTTACAATTGCACAACCCTCTCCACGACCCCGCTAGTTCTATTTATAGAACGAATTATAATTATTGCCAAAATTGTGCACAAGCCTGTGCACAACCCAACCAGTAATTCCCACTTGAACTTTGAATATTCAAGTGAATGCTCTGGAGACAGATGTACAGATCGATCTTTACAAATGTACACGAGTTCAGATCAAGCTATCTAACTACCTACTAACAGGCGTTTCTTTACACCCCGTCCGCTGGGCTTCTTTACACCCCCCTCCCGCACATCTGCGCCAGCCTTCCCTTGAGGTTTTCGTTTGCCCTGCCCTGCGGCTTGGTCTCCCCCCTTCTCTTGGAGTCGTGGGGAAGATCTGGTCGCTGGGGAAGATCTGGTCGCCAGGTACCCCTTGTCCATCCACCACTCCAAATACGTTCCCTCAGGTGGCTTGAAACAGTTCCGCATCTCGTCTTGTTGTACCTTGAAAATTGCCGCGGGCATCGTCCCCTGCTCCCCATTAATCCAGATTCCCTTTTCGTCACACCCTTCTGCCCAAAATTTAACGTACCACACGCCCGTTTTATCCACCTTTCGAACGACTCCATGCACCAGGAACGTGTCGACGTGGAAATCAGGCATGTGTGCCAGCTTCATTGGGTCTGCATTGAGTTTAGCCACCGAATCAGCAGCCCACGTGGGCTTCCACAACGTATCAAGGCGCTGGGATTGGTTCTTCCGATACTGGCAAAATTCACCGCCGTGCTTGCACAATACCGAAACCGGACATCCAACAGGCGAGCGGGGCACGACCCGTTTCCCCCCCCCCCACCTTCCAGATTCTCCATCCACGGCTGCCAACTTGGTGGTGGCACTTTCTTGTCTAGTGGCTTGGGCTGGGTTGCGGTAACTGTGACACGTCTTTGTGGCGCTTCCTCCTCAGGTTCCGATTCTTCCGATTCTTCCGAATCTTCCTCAAACCCTTTGGGTGGGCCGCCATGCGCGTCATCCTTTGGCGGCTCCTCTTCAGACTCGTCACCTGTGGGTGGGACAAGCAATGACGAGCGGCGCAATTAGTTATCATTACAATCGCAAATCAAACTTGGGAATATGCAAACATCATAATTTAACCGACCATATTCACTCAGATTAACTTACCCTTTGACAGATGACTAGCCGTTGCTCTTGATCGAACGTGCCCGCCAGGCGAAAGGAGCTTTTTGCAGTAGTCGACGGCACGCCCCAACATCCCCCCCCAGACGCCCCCGAATTCCCCTTCGAGCCTCCCTCCCCTCCCCCCCCCTCCTTCCCCCCTTCCCCCGATGCGCCGGTCGACCCGCCCCCCTCTCCGCCCTTCTCTCCGCCCCCCTCTCCGCCCTTTGACCCGCCCCCCTCTCCGCCCTTCGACCCGCCCCCCTCTCCGTCCTTCGACCCCCCCCCTCTCCGCCCTTCGACCCCCCCCCTCTCCGCCCTTCGACCCGCCCCCCTCTCCGTCCTTCGACCCCCCCCCTCTCCGCCCTTCGACCCGCCCCCCTCTCCGCCCTTTGACCCGCCCCCCTCTCCGTCCTTCGACCCCCCCCCTCTCCGCCCTTCGACCCGCCCCCCTCTCCGCCCTTCGAACCCCCCCCTCTCCGTCCTTCGACCCGCCCCCCTTATCACCACCCTCATTCCCGCCCCCCTCATCATCGCCGGCACCATCATCACCAACCTCCTCCCCATCATCACCCCCATGTGACCCGACATCCTCATCATCCCCCATTGAGACGTCTTCGGCCGAGGGGGTCTCCGAGGCGGCGCGCTTCCGGCGTTTCTTTTTGGTGCCAGCGCCTGCCGTCTCCAGCGGACGCTTCTGGGCTGCACCCGCAATTTCCTTGCCCGAACGGCCGTTGGGATTGGAAATATCCTCCCCCTCAGGCCGCTTCCCAAGTACCTTCAGAAGGACCTTAAACCCATCCACCTGCTCCTTTGACCCAATGAAGATCACGGGTGGGTTGAAGAATCCCGTGAAATCGCCTAGGTACGACGACCAGGCGTCCTTCACACCATTGAAATCTCCACAATCCTTCGCCGCCTTCCAGTCCCTTTTCTCCACCCACGCACCCGTTCGACCCTTCAACAATTCCTCATCATTCCACAGCTTCGCGTGGTGTTCCAAATTCAGCAGCCATATCCCATTCTTGATATCCGGCTGGTTCACCCCCCCCTTCCTCTTCACAACAAATTCGAACCCCTCCATTGCATTAAGTACCACTTGAGCCAACCGTGTCGGCCCATCGCTTTTCTCCCACGCGAAAGTCTTCATCATGAACTCACAGGTCGTTTCCCCGTCAGACCCGTAAATTTTCTTAGAAATCCACGGGCCCTGCTGCTCGATTTCGGATGCCAGCTCCTCCGACCCAAACTTCCGCGGGGGTTCCCGCTTCTCCCCCACCTTTTTTTGGCGACCCGACTGGACGTCCTCTGCCTCGGCATGTTCGGCTTGGCCTTCCTCCGGCACAGCCCCCGTCACCACCACAGCCCCCGCCACAGGCTGTACGGGTTGGGGCACCACAGCCTGTTCGGTTGGGGGTTCGGGCGCAATCAGGACCCACCATTTCGTTTCCTCCTTGTGGGTCGTCCCAAAATCCGTCCTCTCCAGCAGTGCAAGTGGGAAGGTGGAATCGTCCCTCCCCGTTGGCCTGATAACCGCCCTTAGTCTCTTGGCAGCTACAGCGACCGTATCGGCCACCCTCTGAAGGGCGCTGTCGGATTCCGAAGGCTGCATCGGCAACCAGCCGAGGTCGCGTGGTTCGGGGTATTTCCCCAAATCGCGGTTGTAGATCATGAAAAGCTGGACCATCACCTCGCAGAAGATCTTGGCCATGTATGTCAGGTCATACAAGCACTGAGGAGGAACGTGTTTGGCCTTCACGGTTGCCATGATAGACGGCCAGAATCGAAAGCGGGCTAGACTCCTCCACCCTTCCTGTTTGATCCCCCCCCCTTCCTCATCACCCTTCCCTCCCCGTCCAGCTTGTCCGCTGCCACGATGTCCAGAAACTCTGCAAGCTCCTTGGCCAGCTTGTCCTCAATCGGCATTCCACATCTACTGTCGTCGTTCGGAGCGACCGTTTCATCCTTCACAGCCGAGATGAAGTCGTAGACTTGGGTTTTCTCCGATTCGGACAAACCACCCTCGTTCAATCGCCCTCCAACCCGCTCCTCACCACCCTCCTCCCCCTCCCCGTCCTTCCTTGCCTTCTCAGTGCTGCTTGAAACCCCATGAATCAAATTCCATATTTCTTTCTGGTCCTGAAGGGGCACCTCCGGCTTATCCCAGGATTCCTCCATGTGCGTCTTGAAATAGTTGTGCACTTCCAGCAGCGCCGTCCCCCTCGACTTTTTGGAAACGGCCTCGTCTTCTGCATTCAGCCCCCCTCCGATCAGGGCAACCCTCCGATGCGCCTCTCTCCCCTGCATGCATGAAATGTGAATCAGTGTTTGAGACAAAAAACGGTCATACAACACACGACCTGACATTTTGTCCTTACACTTTGGAAGATCGGCCGTTCCCGAACAAAAATCACACCCTAATTTCCAGTTTCCAACGGCCGTTGGCGCAAGAAAAATCACACCCTAATTTCCAGGTTCCAACGGCCGTTGGCGCAAGAAAAATGTCGACCGAATTTCCAGGTTCCAACGGCCGTTGGCGCAAGAAAAGTATCAACCAAATTTCCAGGTTCCAACGGCCGTTGGCGAAAGAAAAATCACACACTAATTTCCAGGTTCCAACGGCCGTTGGCGCGAGAAAAATGACACCCTAATTTCCAGGTTCCAACGGCCGTTGGCGCAAGAAAAATCACACACTAATTTCCAGGTTCCAACGGCCGTTGGCGCAAGAAAAATCACACCCTAATTTCCAGGTTCCAACGGCCGTTGGCGCAAGAAAAATCACACCCTAATTTCCAGGTTCCAACGGCCGTTGGCGCAAGAAAAATGTCGACCGAATTTCCAGGTTCCAACGGCCGTTGGCGCAAGAAAAATATCAACAAAATTTCCAGGTTCCAACGGCCGTTGGCGAAAGAAAAATCACACACTAATTTCCAGGTTCCAACGGCCGTTGGCGAACAAAAATCACATCTAGTGCCTACAACGTTCCCACACCCGATCCGTTATATTTACCTTTTGCGTCCGCATGTCCTTCATGGGCGGGATCAGTGCTTCCCCCTCCACCTCCCAGCCCTTGAGCACGTCCAGATTGGTGTACATGAACTTGTCCGCGTCCCTCACCAACCCCCTCCACAAATCAAACGCCTCCTCGGTTGTCTCCACGTACTTGCCCTTTTGTTTACCGGCAATCTCGCCAGCTATCGCAGTCCTCACTTGCTCGTCTGAGCCCTCAAAAATCACGGACTTCAACATCTGCGTGTAGTGGTTGCCGTCCAGCACGGCAAACTGCGCAAACACGAAAGGCTTGTCGTACGCGAGCATGTAGCCCAACGCGGTGTTCGTGAGCTCAAGTACTGCCTCACGGTCAGATGCATCTGACCACTCGGACGTATTCAAGTCCATGGTGATCAAATCCTGCGAGCACGCGGCCGCCATATCCTTCTTGGAGTGCGTCCGGAGAATGGCCCTCCCTTCCTCGGCCGTTGGCGAACGAAAGTATCCGAACCTCTGCACGGCACGGTCACTGTCCTCCCCCGTCAGTTTTTTAATTTTGTCAGAAAACCCTGGATTCTCTTCCAGCCAGGCATTGTAAGAATCGGGCTCCTGGTCTGCCAGCACCTGCCACGCAAACCGGAAGATCAGCACGGCACATTTTGCCTTCGTCAGACTTGTGCCGGCCCCCACGAACCACGGCGCGAGCCCCTTACAATTCCGCACCGTCACCGTCCGATGCCTCATTAGTTCCGGGAGTTGGCACAAGTTGTCTAAAGACCCGTACTTGAGTCGCAATCGCGGACCCCCCCACGATGTCGACATCGTCTGGCACTAGACGAAACTTCTGCCGCAGATGAAACGCCGCCTGTATGCTGTCAGTTAGGTTCTTGTCGTGCACATGAGAGGATGGCGCTGGCTCCCAGGAGTCCAAAATGCTGGGCTTCGCATTTCCAGCACGTGTCGTCAGCAGCCCCTTCCTCTCAAAGGTCTTCACAATCCCCGACCATAAGTCGGTGCCCGGAGCTCGTTGGCGCCAGTCCTCAAAAAATGTTGTGAGATGCCTTTCCGCCACCCCATGTTCAATCTTGTAAGCCCACCTCCTCCGCTCTTCCTCCGTTCTCTGCCTTGACGGACGCCCCTGATCACATGCAAAAAACATACAGATACAGGGTCAGCTCACTTCCTTAGTGATTTCACTAATTCGGTAGATTAGTGATTCGATTTCACTAACGATTCGAGATTGCGATCCCGGGTCCGATCGGATACTCGTACTAATCTGCCGAATTTGGGGGGTTTCGACTTCGTTGACTTCAGTCAGACCCGAGTCATTAGTGGAAGTAACGTACTAACGATTCGCATGATTAGCACATTGAATGATGTCAGACTAACGAGCCGAATTCATTGTACTAATGAAGCGAATTCACACTAAAGAAGCGATTCTGGCACTAACGAAGCGATTTCTGGCACTAACGAAGCGAACTCCAGCGTCGCTACTGTAGCCTACATGCGTCCTTTCGTGCTGCGTGCAGCGATGGCCACCGCGAGCGAGTCCTTTTAAGGGGACAGGACATGCCCGAATTTCTTGGCGCCGAAAAATTCGCCGTCCGAGGTGCCGTCCCTACTCTGAAAAGTGGGTGCACGGTGCGCGCACCCCTAGCGGAAGTGGCCATGGCGACTGCGTTCAGGCGAAATTACCACAATAGGGCAAGCGAAATGCACAATATTTACTCGAATGTTAAAGACGATGATTTTATGATGTTGGTTTGTGGCGGAAATCAGCTGGTTTACAATATCGCTGATGTTTTTATATGCCATCGGCATGGGGGTAATCTGAATTTTTTGGTCGCGCGGAATGAAATAGAATTCATGATAGCGGCAGTAAAATCGTGGTTTTGGTGGTTGTTCTGACCGTGAAGCAGGCATTAATATCGGCAGCATCGAATTCTTAACCGAGCGGGTGCTTTTTGCCACATTTTTGGCCATTATCGGTAAGTAATTGTTCAGGCCTGCACAGTGCGTGTCTGACCTGTCCATGGAAGAACGCCTGTTGTTGCGCGCCTGGGCTAGGGATTTCCGAGGGCAAGGTACAGATTTGTCGCGAATGTTATCTGCTATCAGTGCTTTCTTCTATGAGCTCATCGTTCGAAGGTTTTTGCGTTCTTTTTGGGCAGTTTCCGCCAGCTAGCTCGCCGTGGCTTGCCGTTGTGTTGTCGAATACCTGGCAGCTTTAGATTGTTTTCGTTGATTTTGTGGTCAGGGCCGCTTCAGTCGCAGCCTATAGCTTCTCGGGAAGGTTTAAGGCATTTCATGAAACGTGTTCTGGCAAGGATGTTGTGTGTATGGACGCTTCTTGTTGTGTGAGAGTGACGCACCCTCTCTTCGCAGCGGCATCACAGCGCTCTTGCGCTGAAGGGCCGCCAATGGTTTCGTTGCATTTTATCGTGCAGGGATGGAAGTGTTATGGTGATGATAATATGGAGATATTGCATTTGTGTGACTCCATGTAGATAGCTGCCACTAATAGTTTATTTGAGCTTTCCCTTGTTATGATGATGTGACAAGACTACGATGTGCTGAGCCAACCATGGTTGACATGGTTGGCTGCATGCAAGCTATGCATACCATGATCCTACTTGGTTCCTTGCCCTCCATAGTCCTGCTTGTTGCCCATGCCGGTTAGGGCAGTTTAGGAAGTGTTATAGTGTTGATGTGCTTGGTTGGCATCAACCTTACACTCTAACATGGGAGAAACATAGAAAATGCTGGTTAGGCATGTTAGTGCTACCATCATTATTGCTATGCACATAGATACAAGGCTGGCCACGCTCGAGGGTGGTGAAGGCGTATGAGGTGCGTGGCCACCCCATTGTACTTTCTAAACATATTCAGCATGGTTTTGGTGTCTCCTTGATATTCAGCATGGTTTTGGTGCATGTTGGATGGCATATGAAGTGTCATTGTGCTTACCTGCTTACTTAGTGGTCCTTAGCGCCTTGTCAGGTGGTCACATATGAAGCCCATCAACCTGAGCAGTTCTTGTCACAATGACCCCCACCTTGAGCATGCGTTGTTGTCAGCATGCAAGAACTAACTATATGTGCTTTGGTCAGTTTGCAGATGTCTTTGATGAAGGAGGTGCTAGTGTGGCTAAATGGTTACTAAAACCTCCTTGTACCGTCTTCGTGGGTGGCCGTCTTGGAATGGTGGTAACTTAAGCAGTTCTTGTCAGAATGGCGTCAAACCTTTAACATAGGAGGTACCATATGTGCAGAGGATGGTAGCATGTGGTTTGGCCAGTTTTCACATGGCTTGGATGGGTAAAGATGTGTTAGTGTGGTTGAATACTAGCTAAAACCTCCGTGCAACTGCATGTGCAGGTTTTATGACGGGGAAATCACAGTCCTGGTCGATCAGACGAAGGATAAATACCTCAAGTCTTGGGTCGTGTACGCGTAAAACCCCTTTTCAAGCTCCTTCACGCATTTGGTGGTCTCTTACGCTCCCCCCCCCCCTCAACATGAGACTGTCCTTCATGCAGGACTTGACGGGTTTGTAAGGATTTGACTTTCAAACGGAGGTGCATGTCTTATTCACCAACATACGTCATTCAGAATTACGCACCCTGGAGACAAAATACATGAGCTGGTGCCTGCATGGCCGAATGTTGTGCACTCCCCTTGTATTATGCTGTGTAAGGGAATCAAGCAATTTAATTGACATGGGCTGCACATGCTAAGACCAAGGTAACACACATATATGGCCCAATATATCAAGGAGACAACCCAATATATGTCTTGATATATGTCCCAATGATTGATATATCAAAGAGACAACCAGCGCAGGCCAGAAATCGGGAGAATCCGGACCATGGTAGCTCGAGCCTGCCGTTATCTTTTCCGCGTTTTCGAGTCGTTCAGGATGATGAAGATGAATGGTGATGGAAATGTGTATCCTTGTGCATTGAAATTATGACTGGCTTACGTGTGGAGCGACTAGATGACCTAGACGGTGGGGCCGGAAACAGCATGCTTGATCAGGGCGTGTGTTTCTAGCCTAACTGGCCGGGAGTGTCTAGTGGTGAGCACCATTGCTGCGATCGCTCTCCCACCATTTACGAGGAAATACCCGCAAATGGATATGTCCCAATGAATGAAGGTTCCTTTATTGGTACCCGCATGACTTAGTCTACGTGATAATCAATTTATTAGTTAATTAATTTGTCCCAGTGATGATCAAAGTGTGACATTGTTATCCATTCCCACACAAGGCGTCCCCTGCCCCTTATTCTCTTTGTGTAACGGCGTAAGATAGGGATAGAAAGCACGATGCTTACTGTGCTCAATGTCTTCCCAACGGCAGCATCCTTCTACATTAATTAATTAATTAATAGACACGTGACTGCGTTCTTATACATATATTAATTAATTTACCATTGCCACAGTCTATTAATTAATTAATTACCATTGCCACAGTGCCGTTACCATTGCCACTATTTGTATATCAAAGAGAAAACCAGATTACTTGTATTAATTGATTTGTCAAGGAGAAAACCATCTACCTACATAGTTAATCAATTAGTTAATTAAACCTACCTAGTTAATCAATTAGTAAATTAAACGTAGCTATTTATCAACCGGCGGTAGTCATGCGTCCAACGGATTTCAGAATGGTGTTTGACATGAATCACGGCCCACGGGCTTGAAAGTGTCTTCAATGGTACCTTCAAAGAAAGCTAGTAGAGGACATGG
>RPFO01001367.1:0-24537 GCA_009746045.1 Mesostigma viride
TGATGAGCATTTGCCTATAGCTTGCGCGCCATTAACACAACGGCCGGACGGTAAGACCAACAGAGCGACTAACATGCATACATGGGCGCGCACAATCAACGCGGCTGACAGGCCTAACATCTGTAATAAAAAAATTGAATGGGAATGCAGCGTGTGCAGGAAAAAGGCGTTAATAGCGCGCCCGATTGTGACAGCATGACTTACTTATACGCGCGGAGCTCCATTTGTTCAAGCATTATGCCGAGGCTCCTGCCGACGATTCGGCTGCGACGTCTTATCGGACAAACGACGGGAATCCTTCCATCCTTCAGTGTCCTGTGGGCAGCAGTCTCCTGTGCCACTTGTCCGTCGGTTGCCACCGGATCTAACGGGCAGTGGAGAATGGGGATGGGCGAGGAGGGCAAATTTATTGCCAAGGATTTGACAAAGGAAGTGGACGAGACTGCAGCGACATGCGACATCATCACCGATAAGGCATGCGACTTGCAAGGCCCGAAGTCCAGCATCTCCAGTCTAGTCAAGAGTCTTGTTGGTGTGCAGTTAGTTTGACGTTGTGACACCGGTGCTTGATAGGGGCCTTTTGGGCTGTTGGGCATGCACAGTACAGTACACAGTGGGCATGCACAGTAGCCCAAGGCGCGAAGCGGCCAGCGGATGCCACGTTGGCGATCTAGAGAAGTAACAGTACTAGCAGGGTACTAGCGCGGAAATCCAGCACAGATCTTCCGAAGGTGCGCTGTCATGGCAACCGCGACACCGTGTCGGTAACTCAAAATCTACCGGCCTTAAGCCGGAGTAGCTAACTGTGGAGTGTTCTCTCTCGGAGTCGCATGTCGAGCAGCGTACGGTCAGGGCCCGACCTCATGGTGCCTGCATAGTGCATACCGCACCGACCTTTGTGCTTGCATGCCCGGGTGGCAGTTTCTGCAAATTACTCAGGAGATTAACTTTGGGGGTGAAGTTAACACCACAACAATCTTGCCACAGCCAATCAGAGTCCTTTGGCCTTATCGCTCGAAGAACCTAAGCAGGACGAAGATACCCACCGCCATTGCCCGCTCAACCCCGACCTCCACTCAACCTTTGTAATTTCATTTTCAATGGCGGCGACCACGGTAGCCAGCGTGAATGTTTCCTCTAAGGTGTCCCAGATGGCGGGGACCGCCGTGAAGGCGCAGAAGGCGCTTTCGTTCGCGCCATTGGGGGCCATTAAGCCGACTGTCTGCTCTGCGGAGAAGGCCGACTTCGGCAAGGTTGCCAAGCAGGCCGGTGCTGCCCTTGCCCTGGCCGCGGTTGTGTCTACCTCCACCCTGGCCAACCCGGACGAGGTGTACGCCGACGTTGCGGGCCTCACCCCATGCAGCGAGAGCGCGGCCTTCACCAAGACCAAGAAGAAGGAGATCAAGAAGCTGACCCAGCGCCAGAAGCTGTACGAGGCGGGCAGCGCTCCCTACCTGGCTCTGCAGGACTCCATTGACAAGACCAACAGGCGCTTTGACTTCTACGCTAGCCAGGGCGTCCTGTGCGGTGCTGATGGCCTGCCCCACCTCATTGTGGATGGTGACCTGAACCACTTGGGAGAGTTCGTCGTGCCAGGCCTTGGCTTCCTGTATGTTGCCGGGTGGATCGGCTGGGTTGGCCGTAGGTACTTGGTCGAGGTCGCCAAGAGCGAGAACCCGACCGAGAAGGAGATCATCATTGACGTGCCTCTGGCCCGCACCCTCCTGATGGACGGCGCCGTCTGGCCCATTGCCGCCTGGATGGACCTGCTCAACGGCAGCCTTCTTGAGAAGAAGGAGAACATCACCGTCTCCCCCAGATAAACAACTTTTTAACGAGTTATGTAACTGAATGGGGGAAGTTGTTCATGAAAGTCATTAGGACATCTGATGCGTCATGGACGGGTCACCTTTTGTTCGGTGTGCATTCTCTTGGACTGTCCAAAACAGTTCAGGTCATCCTGATGAAAAACCATTTCAAATGGCAATAAATCTGTACATTTGGTTGCACCTCATTTTTTGCAATTCACTGTTTAGTGAGCATGCATAGGTTGGTAGTGTGCTGCTTGCATTTGGGACGTTACAGCAGACATCAAATGTTACAATGCTACCATCAGCCATGTCAGTTTGCTCACAAGTGCGATGGGTGCTGGTTGGGTCCTGCGGTAGATGCGCCAAATGATTGTTTGCATGTAGACTTGTAATTGTCCATGTTTGTCAGTGCACAATGCAGAGGTGGCTTCCTAGATTCTGTTTTGGGAAGTTGGTGACTGCCCTTTTGTTATAGATGGAATGGATGGTGCAATATCGGCATTGTGCTTGCCATACCATGTATTGATGCTTCTCAGGGATGTCTTATCGCTGGATCAAGTGTAGTTTGTTTCAGTGTGGTAGCTTAGACCTGTGACATGTCATTGTTGGTGTAGCCATGCTTAGTTTCTTGTAACATGGGATGCATTTGTACTGTTTTTTGTGTTTTGATATCGATGAGAATAGCAGTCCTGTGGTAAGATTTGTTCAAAATGGGAGAGTACCAAGAGCAGTTGGCAGTGAAATGAATGGCCTCTACAGATTTCCAATTTTACCCTATTATCTCATTGGGGAAAAGCAAACACAGGCCCGCGCTTGAGTTCGGCAGTTATTAACCAAATCATGTTGGGGAATCCACCAGCCACGAGGTAGCTGACGGCGGAGCTCATAACTTTCACGTTTGGGCACCAAATTCGGCTGTGAGTATCACAATTAGAAAAGCGTCGCCTTTCTAAGCCGCACTCGCTGATATATTTTCCCGAAGTTTATTTACAATGTTATGACGAGCAAATGCTCCACGACGCAACACAGTTCTGAGGCTGCGATGAGCAATGCAAACATGCCTGTAGCTCCGGCTGCAATTCCGCCTCCCGGCCTCGCAGGCAGTGGTGACATTAACCAAGCGTTAGTTGTCTACTCCCGAGGCCTCGCCCTCGGCATCGCCTGAGCCCAAACGCAGGCGCCCTCCGGCCATTCTGCGCTGGCGCGAGGTCGACTTCGACATCACCTCTCACGGCTATTGGCAACGCACCCCTACCCAATTCATGGATGATGTGTTTTTCGACACGCCGCACCTCGCTTGTGGATCTGTACCGGCACGGCACAGCTCAGGGCAGGTGAGAACTCGGAGTATCTTGCCATAGTGATGTTAGACGCCGCAAGGCCCGCACCTTCAAGGAACAGCTAGTAGAGGACATGGGGGCCTCGGCCTCTCCGTGATTTGGAAGAAGATGATGGACAAGGCCAAGTGGGCCCAGGTCATAGAGGACAATGAGCCCCCCCAGTGGGGAAGCGCCCGCGTGTGCAATCCCGCGGGAGGCACGCCAGATAGCTCCCCCTCGGGCAGCGTGCGGCTGCCTAGATAGATGTTGTAGTTAGAATGCTGTTAGATAGATGTAGTATGTAGCCAATGTAGATAGATTAGACCGGTAGGAATGTTTGCACCCATCCATCCATCCATCGGGGTTAATGCTCCGTGACTCCCCAACGGGAGCACGAGTCTAATTAATTAATTAATTAATTAATCTTGCCATATGTAGCGTTTAAGCGCGACATTCTTACCCCCATGCAACTCACTGGTCTCTCCGTGATTTGGAAAAAGATGATGGACAAGGCCAAGTGGGCCCAGGTCATAGAAGACAACGAGCCCCCCCCATGCAGTGGGGAAGCGCCCGCGTGTGCAAACCCGTGGGAGGCACGCCAGACAGCTCCCCTAGGGCAGCGTGCAGCTGTCTAGATAGATGTTGTAGTTAGAATGCTGTTAGCTAGATGTCGTAGGTAGCTGATGTAGATAGATTAGACCGATAGGACTGTTTGCACCCATCCATCCATCCATCGGGGTTAATGCTCCGTGACTCCCCAACGGGAGCACGAGTCTAATTAGTTAATTAATTAACTCACTGGTGAGCTGCGGATCGATGTCGGCTGTCCGCCTTCCCCGCGCGCAGGGTATAAGGCTGGCCCGGCTCCCCTGCTCCTCACCTTCAAGTACATGGCGGATAATTTAAATTAAATTAAATTAAATTATAACATGCCTCCGTTGGGAGATCATGTAGCACATATTCCATGATCCGTGGGAGGCACGCCAGCCAGCTGCCCTAGGGAAGCGTGAGGCTGTAATTTGTAGTTATAGAATGCTGTTAGATAGATGCCGTCTTGGTCTGGCCGGCCCCCAGCGGCTTGGCCAGCCAGGGCGGCACATTCTGACCTGGCCTGGCCCCGAGGACATTCCAAAAAGGGTAGGGAAACCTGTCACGAACTACGTTCAGATGTTGCTGGACGACCTAGTGGTCCCAGCCCAGTTTGAGCACCGCATCCACTCTCACTCCCGTCTTTGGACTGCCATGCAGGACAAGACGCGGTGGAAGAAGATTGTCAAGGCGCACACGCCCGACCCTGTGGGCAAGCCACCTCCCCCAAGCGGCGGAGGCGTTTTGATGAGTAGTGTAGTTAGGATTTTCTAGATAGCTTAGACTTAGGATAGTTCGATCACGCGGCTCCCTCCACCCCATCCATCATGGAATATGTGCTACATGACCTCCCCACGGAGGCATGTTATAATTTAATTTAATTTTAATAGATGTCGTAATGCTCCGTGACTCCCCAACGGGAGCACGAGTCTAATTAATTAATTAAGTAGCTTCCATCATCATTCCGTCATCATTCCGTCATCGCGACTAGGAGAAGTGCACCACCCTTATGCTGGCATCTGCCACCCCTATAGTGACCCTATAGTGACCGCGGCCTAGGATGGGTCTCACCCTAAACCCTAAACCACTTGCAAAAAACAGAAGTGCCCGCCTGCCACCACTGCTCACCAGGCTGTGACATTTAGGCTGGCATCTGTCACCACCCCGGCAGTTGTGAGGGTTGGGGTGTGACAAGGATGGCGAAAAATTGCACGTACTTACTCTTATATAAAGAACGCCCAATTTTTCGCCACCCTGCCACCCCTTGGCGCGGGTCATAGGAGGTGTTTGTCAAGGTGTGAGAGTGATGGCGAAAAATTGCACGTACTTACTCTTATATAAAGAACGCCCAATTTTTCGCCACCCTGCCACCCCTTGGCGCGGGGTATAGGGGGTGTTTGTCAAGGTGTGACAAGGATGGCGAAAAATTGCACGTACTTACTCTTATATAAAGAACGCCCAATTTTTCGCCACCCTGCCACCCCTTGGCGCGGGTCATAGGAGGTGTTTGTCAAGGTGTGACAAGGATGGCGAAAAATTGCACGTACTTACTCTTAAGAAAAGAACGCCCAATTTTTCGCCACCCTGCCACCCCTTGGCGCGGGGTATAGGAGGTGTTTGTCAAGGTGTGAGAGTGATGGCGAAAAATTGCACGTACTTACTCTTAAGAAAAGAACGCCCAATTTTTCGCCACCTTCCCCCACTGGCCGGCGCTGAGGTGGCGTGGGTTGTTGGATGTGGCGAAAAATTGCACGTACTTACTCTTAAGAAAAGACCGCCCAATTTTTCGCCATGGCCTCGCAGGGTGAGGGAGCCGGCGAGGGCCGCGCGGCGGGTGTGCAGAGTGTTAGGGTTTATTAATCTGAAAACTCAGACGACCTATGCAAGAATCCCATACGACCTGCGTCGATGCATGAGAGGTTTACTCTACTTTTTTAAACCCGCAGTTAGAACTGCAATTCGAGACGAAATGAAAATTGTTTTCAGCATATATTGACGCGTTTTATACTGCATAAACGAATTCATTAAAAAATATAACACGTTTACATTCGTTATCAGCTCGACAAGAGCGAAAATGGCAAGCTCGTTGCCGTCGTCAACAAGACGACAATCTACTCCTTGTCCTTGGAGTGTCCAGTCAGGCTCTTCACGTACGAGGCGGAGTTCTTCTTGTCGCCATGGCCGTGGGAGCTTGACGCTCCCTCGCGGCTCCTCTTCCTGCCATTGGAAGTGGCGGTCTTTGCGTCCTCGAAACCCTTCTTTACCTCCTCCCATGCCCTGTAGAGCGCAATGGGGGAAATGCCTGGCTGGCGCTTGGACTTGGAGAAGCCATTGAGGAAATCGTCAACCATCTTAACGCACCCGTCGGCTTGGTCGAGGCGAATCCACTCGCAGCGGTCCTCGACCTTCCTCGGCTTTGCCGCATTCTTCTCGTAGACCCACTCGACGCAAATTTTTGGCGTCTTGCGGTCGACATCGTCATATCCGGCGTCGTGAATCTTGAAGACCTCGCAGGTAGGTCCGGTGCCTCCAACAGCACCTTCGTTTCCGGAAAGAAGGGAGACCTTGTGCGTCAGGTGTGCGAGCTGGTCAGATATCTTTGTCTGGCCGTCCTCGAGACCATCGAGGATTTTTCCAAGCATTGCCAGCGCTTTCTCGCAAGGCCCTGCGTTTCGGGAAGCCATGGCTACCGGCAGAGAGCTTGCAACGTGAGATGCGTGACTTGCACGTGATTTTGCCTATTTGTGCACAATGTGCCAAGGTCCGTTACGTCTGCTGGCACGGCCTGGACAGGACGCGAAGGTGGCTGGACTTGTACAAGTGTCGAACTTGGCTAAATTTCGGAGCGATGCAAGTCTAAGGTGGCCTCTACCACGTGGCGAGTTCTGGGACGTGAATTTAGGTAAAAAGACTCGTAAGCGTGCGAGTAATCAACTGGGTCACTTGTCAAGCGCCTGAACGAAGATTCTAGAGTGTCCACGAGAGTGAATTTTCCGAAGCAACCACCCATATATGATGCGCAGAAATTACTTGCCATGACATTTGCATTTATTAAAACCTCGCACCCTCTCAAATTGTAACACGCAGACGAAAGAATCGTATGCAGCAACGTTTTGATATTCCGTGTCTCCTACGTCCCTATCTATGTGGGCCAACCTTATCTCCAGAATGCCCCCGTTCCTAAAGAGATGTGGATTCCTCAAATTGAAATATGCGTGATCATTGATCAAAGAATAGTCGAAAGTGGTCGTTGTTGCTGTTGCTTTTTTGCATATTTCTGATCCCAACACAACCCCCTGGTCCAAATTGTGCTCACCACCCAAGAAACTGGGGGATACCAAGCCAATGAGCACGTGAGGGGGGGTGCTTTCGATTCCTGCAATGGACGCAAAGTGAAGCCCGCCTCTCCAATCCCCGTCAATGATGGGAGCACTTGGATCTGGTTTAATTTTAAAACGAAATGCCGCATTGTCAACGTCACTGTCACTCGATGAAGCCTCGCTGTCAAGTACTATCTGGTAATAATTTGGATAGTCCATTGCTTACATGATATGGATAGATATTTAGTTATAGAGGCCTACGCTGGAGGAGTTAACGGTGCCCCCCACTTGGCTGCGAGGTAGCCGCGTATCAGCTCAAGCTCCGCTGACGTTTTGGCGGTGTTGTAGATAAGGATCTCGCCAATCCACCCATCAAAAGCACGACTCGCGTTGGACGTGTCTCCTCCAATAGCGAGATTTCCCGAACCAGTTGTAGGGTCCGATCCCACTCTGTCATAACCGGGTCGTCCGTCGAAGCGGGTGAGAAATGCGTTTGTACTGCTGTTGCATGAAAGCGCCAGGACGTGTGCCTTGTTGTCAAAGAACTGAGCCCTGGTGCTCACGGTTTCGTATACAGAACCGGGAGCGAATAGGATAACGGTCTGTGCCTGTGACTGATAAGACATGAGATAACAATTGCCGTTCGACGATCCAAGCATATAACCTCTAATACCCGTAAAACTCCCTATTTCTGGATACGTTGCAGTCGTTAGCTGTTTGGCGACTATAAAAACACTCGCACTTACCCCGACCGCGTTCCAGAAATTGTTCACGGACTCCAACAAGCCAGACCGCGAGTTAATAAAACGGAGGGACCGTTTCGAGTTCAGCTCCGCCGTATCCAGTGTCGGGCACTTGGCGGAAGTTGCCTGCGTCACGTGGTACCCGTTCGGCCCCTTGTCGTTCACGCGCATCACGTTCCCACCTGTCGTGTTTTGCTGGGTTGTGCCCGACGTGTCGCTGAACACCGTGGCGCTGTCGGACGGATCGTACCACGCGAACAGATTGGGGTCTGTTGCGGGGTTGTAAACTGGCGTATACGTAAAAGTAAGCGGTTAGACGCCGAGTTCCCATGGCCCGACACGGAGTCTGTCGCCGCGTTGGCACCCACGCTGACGGTCGTCAGTGTGTTCGAGGTTCCTGACACGTCGAACGTGTAAAACGCCGCGTTTACCTGCACCAAGTTGGACGCCGTCCCGTTGGTAACGACGATGTCCCCGAGCGCAAAACCAGTGACTGACCGGCTGAAGGTAGCCGTCACGCCGACTGGGCTCGCGGACGGTGTTGCCCCGGCCGAAGTCGCGAGGGTGACGGTAGGCGGCGGGGAGTAGGTGAACGCGACCGTGTTGGACTCGGCGTTTGTGACCCCGAATTCGCCTACCGTCGTGCCATCGACCACCCTCACGGTCGTCTGGGAGTATGGAGTGGTCGGTGTCATTGCGAACTGGTATGATGCCCCGGTACCGGTTACCGACGACGCTGTTCCGTTGTTCACGTAGATGTCCCAGCTACCAAACCCTGTCACGGGCTTGTCAAATGTGACATCCATTGTGACGGGGCTTGTGGTTGGATACGTCCCTGCAGCTGTAGATAGAGCGACTGTGATAGGTGGAGGGCTCAGTGTGAATGTTAGAGTATTGGATGCGTCGTTTCCACCGTCCACCACATCCACTCCCACGCTAACAGTGGTGGGGGTGTATGCCGTGACGGGAGTGACCGAGAATGTATAAGATGAACCACTGCCTGTCAACGAGGAAGCGGTCCCATTGGTAACTACTATGTCGTCTATGGAAAAACCAGCTATGGACTTACTGAAAGTGGCAGCCACTGCGATAGGGCTCGCAGTAGGATTAGCGCCTGCCGTTGTAGCAAGTGTGACGGTGGTGGAAGGAGGGGTGTAGGTAAATGATAACAGGTTGGATTCGTCGTTATATGCCCCAGAAACCCCTGTTACCTTATTTTCTTTCACGGAAACCGTGGTTGGGATCGAACCTGTGATATTTGTTATATCAAAAAAATACGTCGCCGGTGCACCTAAAAAGAGGTCGACTGCCGTTCCGTTTGTCACGTCAATGTCTGATAGATCAAAACCAGTGACGTCTTCATTAAATGTCGCCATCACGAAAACGGGGACATTCGATGGTGTAAGGTCCACTGTTGATAACCCAACCGTGACCGAGGTACTAGGAACGCGTCGTTTATATAAAAGAGCGGGGCATATACCACTATCCAGCAACATTTGTATAGACTAATCGTCGTTATTTTTTTTGGTTTGGTAGCGGATACTTGAAGGTGGGGAGAAGGGGCAATGCTCGTCTAGCTGGCATTGTCATGGACAGACCAGAATCTGCCATTTCAGGAATGTCAAAAATCAACTTCAACCTGTTAAACGGATTAGCTGTGATGCTAGGGTCTCGAAAGTAGTCCATCGTTTGTCATTACACACGTATATATTTTTTAGAGGTACACGGCTGCCTGCCTGCCTGCAGCGATGTCCATCTTTGATTCGCATTCCGTGAAGATGTAGGAAATGCAGTCCGTTGCTCCCTTCTCGACTCGCAGCGTGACCACCGATGCCGTGCCACGAAGGTCAAGGCCGCTCATGTACTCTGGACCGGCACACGGCATATTAAGGTGACACGCCATCGTGAAGTTGTTGTTTAGCCACGTGGTAGGAGTCATGCCCTCCCGGACACAGGACAAGACATTCCCCTGGTCACCGAACGCGGACAACAGATTGATCCACGCCTCGGTTGCGTTCGTACGGTATCCAGGCGCTAGGTTGGATCCGTTGATGTCGTATTGGTAGGAAGTCATACCATCCGCGATGTGATTGAACATCGTATTGCCAGATGCGTTGGTCACGTCCGCGCCGGCAGCAACCTGAATCGCCAGGAGTTTGCTGGCGGACGCGGAAGACAGCGACGCCTTGATGGCATAGGGAGAACGAGTCCCGAGCGACTGTTTGGTAGACTGCCACGTCCGCCACTTGAAGGAGAGAGTTCCACCCTCGGCAAGCCTGGACGAGAAAATCTGGCCCACGATATCTTCTTGGAACCTGTACGTGTCGATGCTAAAGTGGATGTTGCTCAGTTCGAAACCAACCCCCGTTCCTGCGTCAACGGCCACGATGCCACCAGCAGCAGCTGCTTGCGCCACGCTAGGAAGCATCACCCCTCCGTCCATGAGTGTGATTCGGATCTCGATGGGGGGGAAGAGACTCAGATCCACGATCCGAGGCTCGCCACTCAGGAATCCCAAAAAGTGGTCAATGACGCCGTCCACTGCGGTGTTTGCCTTCACGTTGTTTGTGAGAGCGCCAGCCGCATCAGCAATGACGATGTTGTTATTCTTCGACCAACCAGCGGGAGCCTGCGCGAGATTGTACTCGACACCGCCGTGCACCGAGAGCAGCGTATGGAACAGCTGGGAGTAGTCGTTGATGCTGTCGACGGTCTGACCTCCTGCCAGTACCTCGAGGCGCCTGATGATGGAGGACGTGTACGCGGGGAACTTTGCGAACCCCGCCGTGGTCGTGGGGGTCCCCGTGAAAAACATTGCGAAGGAGTGCAAGTCCACGAACCCGGACGTGGGGAGGCGGACCGCGACCACAGACCCTTGTTTGATGCCGTCGCTTGCTGAGAGGGTGCTGAGATGGACTCGTTGAGTCGTGTGCTGACCCAGCGCCTTCACGAGGTATTGCATGGACTTGGGGATAGCGCGCGAGTACCAGGAATTGTCCGAAGCCATAGATTGTGTATACATTCGAATGAGATATTTTTACTGAAGAAGCTGGCCGAGTATGGGATTTTTTACCTTCGCTCCATCAACCCGTCTTTCGAGGTTGGACAAGGCGCTCAGACCAGTGTTTGCGACCGAGTACGCTTTCCCGAGCAGCGTACTCTTCGCGATCATGTTGGATGGGATGTGTCCGAGCGCGGAATCGACAATGCCCGCCGCCTGTTTGGCAGCCCGCGCCCCGTCGCCAATTTTTGAGATGACTTCGCCAGCGACGTGCCCGGCTTTCTTGACAGCTGACACGATGGCCGCCCCGTCGCCGACCCTCTTGATAGCGTTGCCGGCAAACTCTCCCACGCGTCTAGCCACGTTTCCGATTGCTCCAAAATTAACTTTCATCGTCCTCGATAGTACTAGATGGCTGAGAAATAAATCTGGTTTGTGGCTGGACGGTCCTGTCAAGGGCCATATACTTCAAAACGCTCCCGATCTTCCTCGCCTCTATTCCCATCGCCTTCTGAGGGCTTATGCGGAAGGAGAGCTGAAGAGCCCAATCCGAGTAGACAGTTATAGGAGCGTCGTCCTCGTCGAGCAGTCGGATCGTGATGTTGCTGGGAGAGTCCTTGAGATGCTGCCACAAAGGGGTCGCTGCCTGCCAAACAATGGGTTCTAAGAACTGCGACATGTTGGGACAGACGGCCAAAAGGCCTCCATATCCCGTGCCTGTCGACGATGATATCACGTTTCCTCGAACGATGTCGCTGTATACATACACCATTCTCAGTCTCCCATTCGTTGCTGGCCGGTTGCTAGCGAGGACACCTGTGAAAGGATATGATCCTTCCATGAGCCCCAACACCCGGCCCGTGGGCTCATCCACCGCGACAGAGAACTCGGTGGCATTTGTCACGGTAAAAAGACTAGTCGCCCTGTTGTACGTGACCGAGAACCCAGGATCTACCGCCTTCAAAGCTTCCTCTATGTTTTTTCGGTTTTCGATAGTCGTGTACGAGCCGAGCGGCAAGGTCACCTTCGTAGGGGACTCGCTGCCAGACAAACGGACAGTGAAGTATCGGTTTCCTTCGCTGATGTGAGTCTGTTCAAACGGGATGGTCATGAGGGTAAGCCCGACGTCGTGATAATCGTCAAGGAGTCCCGCCGGGATGTCCCATACCGGATCCACTAGCGTCCCGCGAGTTCGGTTCTCCGTGCGAAGAGTGAGTGTCAGCGTTTCCTGGATGAACTCCTTCATCGGCCACTTCTTCTGACAATAGCTCAGAAGTAATTTCGTTTGTCCCAAAAACCTTGACGACGCCTTCCTCAATTTTCGCCGATGCCCTTTTCATGGCGCGCCTTGTCTTCCCTGTGAGTGGCTTCTTCTTACAGTAGAGCATGGCTGCCTCAATGAACTCTCGTGGGACATTTGGATGGAGGGTCATCCATTGAGAGATCTCGAGCATCTCGGCGTCAGTGAACAGCGGGCTGCTCATGTTTACTCTTCTGTGAGATTTTTTTCAGCGCCTTCTTTTGGAATTCCCACGACCGTGTTGTGGACCCTCCTGAGATGCAGCAGGAGGTTTTTTTCGTTTGCGAACGTGCTCTTACACCCGGGTTGTGGGCATTTCCACCTCGCGCCTCCCACCTGGACTCGTTTCCCGACAGGTACACCCGCAGGCTCCGGGGGTGCCGCCACTGCTTCATCGACGACAACCGGTTCGGGAGCCGGCGCGACAGGGGCCGGTTGGGCATACGCGGACAATGGGGGGTACGCGACCGGTCTAGAGTTCGCCATCACTGACGCCATGAGAAGGGCATCCTTGAACCCTCGCGCCTCTGCGACCTTCCCTTTGTTCACCGCTCTTCGGACCGGCGCGCTGTGGATGACAATGGTGTTGGTCGATGAAGCGGTCACCTGCGACTGGGGTGCGACCTTACGCTTCGGTTTTCCCCTTTTACTTGAAGGACGGCGCCGTGCTGATTTCTGACGCCTTGCCATTTCTGCATATAATCATAGATTTTTATAACGTCCAAGTGAGGGTCTTGTTAGTCGACACGGCCATTTTTCCAGCGCGCGACTTGCAAAACGCGGTAGACAACGCTATGTTTGTTGACGTGTCAGTGGTGATGCGAGGAATCCGCAATGCGATTTCAAACACCCCGTCATCCTCCTCGTATCCTGAAACAACATTCCAGTTGCTGCCAATTATAACGTTTACCGGCCAGACGGACAGGCCGCTAGCCGTTAAGCGATATGGGTTTGATATGTCGAGAATCGTTGGTGGGTTGTTATCAAATGTTAACCTGACAAGGATATTGGTCAACGCGGTCGGAAGAGTTAGTTCCGATTGCGTGGCCGGGTCGTGGAAAGACATCACGGCCACAGGGGCGCCGTGCCAAAATTGCGGAAGCGGGTAGTCGTATATGGGCTGCCTCAGACCGACCAAAGAATCTGCTTCCAATATCGTGTGCGATATACGCCTAGTTTCTCGGACATCTTCATACAGGGCCACGTCCATCCCGTGATTGCCGCCAATTGACGACAGGCTTGAACCATAATAGTAGCTTAGGCTAGAAGCAAATAAAAGCGGGCTCGGGCCAGATACTGTTGGATCTAATACTTGGAACGTCACGGTCGCCAAATGGATCATACCAGTAACTGGCGGATCAACCAGTGAAATATGATCACAGGTTATGTCAACGTACGACGAGGATTTTGAAATCGTGGTTGTAGAAAAACCGCCAGTCCACGCTTCTCCAACGACTACGCTGATAAGCAACGGATCATTGCTCAACTTGGTGTTTGAAAATCCAAGTCTTACATAAAACTTCCTCACCGACTGACGAGCTGGTAGAATCCCATATATTTTGGCAGTATATTGGTTCATTTGCACGCCGTATTGAACATCGGGACACTTAACAACCGTGCGGATGACACTCTCATTCGTGAGTGTTAGCTCCTTAAACCAAGTATCCGCCACACCCGGTACGGGTTTTGTGACGCTATATTTGCCAAAAATGCTACAATTCCTCGACGAGGTGGACCTGTGACGCAGCTCCAACACGTCTCCAACGGCCGTGTACGCTCCGGAAGGATTGTTGGTTTTTAGGGAGTCGAACTCTATGTCTTGTAGGTCATCTTTGATTGGCCAGACATACGCGCCGTGGTACTCTCCGCTCAAGTGGAAAATTGGTCGGAGGGGCATCGGAATGTACGGGTCAATAATGTCTGTAGGATGGTTGTAAATATACCGGACGAGTTTGAGATTTTAGTCATTTCACTAAGTTTTTGAGGATTTGTTTTTGATATATAACGCTCAACTTTCCCATCCGATTTTCTTCGAAATGCCACCCAGTAGTTGTTTTGTTGTCTCCATGATGAGTTTAACGTGTATCGAACCTTCGACTTCAGATTGTCAAACAGATCGAGTGCATAGTCACTATGGTGCAGATTGATACCCAGCATACCCCAATGCGTCGTAGCCGCATTTCTCCAATTCTGATGGGCATCTGTCGTGGCCGGGTGATATTTATTCGTCAAAGACATAGTATTTTCTGCAAACGAGACGAAAGCATCGTTGCTGCCCAAATATAGCCGAAAACACAATAGAAATGGGCCGTCGATGAGCTGCTCTGAAAAAACAACACATTTGCTTGGTGCCGGAGTGGCTGTTTTTACAAAAAAGAATTTTTCGGGAGACCCTTCAAAGTAGTATTTCGAAGCTTCTGCTTGCAGCGTGGTCACGGAGTGGCGCGAGAATGATTCTAGAGAATGGAGCGTCGTAGCGGGGCCGTCTATCTCCACGGTCTCTCCTGACAGGTTTGGCGAGTCCTTTACGGTTACGATCCTGTATCTGAGTTCTACATCATCGCCTTCGGATGGATTTTGAAACGTCGTTGTCTTCAACGTCCCATCCAAGGCCCCTTGAGATACTCCGTTCGCCAACAGATGAAAACCGGTGAGAGGAGGCAACGACTTTCCCCACCCCACATCATGGTCTGCGTAGACGCCGTTGATCGCGATTTTTACAGGATTTAGATATGAAATGTAGGAACTTGGTGTCCGGATGCCGGAGTGCAGTTGGCTCATTTTTGAAACGCATACCATCACCCCTCCTTTGTGGGTGGTGTAGGAGGTGAGGGTCGAGTCGTTGTAGACGTCTATCTCGTAGTTCATATACTTGTTACTATCTGCCGCGACTGGCGCGGTGATTACGGCGTCTTCCCCGCGCAGTCCCCCGTTTTGCGAGAGGGAGACTCCGCCGATGGTCGGAGTGGTCGGCGTGAGCTGGGTGGAATTCATGTACCACCTGATGGGGAGTTTGCGTTGGTATGCGAAGGGGGTCGTCATCTTTATGCCCTGTTTGAGGGTCGTTCCCTCTACGACCTCCCAATTAGCGGTGGTTGGATTGGTGCTCCAGTAGAGTGCGTTCACAGGGTCAATCGGACCCATTCGCCAGTCCGTCAGTGGCGAGTATGTACGCGTGATGGTGAAGGATCTCCCAGTTAGTGGAAGGCGGCGGTTGTCGTCGCGAATCGTGGCGAAAGACAACAACTCCACGCGGAGAGGGAGGCCGTTAAATCGAGATCCGCCGAGACCATAGAAAGAGTCGGAAAAGTATGGATATCCTACCTCTCCGTCCACAACGCTCTCCCCCGTGCGCGCCTGGGTCGTGTGGTAGTCGCGATAGGTAAACTTACAGATTCCACTCGCGTCGCCATTCGTAACGTTGTAGGGCAGCTGGACTCGCACATCCTGGTCATTGATGACGTTGAACGCGTTTTGGTGCGACACGGTCGTCCCGTCTTCGAGATGGAGGACGAAATCCCCGTTCAAGTTAGCTATCGACGTTTTGCCTACCCCGTGTTGGTCAAAAAGGTAGTCCAATTGCGCGCGGGTCAGGACTCTGCCACCAGGGTCTAGCAACGTATCAGGGCTAAAGTCGAAGACGTGGTACTGGGTCGCCCCACTTTCGCCGTAAGGTAAGGTTCATTTAGAGTGAGATCGTCGACTAAAGTAGTCCCTGATTTAAAATAGGAATACCCATTCACGACGAGACTGTAAGCAAGTTCCGATGGGTCGCTTGCGGTCTCGTCGTCGTAATTGTCTCCGAGTCGCACATTTGTCGGCTGGCTCGGGTAGAAAATTTTGAATCCGTCGACAACGAGTGACTCATCGAATGGATGTGAATGCCAAGAAGTAACGTAACGCTAGCTTGAAGCCCATCTATGTCTGTTTCGATGTTAGAAACACGCTCCTCCATTTCAGGGTCGAGCGTTAACCCGGTGGCGAGATTGGTCGGTCTGCTCAATGTTGTTAGAACGACCATTTATTATCTACCTAGAATATAAACATGGCCTCTGAGGCTTCAGAGACCCCAACGAGCTACCAAGACGAAACCTTCGCCGAGACGCGGGAAGAGCAGGTTGACCTGGTCAAGACAATTCGAAAGGGACAACCGCTGAATGATGAACAGAAAAAAGCCCTTCGCGACAAAATGAGGGTTTACCAGCAACGCGCAAAAGCCGAGAGGGAGAAGAGACGAAACGAGAAAAGGAGGCAGAGATAACGAAACGAAAGGTCCTTGCAAAGGAATTGGAGATTCAGCGGCAAAGGCTAGTCGAACTCGAGCTGCAAGAAGCCCGCAACAAATCGCGGATTGAACGCCTTCTCGCTGAAGATTCCGTCGCCTCAACCCCCGCCGACACGCCAAAACCAAGACGGGGTCGAAAGCCCAAGGAGACAGAGCCGGACTCTCCGCCACCCCCGATCAAGACCCGACAGCTCCCACCTCCACCACCGCCACCTGTCGCGATGACGCCATACGAGATGCGCATGGCCGCCATCCGCGCGTCTCTCCTTGCTAGTCTGGACGATTAAAATGTCTTCAGAATGATAATGGCTATCATCGAAGAGCGACGAATTCATTCACTTGAGAACAAAGACATCAAGCAACGATACGCCCCACAGCGTCCTGCTCCACCGAATATGCCGAGTCTTCATTTCATCGCAAACTTCTGCGGAGCTCGACGGTCTGGGAAAACTACATCGGCAGTCAACATGGCGAAGGCTTACTTTGCTAACAACTCATTCGACAAGCTGTACCTCATTTCAGGGAGTGCCCACACGGAGCCAAAATACAAGGAGCTCCCGGAACCAGCTATGACGATGGAAGTCTACTCTAACCTGGCATTCGATGGGATGATAGATCATATAAAGTCTGACCTCCACGAATACGAGAGGTACAAGGACGATCTCAAGGTGTGGGAAACGTTCAAACGCGAATACGTGGACGGGAAAAAAACGCAGAACTCATGGACCTCTCCATGTACCTACGCCTTGATGCAATGAACTGGGATAAACCTGCGACAAGGTTCGAGCACGGTCCTCCTTCGTCGCTCATTCTGATAGACGACATGCAAGGCAGTGCCCTCTATCAGAGCTCTAGCAAAAACGCTGTTGCGGCTTTCGCGTTCAAACACAGACACTTCCTCACGAGCATGATTTTCCTGACACAGGCGTACACAAGCGGTGGCGTACCACGAGCAGTGCGAGCGAATATATCGTTTCTTGCGCTGTTCAGAACGAAGGACCATCGAGCCGCGCGACAGATCGCGGAAGAGAGCGCGGGGGCTGTGGCGCCGGACGAGTTTCTCGCGCTATGGGACCACGCCGTCAAGGACGATCCTCACGACTTCTTCGCTGTCGACTTCGACCAGCGCGACCCGAAAAAAATGTTTCGTCGAAACTTCAATACATTTCTCTCGATAAAATAATTTTCTCTGAACATGATATACTATGGATATTCCGTCCATCAAACGATACGCAGGCGCCGAGAAGGAGTACGTGTTGGACACCCAAGCACTCCTCCGATATTGTTCGGGTTCTCGACTGGGGCAGAAAACTCTAGAACGTGTCGTCAGGATCCTTCAAGAAGCAGGCCACCACGACACGATTCCGTCCACCTGTCACGACATGAGCCCCGAAATCCGATTGGCCATCCTCGCCTTGGTGGGCGATCGCAGGCGTCCACGTGGGCGCTCACCCTCCAAAACGGAAAAACGACACGAACCGAAACGGCCTCGAGGGCGCCCAAGGATCCACCCCGTAGGGTATAAAAAGCCTCGAGCCAAAAAATTGTCTCATGTTCAGTCATCAGATGACGGTGACCGTAGAGGAGCGTCGCGAGCAATGGCGACGGGCCCAGGCGAAGAGGCGAGCAATCGCCCGCGACCAGACGAACTGCATCTCGGCGAAAAGCAAGGTCAAGAAGGGCGTCTGGAATCCCAGTGATCGATGGATCGCAAATAACCCCGAGTGCGCGGAAAAAATCGGCTTGCAGGCGACCTCTCCACCCTCGCCGGAGCCACCGCACCACGAGGAATCGCCTGCGCGAGCTGGAGGAGGGCGGTACTGGACCTTCGACGAGGCCGTCGCCGCAGCGGAAGCGCGACCAGAGCAGCACGAGCGTGGCAGGCCATCGAAGGAGCGCGGGGCGACTCGCAAGACCGCTTTGGGATACATTGGCAGGATGCGGGTCCTGCTCGACAAACTGGGGTGCTCGCAGTACGAGTCCGTTGATTGCCTTGCCGACACAGCTCGTGTTCTTCGCGTGGTGCACGAGACATCAGAACCCAAGCGCAAGACCCAGCACTCGAAGGACGACGCCTGGAGGGAGAATGAGAAGCAGCTCCTCGGGGTCATCAACGGCGTGAACCGAATGATGCCGCCCGAGAAGAGGCTCCCAAGTCACGTTACGGACGCGTACACTGCTCGCGTCAGGGAGCTGAAGGTTGGTGACCTGGACAGACGGTTTGACCGTGCCGAGAACAAGCCGCTGAGGTACACGTACGAACAGCTCCAGAAGATCGCCAAAGCAGAGTACGAAGCCGATCCCACGTCCGACGCCGCGCTCATGGGCTTGATCTATCTCTCGGGTGAAGATCTACCACCGACGCGTTACAATCACGACCAGATGCGCATCGTCGACTCGGTCGCTGAGCTAGGACCGCACGAGAACGGCTACATCCCGAGCGAGAGGAGATTCTACATCCAGAATTTCAAAACGCAGCACAGCATGCCAGTTTATGACGTCGTCATCCCGAAGAAGTACGGAAAGCTCATCAAAGCGTTAGATGCCCGTGCTAAGGCTGGACAGAAATTCCTTTTCGAATCAGAGCCTGGCATTCCGATCAAACACGAGCTCTACAGCGCCCGTTACAACCGGATTTACGGAGGCATCGACGCCACGCGACAAGCATACATCACTCGTTTCCTGAAGGGCGCTTCATTTAAGAAACGTAAATGGGCTGGCGACATGATGGGCCATGACGTACTGACAGGAGCCGTTTACGAGAGGCAGGGTGGCGAGACTGGCGGACGTCGGCTGAGGCCGAGGAAAAAGTAGATAGTTTCCCGTGGGAAATTTTCATGAATGTCGAAAAGGGTATTCTAAACTGCATGCATTATACAGGGAATATAAAAGTTCCATGGGAACATTTTTCTCGAGGGTCGAGGTTCGAGGGTTTGGCATTTTATAATCTGAATTTTTTTTTTCTAAACAATTAATATACTATCATGTCGTCTGAACCGAGTCGTGTCGTCACAGTCGAACCTTCTAGAAAGCACCGTGGGAGTATAAAGGACGTTGACATTCCGTGGCTGGCTCTACTCCACCCACCACCCGAGGCCACCCATGAGACCATGAACAAGGTCGTCACGCAGTGGCGCTACAAGAAGGCTCCCACAAAAGAGGCTGGGGTGTCTCTCGGCCATCGCTTCATTTGCGCGCGTGGCATCAACACGAAGGACGCCAACGAGTACGCGCATTATGGCAACCTCGCAGACTTTTCGCGGATCTATGCGGAGTGTGCTGCTCATCCCGTTCGCCGCACGCTCGACGAAGTCATACAACCCGACGACCCGTCGTGGGCGTACGTCGACATTGACGACAAGGTCGACCCAGATGACGAGCGTCTGGCGAACATCGATTACCCGGGACACTTTCGCCGTGTTCACGACGAGTACTGCCGCGTCGTCCTGAACATCGCAACCAAGGACTTTCGCTACGAGGTCAGCACGGCGTCTCGCATGAAGAAGGATTTGTTCAAGTCGTCTTTCCACATCGTCGTGCGCGGTCTCGTTCTTGCCGACCTGGACGCGAGAGTGTTTTGGTACAGCGGCCTCACCGATTTCATCAAGCGCGCTTCTTTCGACCTGTCATCTCCCGTTCACGAGGACGCGCACGAGCTGCTGAAGTTCAAAGTGAACGGTCAAGAGCAATTCGACGAGATCTGCCGCCACCCAGCTGACTATTTCGGTGAAATGGACACGGTGATAGACGAAGCAGTCTACAGGAGAGACAGTCTTTTCCGATGCGTCGGGATGCACAAATTCGGGGACACTGACCCTCTGGGAATTCTGCGCACATGTGAAGGCTCGTCTAGTGACTTCCTCGACCATCTCATCAACATCTACTCGCCGGACGACGTCTCGGGCGGGGTATTGGTGAGTGCGCCCCCGGACTGGGCGGCATCGTTGAAGAGGAGAGGGGTTCGCGGACGTCGCGAGTGCACGGTGAAGGCGGCGGGCAAGGACATTGACGTTTCTGCATCTCTCGCGGCGATGGAGAAGGTGGCTCCGGAGTGTGACTATCTCGAGTGCGGCTACATTGAGTTGTCTCCAGACGTCAAGCTCGTGAGGGTGAAGTACCAGCAATGCGACGATCACATCTGCCTCATATGCAACAAGGTGCACGAGAAGAACGGCCCATTCACGCTCCAATACCCGTCAGGACAAGTTTTTTATGACTGCTACAGGAAATCGCCAGACGCTCGCAAGATCGAGATCGCACCTCCCGTGATGCAGCAACCGGGATCTGACCAAGTGCCGTTCACTCACACGTATTCGTCCGAAAAAATCAAGCCATTCAGCTGGGATGCGCTATTTGGGGGACCGCATAAGAGCACCTTCCTCGTCCAGTCCAACTGCGGGACAGGTAAATCTGAGAGGATTCGTGAACTCGTCAACGAGGCGGTGAGGAGGGATCCAGGTATTCGCGTGTGCTGCATCGTTGCCAACATCAGCCTGTCCAAGGAGGAGGATCGCAACTACAAGTCTCTGGGCGAGGCGGGAGGACGATTGCATGGGAGGACAACGCGTTCCATATCTTGTCCAATGACCCGAATTTCCGTCACTACCTCAGCGGTCCGAAGGGATGATGTCTGATGACAGGGTGCTGGTCGTTCTTAACAGCATCTTGCGCGTCACAGACCAACCGTTCGATCTCCTCATCCTAGACGAAATATATAACACCCTCACCGCGATTTCGCAGGGCCACATGAAATACAAGCGCGAGGTGTTGAGGAAGTTCATCAGGCTCATTGAGATGTCCAAGGTCGTGATTGCGCTAGACGCTACCGTTACTCGAAAGGTATACGAGTTCATAGCGGCCTATCGCGCGGCGGATACTATGGAGGTGGATTGCAACACCTTCCGGCGCCCTACCAACAGGACTCTGCGATGGGTGGACGTGACATCAGAAAAGAACTGGCGAAAGGTCTGCGTGGACCGCTTTGTCGCTGAGTGTGAGAGGAGGATAGAGGCCGGAGAGAGGATTTTCTGCCCAATGTCTGGCAAAAAAGAGGCCGCCATGGCGTATGAGGCACTCAAACCCTTCATCGACAAGCGCAAGAACGGGCGTCTCTACACTAGTCTGACGAGCAAGGAGGATCTGGAGGTTGGCGCGAATGCTGCGTGGGCTGACTTGGACTTTTTGATCTTCAGCCCCACGATCACGGTTGGAGTCAGCTACACGGAGCACACGTTCGACAGCATGGTGGGACTCTTCATCAACGGGGACCACTACGCGAGCTACACGACAACCCTCCAGCAAATTTTCAGGGTGCGCCACTTAGTCAAGGGAGAGATGGTCATCTTCTATCGAGACACGACTTCGCTTCTTGACAGGCCTCCAACGGACTACGGTACGATCGTCGAGAACATGATCGCGGGGGACACTGCGCTCATCCAGCTGCTGTTCGACAACGCCGACGTAGTCTGCGACTGGAGCGCGGACAAGTCGCGTATCTATGACAGAAATTGCCCCAAGTTCCGTCTCTTCTGCCGGAACCAGCAAGATCTCGCGGTGTCGAGGTCCCACTACAAGGGAAATCTCATCAAGATACTGACGGAGGACTACGGCGTGGAGGTGTCGGCAGTGGAGGAGTTGGGGGACATCGACGCCCCTCCGCTTCCGGTACTAGAAGATCCAGACAAGGACAGGGAGGTGGTGCTTCTGAGCGAGGAGGAGTACAAGGATCTAGAGGGGAGAATCGGCGGCACGGTTCCACTTTCACCGTACGAAATGCGTCTGAAGGCGGTGTACGAACTGGTTCACCGGTTGTACATGATTCCGTATGATCTCATCGACGACGAGCTCCCTCAAATTCTGGACAAGGAGATGGGGAGGAAGGCGTACGCTGGCATTCGGCAATATTCGAAGTTGACGGGACTAGGAACCAAGGAGCATTTCAGAGACAATCTGTTGATTCTGCAGAAGTCAGAGTCCTTGTTTGATTTGAAGGCGTATTCTCGTTTTGGACTAGCACAGTCTCTGGCCATTACGCTCAAGCTACTAGAAGGGACGCCTATCATCGACTTCATCACGACGGCTGATCCGTCCAATCTCACAATGAAGTTGACGCGCGACGAGACGATTGCACTAGGGAATAAAATTGATAGCGAAATTGCCGACAAGGCCTGGTTCATGCGCTCAACATTTGGATACCAACGGCGAGCAGGCGAGGCTGGTAGTTTGTCTTTTGCACAGTGTAGCGGGCTCGTCAACAGGTTGTTAAGCCCGACTCTGGGAATTTCTGCCAAAGGGGCGAAGGGCAACAGCCGTGGCGGTGGTTACTTGGAAATTTCGAAGGCGGACATGCACGCGTTTCTTGATAGGTATAAACCCTCGTGGTGGGGCGATGAGAAGGATTATTCGATCACGTCGTTGTCTGGCCTGTCGATGGATGAAATCGCTCCTTTCCTGCAGGGAGCGGATAAGTAATAAATATTTTTAATGGAACGCGTTTCTGCCATGCATGTAGTCATCGTTGCCAGCGACAACTGCTTCCCATGCAAATCGGAGGCCCATCCGGTTCGGGTCACACCCCGCCGCGCGGCCCTCGCCGGCTCCCTCACCCTGCGAGGACATGGCGAAAAATTGGGCGGTCTTTTCTTAAGAGTAAGTACGTGCAATTTTTCGCCACATCCAACAACCCACGCCACCTCAGCGCCGGCCAGTGGGGGAAGGTGGCGAAAAATTGGGCGTTCTTTTCTTAAGAGTAAGTACGTGCAATTTTTCGCCATCACTCTCACACCTTGACAAACACCTCCTATACCCGCGCCAAGGGGTGGCAGGGTGGCGAAAAATTGGGCGTTCTTTATATAAGAGTAAGTACGTGCAATTTTTCGCCATCACTCTCACACCTTGACAAACACCTCCTATGACCCGCGCCAAGGGGTGGCAGGGTGGCGAAAAATTGGGCGTTCTTTATATAAGAGTAAGTACGTGCAATTTTTCGCCATCACTCTCACACCTTGACAAACACCTCCTATGACCCGCGCCAAGGGGTGGCAGGGTGGCGAAAAATTGGGCGTTCTTTATATAAGAGTAAGTACGTGCAATTTTTCGCCATCCTTGTCACACCCCCAACACACCATCACAACTGCCGGGGTGGTGACAGATGCCAGCCTAAATGTCACAACCTGGTGAGCAGTGGTGGCAGGGGCACTTATGTTTTTGCAAGTGGTTTAGGGTTTTAGGGTTTAGGGCTTAGGGTGAGACCCATCCTAGGCCGCGGTCACTATAGGGTCACTATAGGGGTGGCAGATGCCAGCATAAGGGTGGTGCACTTCTCCTAGTCGCGATGACGGAATGATGACGGAATGATGATGGAAGCTACTTAATTAATTAATTAATTAATTAATTAGGATCCTTGCGCTTATCATAGACAGTTGGACCTGACCAGCTCCCAGCCCCGGTGATTAAGCTGACGGCGCTCACGGGGTTCCTGCTTGACGTCTGCAACCGGATCCTGCTTGCCGACGCGCCGCCGATTCCTGAGTGGCAGCACAGCTACCGTATTATGCTGTACAAAAACAAAGGTTCCCCTGACGACCCCGCCAACTACAGAGGAGTGTGCATCCAGAGCGCCGCACTCAAGTTGTTCATGCGCATGATCCTCAACCGCCTTCGTTCTGCTCTCGACTGTCACCTTGGGGAAAGTCAAATGGGCTTCCGTCCTGGGCGCAACACCGTCATGGCCATCTTCGTCGCGCGTCGCCTCTTCGAGGAAATCGCTCTCCTGCAACCTGGTGAGTTTCCCGCCATCCTGATCTTCGTCGACTTCATCAAGGCTTTTGATTCTGTCCTCTGGGACGCTCTGTGGGCTGTACTTCAGTGCTCGCGCTCGCGTCCCCACTCCCCTGATTACCGTCATCCGCACGCTGTATGAGGAGTCGACCACGTACTTCGGTGCGCACTCAACACGGCATTACCCCGCCATGCCCACTGCAGACCGGCGTCTGGCAGGGTTGCGTCCTGTCGCCGTACCTGTTTATTATTGTAGTGGATTATGTTATGCGCCAGGCACGTGCTCGCTTTGTTAGCATTGCAGGCCGTGCCCCTGGCCTAGCGATCGCGAACGAGCTTGGGGAAGGGGGGCCGACTAACAAGCAGAATTTACTAGCTGACGTACCTAGTT
>RPFO01000600.1:0-193727 GCA_009746045.1 Mesostigma viride
GTTACGCTACCTTCTTGTATGTCAACTCGTGTTCCTTGCGAGCCCTCTGCACGTCGGCAGCCGTGAGAGTGGCACCCGCAAGAGGCCGTTCGCCTTTGCGAACATTGCACGAGTCTCTTTCGGCACCCGTGCGAGGATGGCGCCCTCCTCGTCGGCGCCCTTGTTGATGAAGTACACCAGGTCGTCGGCGGACATGTAAGACACGGCGGAAGTCTGGAGCGAGGAAATGAGTTTGGAAAGGTCCTTCCACCCCTGATCTCCAAAACGGGCCACGTGGTTCGGAACCGCGTCCCTTATCCTGGCGGCGTTCACCATCCTGCCGTTGCTCATCACCTTGTCCCACGCCCTTCGCACCATCGGGCGCAGGGCGGACCTCTTCACATCATCTTCCCTGCTGTAATCGAGCCCCAATGCCTTGTCGTGTTTCCATAATGCATGATATCTTATCGCTGTCTTCTTGTCGATTCCGTAATGGTCGGCGATGGTCTGAATAGTCGCGTCACCGCGGTTGCTCACGTCCATGGCCACCCTATGTCTAAAGTGCAAGCTGTGAGCCTTTCCCGAGGTTATGGCGCGCTGCGTATCCATTCGTACAATTTATTGCCGAAAATAATATGTTTATCAATACGAGCGCCGTTCCAGGTCGTCCGTCACCGGCATGTTGGTCATGCGCGTCGTGTCGGCGACGCTCCAGGGCTCCACAATGCTCTTAAAGGTGTCGCGTGGGATGGACGGCGAGGGCCGCTGCAGGGACCCAGGAGGGACACCCGGTCGGTAGTTTGCCACGTTGTCCTTATTCTTGTCTGCCTCTCGCTTCTGCCTGCCTACCATGAGTCGCTTGTCCACCATGTACGCCACCGTCGCCAGGACGGAAACCAAGAAACCAGAGAAGGCGCCTCGAAACGAGTTGGTGAGGATGCCTCCGAGCACGGCGCAGTATATTCCGAACCGCCTCGCCGAAAGGAACCTCTCCCTGGAGGGGATCCCCTGCGCCAACGGCCAGAATGACAGGTAGTCGTCGGACAAACCCTCGAAGTAGGTGTCGACAAAACCCATCCGCGTTTCTACAGTTAGCTACGTTAATTTTCAAGCTGAGGTAGGCCCGCGTCTCCCCCGTCGCCCATCTGCTCCATCATGTGCTGTATGAGGCCCCTGCACGCCGCCTCGGGGTCCTGCTGCCCCTCCACCACACTGTTGGCGAAGGACTGCGCCATGGCCTCCGCCTGCTGCATGATCTCGGGGGGGATCTCCTGGATGCCGATGCCGATGATGGCCAGAGTCTGCAGGTACTGCCAGATGGCCTCCTGGGTGCCGGCGGGGGACTTTTGCCACTTGGTCTGGAAATTGACGTCCCGCAAGTAGGGCACGTCGCCGAACGCCTCAAACACCGACTCGTCCTTGGACATGATCGCCTGCATGTGAGGCCCGATAGCCTCCATGTACTTCTGCAACGGCAGCCGGGCGTTCGACTTGCACGCCAGCTCGAACGCCGTCAGGATGCCCGGGATGGTCCGCTCTTCCGGGTACGCCATCTCGAGCTCGCTCAGGAAGGACTTCATCATGCTGTTGAAAGCCTGCACCGCCGACATCGCGCACCTATATACACTACAGCGCAAATTATTAGGCGCGCGTAGACGAAAAAAATATATGCCAACAAGGTATACGCAAAATGGTGCTCTCGCGGTCCCCGTTGACTCAGGATATCATCAAGGCCATGGTCGTCATGCTCGCTCTGGCGCTCGCCGACGCGCACGAAAACAATACCGGGTACGCGGCCGGGCTCAAGGACAAGAGCATGTGGATGCGGATCGCCTTCGTCTCCGGATCTCTCGCCGCCTTCTGGTTGGTCTTTCAGCCGCGACTAGGCTAACGGCAGCGCACGCACCGCGCTCAAAAAACGCAAAAATTCAAAACGTTCTGTATAGCGCGATCGAACGATGGACGTCAAGGTCCGCATCAACGGAACGATGCACAAGTGGTCCTTCCCCTCCTCCATGGTGGGGACCGCCCAGTCCATGACCGGCGAGAGCGCAGAGGAGTGCAAGACAATCCTCAAGACCGTTATCGTGCGTCTCGCCGGGCTGCTCGAATCGGGAGCCATGGAGGCGCGGTCAGCGACGTGGAGGTCGTGTGCCTGATGCACATCAGGAACCAGAAGGACCTGCCCGATGTCATGAAGAATGGCATCTCGCTCATCCTCGACGGCTGGAAGGCGGCCGAGGAGAGCATCAACGAGCAGGGGCGCAAGGGGCTCAGGATGCTGGAACGGATTATACCTGTGCTCATGACGTGCGAGAACAGGGAGGCCTTCGACAAGTTCTTCTCCAGCACGCTGTACCCCTGCATGGAGGACGGGGAAATGAAAGCCATCGTCAAGTTCCTCAGGGTCATGTCCAACTGGACCAACTCGGGCGAGCCCCTCGTCAAGAAGGACAGCCACTACATCGAGAAGTACTTGGAGAGGGTGTACGCAAACCTGGTGACCCCCGTCCTGGCGGTCAAGAAACACACGGTGGTGTCAAAACGGCTAGACGCCGCCGCAGACACCATCGAGGAGTACATCGACACCTGAGGCGGCGCGCTTTCGCACGCCCTATTCTCGGGACTGTCTATTGAGTACACACACCGACATGAGTGGAGGCGCGCCGCTCGGAAAGGCGTTCTCATTTTCCCCTATCGCCGAGGAAGAAAGCATGCCGCAACAACACGTGCAAGGACAGCAGGACGGGCGACCCCCCGCCGAGATTGAGAGGGAGCCCATCAACATCCCGTCGCAATCGTTCCCACCGCCACCGAGCGGCATTGCCAGGAGGCCCGCGCAGCCCGACCAGGCCCAGCGGCTGGCGAGGCAGCAAACGCTGTTCGAGATGAAGATGCGCGAGATAGCCAAGGAGGAGTCGCGCAATAGCGGCATGATATTCCTCACCGCCGGCGTCGTGATCGCCGGCATTCTTGCGTACACGTACATTTACAAGAAGCCGCCCGTCGAGCTTCCCGAGTGACTCGGTGATTAAGCCCGTCTATTTTTAATAAAGTTTTTTCTCGCACTATTGTATCGCACCACAACACAATGAGCGTCTCCCTTTCGACCCTAGGAACTGGCAGATTCAAGCAAGTGCTCACCGAGCAGGTAAGCTCAGACGTTCAGCCAACCAGTTCATTTGCCATCCTGTCCAACACCAAGATCGACCTAGTTCCCAACGTCCTCAATGGAAACGCCGTCGACGCCACCGTTTTGCCGACGACCGACCTGGCCACCAACGAGGTCGTCGTGCACGGTAACCTCCGTGTTATGGGTGCTATCGACGGCGCACTCAGCAGCAGCAGTGCCCCCACGGTGGACTACACCAAGAACATGTCGACCACTGAGGCGCCAACACACTCGTCGCTTCATTCCAGTAACCACCTCGTTCTCCAGGCAGCATCCACCGCGAAGGAGGTGATCGTGCAGGACTCGAAGTTTGTGGCCCATCGCCCGACGACCGCACTCACCACCACCACTGTCCCAGCCTGACATCCTGGCCGTCCGTGCCGAGAGGGCGGGGGCTGCCGATACCCAGGAGTTCACCCTGGGTCTCGCGTACGGCGACACGGGCTCCACCTTCTTGTCCACGGATGGCAACTCCACCAGCAAGACCGCGTGGCGCGGTCTCATCGATTCGGGGGCAAACGATATGGAGATCAAGTCTGACTCCCAGATGCGCGTGTCCGCCGATCGTCTCGCCACCGGTGAGGTGCGACTGGGAGCTGGGTCTGGCATCACCCTGGCACCCAGCATCGCCACACCGGGTGCCGACCCCGCCACCAAGATCGTCGTGCAGGCCGCCGCGCTCGAGGACACGTCTCTCGCCGTCTCGGGCGTGTCGGCGCTGTCGGAAACGCGGCAGGCGCACGCGTACTCGACCGACGCCACCACCATCGCGGCCAAGAGGGGCGTAGGCAACTCCGCGACCGGCGGCAACCTCTGGATCACGGGCGATACCAGTGTAGCGGGCAGCAGCGTCGCCGTCGAGCAGGTCAAGTTTGTCGACTCGCGAGTGTCCACCACCAACCCCACCCTTGCACTGACGGCCGCGACGACCGTGGCGGTCGAGAAGGACCTCGTGCTCACCGCCACCGACGGTGACGGCGGAAAGATTTCTACCACGAGCGGAGACATCTACATCAACCCCGCGAGCGGGACACTCAAGGTCAACGGCAACATGCAGGTGGACGGCACGCTGACGACCGTCAACACCACCGTGCAGGAGGCTGTCGTCACCGAGAAGACTCTGCGACTCGCCGGCACCAAGAACACGGTGGCCGTCGCGTGGGCCTTCAACGGCAACTCCAACCTCAGCACGACCGGTGTGGTCATGGCCCCCACTAACGCCTCTGTCACGGCGGGCAAGCTGCTGCTGGCCGCCAACGCGTCGGCGAACGGCACGGCCAGCTGGGTCTCCCCATTCCCCAAGAACCTCGAGTCGTTTGAGATCACCTTCAATGTCTCTCTCGCCGGCGTGCCAGGTGCGGCGTCGTCTGTCAAGAAACTGTTCTCGTACGGCCCCTTGGTCGGCAAGCTGAACGTGCCCGCATCCGGCTCGTTTGGAACCGTCACCATCGATAACGGCGGCGGAGTGACCAGCACCTCCTCGTCGACTCCCATCAGGACGGACGGCACCATCGCCAACATCAAGTACAAGGTCGTCGCGCGCAGGACTTACTACGCCACCACCGCAATGTCCACCTTCGAGCTGTTCGTCGACGGTGTGCGGTGTATCAGCACCACCGGCGACGGTATCGCTCTTCTCGACCTTCTCGCCACCCCCGCCTTCGTTCTCGGCGGGGACACGTTCACCTGCGCGGTCTCGTACGACGACATCCGAATCGAGACCGTGACCGCCCCCTCCAACACGGTGACCGACGGGCGGGTGTCAGCGTCCTCGGCGACGGCGCCGTCAACAACGTCCCTTGCGACCGCTCGATCACGTGGCAGAAGGGAACCACCCAGGAGAAGGGCGACCACACCGGCTCCTACTGGCAGGTGAAGGGCGGGCAGCTCATGCTCTCCAGGACGATCGATACCAGTCTGCGGAAGGCGCCGGGGTCCAGCATTATACTTAGCTCCCTGCCTCCTAAGACAGGCACGTCGACCGAGCCCAACTTGTGGAAGCTGGACACCTACACCGGGGCTGCGCCCAACTACTCGACCGTGGACTCGGTGTCGGCGCTGAACCTGGTGTACTCATCTTCTGGGGCTGCCACCACGAGCTGGCTCGGCGAATGGTTCACTGACAGTGCAAACAACAATACGGCTACGGGTGCGTCGGTGCAAAACTACGGCAACGGCTTGAGCGGAAACTTCCAAGGAGTCACCCCCGTATCGAGCGAGGTGACCATTCCGACAGGTCTTCAGGCAACCAATACCAGATACGTCACCTTGGCCGATATCGAAACGGGATCATCGAACAGCGGGTACGGGGCGTGGTCTATCGAGGCAAAGGTGAGGACGTCCGCCGGCAGTTCCAACATCTGGGGCATATTCACAATTGGGCAGGATTATTCAGGAGGCTCCAACGGCAATCAGATCTTGGTGTATGGACAAGGTTCAAACATCGTCATCACGACTGAAGCGGTAGGTTATACCAACCGCAACTTGGTGATTCCAACTACCGCACTTACAGCCGCTTTCACGGCCGCCAGCGTGACCTATACAAGCAACCCCAACAGCGGGTTCAACCACACATACAAGATCCTCAGGAAGGCAAACTCCACAGTGGGAACGGTCAGTGCACCATCAGATGTGATCCAGTTTTGGTATGATGGAGTGGAAATCCCGCTCACGGTGGGGAGCAACGGCATCACCTCCTCGGCTTCCATGGTGAACGTACCAATCGGATCCACCGGGTCAAACAAAAATCTCATGATCGGCCCGACTCTACGGCGAGATCTGGATGCCACGAGCACGTTGGACTACATCCGTTTCAGGAACGAGAGCGCTGTTATCTCCGCTCCCAACCATGTGAGCGGATGCTTCCAGACGTTCTATGGCACCGCCGGCTATCTCACATCCAACTACAGCAAGACATCCATCACCAGGGGGTCCGCGGCCAACGGGTCCGGTGTCCTGGTGACCGGCATCGTGAAGCCCATCACGTCCTTAGCCAGCGCGACGGGTGGGTCGATCGGAACGGGCACCGGCACCGCAATGACGGCCCCTTTCCTCTGCGGCGTCGGCGGCTCCACCAAATCGAACAAGGACATGGTGGAGCTGCTCACCGTTGGCGACCCCGCCACTGCCGGCGCGTACGTCAGCGTGTGGGCCTGGCGATCGGGCCGCATCTTGATGTTCAACGGGACATCGTACACCGAGACCGTGAACCCCGTCGTGGGCTCGTCCGAGTTTGTGCTGGGTGTCCACCTGTCCGCCACCGAGCCGCAGCTGTTCATCAACGGCCAGCTCAAGTCCAGCTCCGACGCCGCCGTCATGCTGCCGTGGAGGACTATCGCCGGCAACGTCGCCACGACCATCAGTGCCGCCAACACCGGCGCTATCCTGAGCAGCACCGCTTCCGCCCGGGGTGTTTATCTCGGTCCTCGAAGCACGTACGACGTGACCAGCACCGTCACGACTCCCACGCTCAACGTTGGCTACAAGAACTGGCGCTTAGTGGACACCGCCCTCAACAGCATGACGGCACAGCAGATCGCCGACACGCAGCTGTACAGGTACTCCAGCGAGTACGACTCCGGCCCTCTCACCGTCACGTACGGTTTCCGTATTGCGGACGACGAGACGCTGCAGATCGTCAAGACCCAGGGGTCCATGGCCAGTACTACGAACACGATGCTCGGTAACATCCTCCCCGTCAGCGAGGACGGAACGGGGGCCTTGACCGTGAACTCCCTTGGCGCCATCGGTTCTAGCACCGTGGACCCGGTTATGGATCTGACCAACAAGCGTTAAGGTGTGGTTGTGGGAGGCTATTTTTTTTACAATCGATATATAAAACCGCGTCATGCCTCCCAACTTGGAGCAAGCAAACGGCAGGCTTTTTTTCAAGGCGATTCAAACTCGAGAGCTGACCGGCATCTCGCAGGACTCGACACAAAACGCGTCACTCAAGATCGTCCAAGAGGATGGAAACACCGCTCTCCAGGCGGTCAACCCGGATGGCAGTCTCGGCGCCAAGCTGGTCATTGGCGCGACTAGTGCATATCTGGAGAGCACGACCAGCGAGGGCGGGGGGGCGACCACGTCCAAAGTAGGCATCACATCAGCTGGCGTCGTGGGCGGCGCTTCACAATCACTTCCTGGCCTCAATAGCGCCCCAACGTACGTCACAAGCACTTACTTCATGGGGCTGGTTGCTGACAATGACGCATCCAGCTATCGAACCTCCGCGATTAATTTACCCCAACACACGGTCTTGAGCTCCACGACGAATGATCTGGTTTTGACAGGAAATCGAACGATTAGTGGCAAGTACAACCCTGCTCCAAAATGCCACGTCATCACTCTGGGAGAATTGCACGCGTATCAAGACGATGGAACGTCGTCAGAGGGGGGGATGCCGTGAAAGTTATGGGAAGACGTATGGGGCCGTTTTCCACCAGCTACGAGCCGGCTTCCATCAACCTCGGGATCCATCACAATGTGGGTTTCGCTTTGACCGGATTGAGCACGACGAGGGGAAGAGTGTCTACAACGCCCGAGACAGACCTCTCTCTCGAATCTGGAAGTCAGCTGAGGATGATAGGTAATGAAGTGGTCATCCATTCGCACGCAGCTGTGAAGATCTTCCCCAACAAGTCGACCTTTACCACACCAGCGGACGATGTAAACAACCCCCACGGCTACCTACAGATATCCCACAAGAACAATGACCAGGCAGAAGCCGTCATCTTGTCAACTCCAGGCAGTGCTTCATCAATGCTTGACATCGTGGTGAAGCCCGCGACTGGCATTTTTGGGGCCGAGGCGGACACATTCGAGCTGGGGTCAGGCGACGTGCGGTACAAGTTCACCGTCGTGGGCGGCCAGCTGCAGATCAAGAAGCGCGTGCTGAGTACCGGCCTCCCCGACAAGACGATCTGCGTTTTCGACGCGTGAAAAAACATCCGCCCTGTATATCGACCACTCATGTCGTCCACGAAAACCATCGACCGACTGGAGGTGAACAAGTCGATTATTTTCCCCGACCGAACCACTCTCTCCTCCACGAACCCCTTCCAACTCGGCCAACTCGCCGAGTTCGTAACCGCCTGGAATGACGACCTGGGAGTTGAATGGTTGGAATGCAGGGTGTTTGACCCGAATAGAAAGGCCCACGAATTGTTTTTTGCGATATGGGAAGACGATACGTACGAGTACCAATGGGATTTCACCACGTCCGCCGCGAGCGTGGTCGGGAATCCCGTCAAGACGTTCAACAACGCGGTGGTGGAAGGTGGTGTCCTCAAGGTAGAAAACGGGAATACCCCCTACGTGACGGGCGTGCCCACCGGTACTTTCACCTTTTGCGTGAACGTGAAACCACAATTCGATCTATCGGAGACGAGGAGCAGCGATGAGGGGAATCCCCTGGTATTTTACAACAATGTTCTGGTCAGGGCAATAAACGGCGGCTATCTTACAGTTGATGACGGGACTGGCCTGCCCTTTACAACGACGACGACGGTGGCGACGGTCCCGTTTCATTTGGCCATCACCAATCAAGGCACGACACTTAAAGTGTACAAAGATGGTACGCTCATCTTCACGTCAAACAACAGTAATGTTGGGGGGCCATATCCCCAATTAATTTTAGACAGGGGCGGGCCGTGGGGTCCCGGCATATGGTACGACAAAGTGCTCATCAAATCGGGTGTGGCCATGACCAGGGAAGATATATTGAAACTCGTGTGAGAATGCGTGTGTTGATCAATTGACTGAATTATTTAAATATGTCCATTGAATAAAGCTGGAATGTTGCTAAGGAAACTCGGTCTCAACAAAAAAGTACAGCCACAACCGGGCGCGAAAGAGGCGCTCAGAAATCTAACACTGCAGGAACTGACCCCCTTCTCGTTCGACGGCCACGTGTTCTCCCCGGCCAAGGTGGTCAGGGTGTACGACGGGGACACCGTGAAGGTGGCCGTGCTGTCCCCATGGGACAACCTGCCCACCCTGCTGACGGTCAGGATGTGGGGCACGGACGCCGACGAGCTGGCACCCGCGCACGATCTGCCGAACAGGGACGAAATCAGGATGCGCGCCATGAGGGCCAGGAACAGGCTGGTGCAGTTGACGACGGACGTGAACGTCGAACTGGCCGACACACAGAAGTCGGTCAAGGACGTGCAGACCATGATCGACGCGCGCAACCAGAAACTCGTCACGGTCCAGTGCCGCGGGTTCGACTGTTTCGGCCGCGTGCTGGGCGTGCTCTACGACCTGGACGGGACGTGCATCAACAAGGTGATGCTGGACGAGGAGCTGGTGAAGCCGCGGCCGGCGTCCGAAAGGCGCGCCGGTGTGGTGCTTTGATTCTAGCGCCTCAAGGCCGTTCCGTCACGGTACACGTGCGTCCTGGTCGTCACAAGCGGGGCGGCACGGGCAAGTAGTCGATTCTTCTCGTCCAGAAGAAAGCATCGATACTTTACGCTGAACTGCTTGGGCGGGTTTCGTCCGTCTAGGTAGAACTTGAGCCCTGTGTACGTGTACATGGATAGAAAGGGGACGACAGTGAGGGACTCGGGGTCGAACTCATCCTCGCCAACGACTACTTTGACCCGGACGTCGCTCGTGATGTCTCTGATCACATCGCACGTCGGCAAGCGGTCGAGTTTGAATATCGAGTCGCCAGTCTGGCCGTCTACCTCGAGGACCGGGATGTGGTTGACAATGTACTTGGTGGACGGTTCATACGCGACACACTGGGTCCAGCCCTCGCCGACTTCTTCACGCGGGGGCGTCACGAGGACCTCGAGGGCCTGGTTGAGGGTCCCCTCTCCCAACTCGTACACTGGCAGTGTGTCGATTAATGCGTCGATGTCCATGGTGTACACGCTTTCATAGCACGGACTGATAATCCACTGGCTCTAGACGCATCACAGGTCCATAACCACCTTCGTGGGGTCGCTGGCGGCGGCCTTCTTGCCCCCCCCGCCCCGCTTCCTCGGCTTCTTCTTGCCCGCGTCCACCTGCACCGTGCGGACGTCGTCCCCCGCCACGGACGCGTCGTCGTACGCGCTCTCGCCCCCGTCGTCGATGATCTGCACCACACTGTCCCTCTGCGGGCTGGGCGGCATGGCCTCCTGCACCACCCTGTCCATGTTCACGGGGGGGGCCACGTCCGGCCTGTACAGCATGGGCCCGCGCATCACGTACCCGCCACTCCCCCCTCCGCCCCCCGGCGCGCCGTCGTCGCTCTCACGCGGAGGAGGCGGAGGAGCCTGCTGCCCCCCCCCGGCGGCCTCCTGCTTCTGTATCATCATCTTCACGATGCTCTTCATCAGCTCGGGGTCCGTCTTGGCGATCTCGGTCATGGAGGGCAGCCCAGAACTGGCGAACGAAGCGGACATATGGAACATCATCGCCGACCCGCCCAGCATCAGCATCAGCTCCATCTCCGGCGGCATCGACACGCGGTGCCGGTGCTTGTCGTACAGCCGCTCGAACACCCCGTCGTAATCCGTGACGTTCGCCAGTATGCTCTCCGACCACCCGTCCAGCTTGAGGCCTATCGGGTCGTACCGGTTGTTGAAGAACTGCATCGCGGACGTGGTGGCCACCAGCATCTGCCGCATCGTGTTGATGGCGTTCTTGGTCTCGATCGAGCGCGCCACCTTGTCGCACTCGAACCGCATCTCGTCGATGTCCGCGCGCATATCGAAGTTGGGAACGGCGAACCCCTTGTCCTTGTACCTGTGCAGCTTGTGCAGGAGGTCCAGCTTCTCCGCGTGGACCTCCTGCGGCTCTTTCTGGGCATCATGGCCTCGTCGTCGATCACGTCCTCGCCGTAATGCAGATCGTCCTCGTACCCCTCGTCGTCGCCGTACCCGTCGTAGTCGCCGTACTGGTCGAATTGGAACCCCTTCTCCATCGGCTGATGAGCCGGCGGGGGAGCCGAGAACATCGACTTGGTCTTCTTCGGGTTGGCCAGCATGTCGAACATGTCCTCCTTGCTCGATTTATTCCTCCCACCCCCCTTCTTGTCCTTGTGCTTGCTCTTTTTAGAGTGCAGCGGCACCGCGCCGACGGGGCCGGGCCACTCGCCGCCGTCGTCGTCCACTATGTCCACGTTGTCCATCGCGCCTCCTCGCACCATGGGGGCGTTTATTCTAGATCCACCACCCGCGCCGTCGTCCGCGTCCTCTATATCCACGGGCAGGAGTTTTGTCGACATCTGCTACTATGCGTCGTGATTTGAACTCGACCGGAAGCGCACGGCTGGACACAAATAGATCTTGAGTTGGATCAATTCGTATATTCATAACTCAGTGGTTAGCAATCACATCCTCCCGCCCCTTTGCAAACGCAGACAGAACTTCCTGTTCCAACCAATCAACTCAAATAACACGTGCAGGATAGCCGCAGACACACCGACTTGTAGCAAAATACCAGTGTGTGACATTGCCATCCTCGAGTTTTGCTGCATGTGCACCGAATGAACGAGAGTCATAATGCCGGCCATAGCCGCCGCAACAATCGCGGATTCTACAAGAACTGCGCCGAACTGGGACATGGAATCGATCTAGGATAAACGTAACATTTATATTCAGTTCACCATCATTTCGCTCGAGTCGTAGGGAGATGACTCGTTCAATTCGTGAGCTATTCTAATGCGGCCACGTGGCCCTCGCGCACGCCCACGCTAGCCAACCATGCACGGCGGCCACGACGCACGACCGCACCGCCCCCGCCGACGTCTCTGCCAGATTTCTCATCCGATTCCCAGTCGCGCGGATCCTGCCGCTGAACTGGGGGTCCTCGTCTGACCCGTGCGCCGGGGTAAGGTAGTGAATCACATAGGGCATGGTTTGTAGCCGAATATTGTTATCAGACAAACATTTCGATATGTGAGCGCATATAAGGACAGTCTTTTATTACAAAATAAATTACAATAAACTTTACTCCCACGACAGCATCCTCCTTCAATCCGTCATAAACTCCCCCGTCACCGTGCCGGGGTGCGCGGGGCGAACCCGGGGGGCACGCCGTTGTCGATCAGCATGTAGTACGTCATGAACGCCTCCAGCCACGCGAGCCGCTGTTTCCGCGCCGGGTCGGGGGACTTGTCGCTGCCGGACTCGGCCCGCACCATCCGGATGCAGGTGTCCGCGGTGGTGGTGCCGGCGTGGACGTCCAGCACGCGCAACTGGCGAACGTACGTCCTCCACTGCGGGACGTAATCCGTCGCCACGATGGAGAGCGTCTCCGCGTCGGCCGCCTCCCCTCCCGCGATGTCCACCATGCTCGCGACCAGGTCCGTGGAGATCCTGTCCAGTCCCACCAGCAGCGACTCGTGGTCGCGCATGGCCTTCACCACTTCCGGGTGATGGTAGATGTACAGCGTGGAGTGGCGCTGGAACCCCAGCCTCCGCACCTGTCTGTCCAGCCTCCACAGGTCCCCCGGCGAGAACGGGAACCGGGTCTGCGGGTCCTCGAACCGCCCGGACGCGATGATGTACTCCGCCAGCCGCACCGCGTCAAACCCCACTACCTGCCGCGTGGGGCGCACGAACTTGAACACCCTCTCCTTTGACGGCAAATCCTCCATCGTGATGGGGTCCTCCTTGTTGGACACCCTCATCGATAGGTGGGCGGCGATCGTCCTCTTGGCGCGGGCGTAGGGCAGCACCGTCCGCCTCACCCACCGCTGGATGCGGATGGCCTGCTGGTTGCAATACACCGCGCACTCCAACTCCCGGCGTGTGGCGTCCCGGAACGGACGCAGCCCCTGCATGAGCGCTATCCTCCTCAGCGTATCGCGCTTGGTTTTGCCGTAGTAGTTGGTGGGGATGGCGGACGCTGCCCGGACGCTGAGACGGACGTCCTTGACGTCCGCGGCCACGCGAAACGTCTTCATTCCTACTGGTACGTCCAGACAATCCGCGCGCGGATGTACCCACACCGCCCGTGTGGTGAGAAGCCGCCGTTCGGTCGCCGCCCCGGTATTAAGTGTAGTCTATGCTGTAGTAGTCTAGGCTTTCGTATATGCGGTCTTGATAATCTACAAACTTCTTAAAGAACCTATGAGTGATGAGGACGGTCCGATAGTCGTGGAAAGGGCACCTGGTCTCACAGACTTTCTGTACCCATGGGGTGAGAAATGCACCACCATTTTTTCGGGGGATGCGTGCCCAATATTGGAGGAGGGCGACGACCAGTTCGATTTTGTGACGTCGTCCATCCACCGTCTCTGTTGCAATAGGGGTTGCGACAAAATCACCAGGAAGGGTGGCATGAAAAAGTGCGCAAATTGCAAAAAAGCATATTACTGCTCGAAAACGTGCCAAACAGAGGCATGGCCGTTTCATAAGATTGGATGTGCTCGTTTAAGAGACGGATGGTGTGAAACGCAGTAAGCTCGGGAGCGGGTGGCGCGCTTATCTCAAGGGATAACATTTCTCCGCCTCTAGTAAACGATCATGGCATCCCAAGGGTTGTGATGTACCTGCAGCCCTCGCGCGAGGTGCCAGGGGATGACCCGTTTGCGAACAAGATGCGAGTGACGCCCGATGGCATGATTTCGAAGGTAGACGTCGTCAAGGTTGTATGCTTCATGAACCCGGATGGCACGTTTACGGACAATGCAAACACTAATGCATCTCAATACCTGTCGAGGGTCAAGAGAGATTTCCCGGAAGATGACACAGGGTGTGTCATCTGGAAATTTCCAGGTGCCAGGCAGCGAGACACTCCTGTCACCGACAGAGCCGGCATCATCAAACTCATCCAGCTGCTGCCCGGCAAGAGGGCCGCGTCATTCCGCGACAAGCTGGCGACGCTGTTCGAGCGGTACCTCGACGCCGACCGGTCGCTGGCCGACGAGATTTACGCCCGCGCCGACGCCAGGGATGCTCAACTGACAGACGACAAGCGCGTCAAGAGCTGCGAAAGCACTAAGGCTCACATGGCCGCCGTGAAGGAGAGCGGCGCCCCCTATCTGGCGTCCAACCCGGCCAGTGTGTACGCGCACATCAACGAGACCCAAAACGTTACCGTGACAGGCATGCACACTCGCGACATACGCGAATTGCACAAGATGAAGAAGAGCGACGCCACTCGTGACTACTTCACCGAAGTGCTCAGCAGTGGGATCGACTTGATGAATGTGCTCAACAAGAGGGCGATAGAAAAGGGTGGCAATCCCATTACCAGCATTGATTCTATCGGAAAAGAGTTGTTCCCGGTGTTTGAGCGCCTTAAGATGCACGAGGAAGCCAGTGCACCGCAGCCCAGGTCGTTCGCGCTGGCCAACAAGAGCAAAAGAGAAGAATACAACGCTCGACAGCGACTGGTATTGGAAACCCCAGCAAGGAAGCGTGTTTGTTCGTAATAATGAGGCCCGTATGAATAAAGAGTCGTTTGCGTGACTAGGACCCGCGCATTTGTTTTTGATACTTATCCACGACCCGCTGAAGATGGTCAACCAATTTGGGATTTAGCCTCCCATCGCTCCCATAAACCGCGGGCCATCGGAGACGCCGTGTGATGAAACCCAGAGACATCCGGGGGCGTGGGGCAGGTGGCAAGGGGGCGCCCATCGGTGGGGGGGCAGGGGCAGGGGCAGGGGGGGGCGGGGCATCTGCCTTCTTCTTCTTCTTCTTCTTCTTGGCGGTCTTTTTAGGTGCCGGCGCCGGGTTGCTCTGTACCTCCGGCTCTCCGTCGTCACCCCCCCCCTCGTCAACTGTATTCATTCGCGCGGAAAGCTCATCCACCTTGTAAAGCACTTGTTTTGTGACGGGCCCGTCCGTTTGGCGTTGCGCGCACTTGGCTACCACTCTGGTGAGAGGGGCATGCATCCATATGCTTGTCCCGTTTGTCTTCTCATACGGAAGGAGACCGTAGGTTCTGTAGTAATAGTTCACTAGACTCAAGTTGTTGTGGATATTACACACCCATTTTCTCATTTCGTCCAACTGTTCATATTTGTTCAATTTCATCCGCGCCATCTGTTGAAACACTGCTTGTTTGGTTTCTGGGAATTTGTCGAGCTCCTTCACGAGTTTCTCGTGCGTTAAGCCCGCATAGGGGGTTTCATCTCTGCACACGCCGTGACTTGCCTGCAAAACAAGCCTAGGTTTTGGCGACTCTTTCATTAGCGGACTTAGCTTGTTGATGGCGTAACAGACCATTCGCCGACCCACTCCGACGAACTTGTCTTTTTCTGGTCCAGGACAATCCCAAAACTCTTGTGGACGCACGTAAAACCAATTCAATTTAATGTAATTATCGCCACTGCCTGTGTGGATATTAAACTCCGCGTACGCCATGACATCTCCTCCCTCCACCTCTTCATCCCTAACCGCCTTCCGTATCTTCCTGGTGAGTGCCGACGTGTACCCGTCCGGGATGGGGATGCTGAGTTTCATGTATGATCTATTGTTAGTTTGCTCGTACAAACTAAAACGGTGACCGTCGATGACGGGCGGTGTGAAGCTAGTGACCTCTCTCCCGAGCGGTTTCGAATTCTTAACCATACTCGTGCAATACTCATGCAACATATATTTCTCTCGCCTATGTAAAAGACTCACGGCCGACCAGCGCAGGGGCGGTGGCAGTTACCGCGTGACAAAGGCTACCATCATCCGCGCGCCTCGGTTATAATAATATCATCATTCACTTGAGCATGCATGTCGTATCCAGTCGTGTCCTTAGAGCGCCTCATGCCTTCAGAGACCGAAGCGGGCACGGCGGAGGGGTTCTGGCTCAACCTCACCGGCTCTCTTCACAACGATTTTGAAAAGGGGACGCAAGGGTTCATAGACAAGTTGGGGCGCTACTGCCTCGTTTTCAACGCGTATGACGAAACGTTGGAAGACTGTCACATGAACCGCATAATTGACATGCTTTTCCACAAGAAGGTGCCATTCAGCGTCGAGTTCTACCGCGGACCGAAGTGCGCGAGTGGCGCGAGTCCCCTTACTTGGAGGCGTTGGGATTCATACATCGACATCCGCCGCCCTGAAGTGCGCGTGATACGGGCTCACCTGGAAAGGCCGTACAAGGATCCCGAGTTCTACAAGTCCGTTCCGCCCCTCGACCAACTGCAGATAGGGCCGTACTCGTTCCCTCCCGCGTACCGTCGCCTCATTCACGACTATTGCAAGGACTTCACCGTCTACGAGCTCATAGGAACTTACAACGGGGAGAACAAGAACCTGCCATCCCACAAGTCATGGAGCGAGTCTGTGCGCCTCGGGCGTGACATAAATGACGACTGTCTCTAACGATGACAGCCGCCCGTTTCGTCCCCATCCCCGTCCCCACCCCCATCCCCATCCCCATCCCCATCCCTGTGCCCGTGCCGAGGCCGAGACCGCGGCCCAGACCCAGGTCGAGGGGGCGGAGATCTAGGCGCCACCCGCTCCGGTCTCAAAGTTACGCGGCCGTGGTCGGGGCCGTCGCCTCCGACACCGTCGCCTCCACCACCTCGGCCACCGGCCGGCTAGAGAAGTGAGCCGACCCGCCCGTCATGAGCATGGAATAGGACAAACTGGCACCCCCGGATGTCCAGAAACCCTTCCAGATCTTCCACGGCAGCGTGTCGTAGGCGTAGGCCTTGTCGCGGAAGTTCCTGTACAGCACGTAGGCGAGCCCGCTGAGACCCAGAATCCACGAGATGGACACGGTCGACCGGATGTTTGCCTTCAGGCGAAACTTCTCCCGCTTAACCCGCACCCAGGTGGCGATCACGTGCGCCAAACCGATCAGCAGGCCGACCTTGAAGAGGTTCTTAAAATCGTACATAAACATACCCATCGCGAGTGATATAGAACCTACCTCCGTTTTTTTTTTGCGACCGAGGCCGGACAGCCGCGACGGGGAAAGAGCCGGGTTAACGCGAGAGGCTGGACAGGACCTCGCGACGGTTCTCGGCGGTGTTCGCGAGGCCGCGCTCCCTCATCAAACCGTCCAACTGTCTCTTTGCCTCCACCATCGCGTCACTCAGCGAGCCACCGGTCTCCGCGTGCACCTTCTTCACGAACTTGGCCCACGGGTTCTGCGCCCCTATCTCGCTCTTGGCCTTCGAAACAACCCGGCCGTCCTTCCTCCGCACCAGGTCGCCGCTCGTAAGCCCTCCGCTCGTCCTGGTCGCCCTGCCATTCATGACGTCAGCTTTGCTCCCGACAGGCATCCGTATTGCGTATACAACTAACCGATATTTTTTAATCAGGAACGTTTACGCTTACCCGCGAGTCCCCGCCTACCAGGCATGACGGCGGTCTTGGCGGCTCTCATGACCCAATCGACGATGGCGTCCGGCCCTCTATAAAGGATGCCCGCGCCTTGTTCTCTCAGTCGGCGCAGTTTATCCAGAGCCACTAGCCACGCCCGCCGCAGGTTCTGCTCCACCGCATTGGTCTCCCGGAGATCTCTCCTGTACTGATCAGGGGGGACATCGCCCTTCGCCGACACCTTCGCCTTCGACAATGCCTCCAACGCCCCGCCGAAACGATACGACAGCATCCCCGATGCGGCGTGGTAATTATGCTCCATGGCCGGCGTCAGCACCGCAGCGGCTCGGGAGCGGTGTGCGCGGTGCACCGTACGAGCGCGTCGTGGGGTGCGCGTTTTCTTTGCCGCCATGTTATAGTACATGCGTGTGTTTTTATATTCCGCAAATATATGTTTACTAAGCCGGATGGATCATTTGCAGTGATTACCTGGTGGCATGGCGCGCTTATCTCAGTGGATAACATTTCTCCGCCACAAGTAAACAGTCATGGCATCCCAGGCACTTGTGAGGTATCTGCAGCCTTCGCGCGATGTGCCGGGGGAAGACCCATTCGCGAACAAGATACGAGTGACGCCTGATGGCAAGATATCGGTTTTGGACGTGATCAAAGTGATGATGTTCATGAACAGCGACGGCACATTCTACAAAGGAGCGAGTGGACATGCCAGCGAACGCCTCGCCAATCTATGCTCGGACCATGAAGAGGTGACCGATATTATGGATCACTTCAAGTTTCCTGGTCCTGGTCAGCGAGACACCCCTGTCAGTGGGCGACGGGAAATTATCAAGATCATACAGCTCCTGCCCGGCAAGAAGGCCGCCGCCTTCCGCCACCACATGGCAGTGCTGTTGGAGAGGTACCTCGACGCCGACCCGGCGCTCATCCAGGACCTGCACGACCGGTACCGCGACAGGACCGGCGAGGAGTTCGTGCCTCTCCCTCGCCAGCAAGTGCTGGAGGCCCCTCGCATCAAGAGCTGCGAGAAGACAAAGCTGGACATGCGCGCCATCAAGGAGAGCAGCGCCAAGCCGGTGCCCGCTCGAGTGTACGCCGCCGTCAACAACAGTTCCAACAAGCTGGCGACGGGCTACGATCAAACGGCAGACTACCGCAAGGACCAGGGGCTCACGAAGAAGAGCCAGGCCACTCGCGACACCTTCACGGACGGGATGTGCGGTCTGTCGATATTCTTCCACGAGCAGCACAAGGCCATGGTGTCTAAGGGGGGCGACCCCGAGAAGTCGGCCCTCTCCATAGTGGATATGCTGGCACCCGGGCTAGAAAAGCTGGGTCACTACAAGGAGGCTCGCGAGTACCGCGGCCCCGAGTTTGCGGCAAACAACAAACGACTAATGCTTGAGAACCAGGTGTGGAACAGGGACAAGAGGATAAAAGCGTAATTGCAATCATAATAATGATAATGGACAACCTTGAAACGGTGGCGCGCTTATCTGGAGCGATACAATTTCTACAACAACAATAAATCAATCATGGCCTCCAATGCAGTTGTGAGGTATTTGCAACCCTTGCGCGATGGGTCTGGTGAGCAGGATCCATTTGCTGGCAAGATTCGCGTGACCCCGGATGGCAAGATTTCGGTTATTGATGCTATCAAGTGCATGATATTTATGAAGCCGGATGGATCGTTCACAACTAATTCATTCAGACACGCAAGCGAGGCCTTCAAAAAACTGTGCTCGGCCCATGAAGAAGTGTACGATGGCATCGTACACTTCCGTTTCACCGGCCAAGGGCAACGAGAGACGCCTGTCACTGACCGACAGGGAATCATAAAGATAATCCAGGTCCTACCCGGCAAGAAGGCCGCCGCCTTTCGCCAGTCAGTGGCTGTGCTATTGGAGAGATACCTGGACGCGGACCCGGCTCTAATTCAAGAGTTGTTGGATAGGTACCGCGACAGGACCGGCGAGGAGTTCGTGCCTCTCCCTCGCCAGCAAGTGCTGGAGGCCCCTCGCATCAAGAGCTGCGAGAGTAATAAGCTAGACATGCGCGCCATCAAGGAGAGCAGCGCCAAGCCCGTGCCGTCCAGGGTGTACGCCATCGTCAACAACGCGGCCAACAAGCTGGTGACCGGCTACGAGCAGACCGCCGACTACAGGAAGGACCAGGGGCTCACGAAGAAGAGCCAGGCCACTCGCGACACGTTCACAGACCCCATGTGCGCATTGACCGAATTCTTCCATTTGCGGCACCAAGAGGAGGTACGTGCCGGGAAAGACCCCGAGAAGACGGCGCTGGTCATGGTGGAGGCATTGGCACCGGGGCTGGAAAAGCTGGGTCACTACAATAAGGCTCGCGAGTACCGCGGCCCCGAGTTTGCGGCAAACAACAAACGACTCATGCTTGAGAACCAGGCGTGGAACAGGGACAAGAGGATAAAATCGTAATCTCATTCAATTATATATAACGTTAATGTACTAATCTTAATGGGTTCATACCAATGCACGGTCATTACAAACAGTGGGACGAGGTGCAGACGGCGGGGGGGCGGCCGGGCACACAAGTGCACCCAACACGCGACCAGAAACAGGAAAAACACCCACACATGGCCCTCCGCCTGCTGCGGGCACGGCAACCGGGCGAAGAAAGTCCTTCCCGTTATCCCCCCGGAAGCACGGGACGTCGAGTATTCCGCGCGACTGGCCAGGTTCCAGGATGCCCTGCGCGTCGTGCGCCAGCCGCTAGGGGCCGGTATAGGCCCTCTGCGGGCGACGGCTATCCGACAACGGAACCGAGCGAATCTTGTGGCCGCGTCCAACGACCTCCTGTCTACAGCGCGCGCCGCGGGGGTCCCCGTGCAGGTCGTCGCCGCCGCCATCAACGCGGCTCCTCCACCCCCTCCTCCACCCCCGCCCGCGCCTGCACCTGCGCCTGCACCTGCGCCGGGCCACAACGCCGGTCAGAGGCGAATCAACAGACGGCGCGCGCGCAGGCACTGAGGTGCGTCAGTGGCTCATGGTCGCCACCAAAAGGGCGATCACGACGACGGCAAACACGACCGGGACGACCAGCTCCGGCCTGGACACCAATGGGGGGGCAAACACAACGGGGGCGGTGGGGTCCAGATGCTCCGTCCTTTTCAAATCGCCCAGGCCCTCCTGTACGGGAGCAACGTTCTCTATGCTAGATGTGGACATGCTTTATCCACGTTACAGTAAACCAAAGTTTATTTATTGTTTACCAATGTAGGATTTGGTTTCTCAACCCTTGGATGCTATCTTCGCGTTTGCCAAATCCGTCTTGGCGGCGGCCAGCTGGGTCCTGAGATTGTCGATGCTGGCCTTGTGGTTGGTAAGGGCCAGCTCCATCAATTTCAAGGCGTCGTCCCTCTCCGAAACGACCCTCTTCAGGTCATTGACCTGGCTGGCAAGCTTGTTCCTCGCCCTTTCGTGTCTCTTTCGGGTGGCATCCCTTTCCTTCTTGTGCTTTGTGATCACCCCCTCGATCTTGTCTCTCATGTCCGCGAATTGGGAGTGAACAGTGGTCACAAACTCCCTTGGGACAAAAACCCTGGATGGGAGAGGCCCTTCGTTCAATCGGACAACTCGATTCCCCACTTCATGTGAGGGGTCTAGCACCTTAACACATTGCGACGGTGGCATGTTTTCCTTGTCAGAATCGCTGCCATCAGAGCTGCCCCCACCATCAGAACTGCTTGTGTTCTCCATCGCCGACTTCGGGCGGATTGCGGGCGAAATGGCTCTCTCACAGTTGCTGGTCTCTTTGTCCACCATATGGCCAGGCCTGTGTGCATGGGGCATCCAAGATCTGTGACGTGGCATACCAGAGATCTGTGACGTGGCAAGTGACGGGCAGATCCGAGATCTCTGATGTGGCAGATCTCTGATGTGGCAGATCCAAGATCTCTGATGTGGCAGTGGCAGATCCGAGATCTCTGATGTGCCAGATCTCTGATGTGGCAGATCCGAGATCTCTGATGTGGCAGATCTCTGATGTGGCAGATCCGAGATCTCTGATGTGGCATATGATGTGGCGGATCCAAGATCTCTACAGATCACAGATCCACTGGCCAAGTGCCATCATAAGTGTGTTGCCAACCCTCCCCAGACACACCAAACCACCAGCGCCCAGCCATCCGAAATCCCAGTCCACCACCCATCATTCCTAGTCCCCGGAAGCCATTCCTTTTTCGCCCGAGTGCCCATTCTAAAGCCCGAGGCTCCATAAAGGTGACATTTACAGTACATTTTCGCATCAGAAATCATGCCCGCCGAACATTTCCATGGCGCCTGTCTGGGTTTGCCGGAGGCTCACTACATCTACAACCCGGAGACCGGGGAAAAGCTTTTCAAGAACGTGACGAACGTGCAGTTCGCGGAGGACTGGAAGAAGCAGAACCCTGGAAAGGATCCTCACCCCCCCACCATCAGGTGCGAGAGTTGCAACGAGCTCAGGTTCATATCCGCCTACACCTGCGGCCCCATGGTCAGGCAGGCGGACGTCTGCGACCAGTGCCACGAGGCCGTCCGCAAGTACACCCTCAAGAAGAGGCTGGACATCGAGGCGCTGGCCAAGAAGGCGGTTAAGAAGTACACCGCCAAGGAGGTCCGCATCATCCCTCCGTGCGGCAGGGGCGACAGGAAGTTCGAGGAGGCCATCTGGCAGGCGGAGCACGAGGCGCACGGGGACGAGGGCATGGACAGCATCGAGGTGTGCATCCTGTGCGACCAGAGACTGGAGAACGTTTACTCTCCCAAGGTGGACATGGACACGGCCCCGCACTTCCACATGGGCGGCGTCTGCGACGGCTGCATGATGACCGTGCTGGTCGAGCAGGAGAGCCCCGACGACATCGACTGCCCCCTGTGCCTCCATGAGGACCGCCGCAAGGAGCACGTGGCCAGGCTGCAGTTCCCCTACTTCGTCTTCAACCCCCACCTGACCGCCATAGCCCACGTGGCCAGCGTGCGGTCTGTGGGCGAGATCACCATCTTCCGCGCCCACAACGCCAAGTGCATCGTCGTCGAGAAGGCCACGGGGGAGCTCGCTGCCCTGGAGGGCGGCGCGAGGAAGCGCAAGGGTGCGGACGCCTCTCCCGAGACGGAGGTGGTGTGCGTGGACAACGGCCCGCAGCCCAGGCGCAGGATTGGTCTCAGGTCCTGAGCGGTCGATAGCGCCTTTCTCTCACTCAGCAGTTGTTTGAAGCGTGACAGGCAGCTAATTGAGCACTGTCCCTCACCGCGTTTTATGTACAGCGCACCCTAGGGGCGCGACTAGGTGATAAACGTGCTATTATTTATTTTTTTAATGAATATATATTTTCACCTCCTCGTGCGCGATCGCCCCCTCACCCTGCGCGCCCCCGTTGTGTGTCCGCCCCGCTTAGGCAGCACGCGGGCGCCGGTGTACATCGGCACGTACATAGGCACGTACCCCGCTCTCTTTGTGAACCTGTCCTCGTAATCGTCGTCATCCTCGCTGTTTTCGTAAACTGCGGGCACACCTTCCGCGTCGGCAAATATGTCACCGTCTTCGTCGGCTTCCCATCCGCCACGCGGGTCAGCGGCGGCAGCCATGGCAGCAATGTCAGCCTGTGTCAGCCTGGCACGGGCGGCATTGGCGGCGGCAGCAGATCTCCATCGACCCCTTATCTCATCAGATTTGTTGGAAGGGACAGCGGGGGCTTGCCCGACCATCATCCTCCCCAGCGCCTTCGACACACCGCTGAAACGGAGCATGTCGAGACTGGGCGCGCCCACCCGGTGAGAGCGGCCCGACCGCCCCCGCGCCCAGGCGCGCCCCGCCCCCTCCCCCTCCTCCCGCCCCCGTGGTGCGGGCACGCGCTCCTGCCGCCCCAAGTATGCCACCCGCACCGGCCGCCCTTGCCCGTCAACGCACCGCAACGATCGGACGATACCGCCATCGCGCGAAACACGTATACAAAAAAGCGCACATAATTTTGAAACGCGCGCGCACAGCAACGCTCGAACGCTCTCAACACGGCCCCGACTTGGATAGCCTTCTACCACCAAAAAAGAGAAGACTATCCAACAAAACCCCCGCCAACACCGGCCCGTCCATCCGTCACCAGGAAAAAAAAGAGAAGACTATCCAAATTCCCCCCTCTCAAACCCCGCTCGACCATCGAACAAATTTAAGACGACCTCTCCAGCCACTCTCGCCCGTTGGTCGTGGATAGCCTTCTCTTGGATAGCCTTCTTTTTACCCCCCCGGCCAAACTATTACTCCACCTATACCCTACACCCTATACCCTATACCCCCCCTGAAAAATTTCCTTACGCCATAAAATACTTTTTTTTTCTATCCAAAAAGAAGACTACCAAAAGAAGACTATCCAAACTCCCCCCTCTTAAACCCCGCCCGACCATCGAACAAATTTAAGACGCCCCCTCCCGACATTCTCGACCATCGGTCGTGGATAGCCTTCTCGTCGACAAAAAAAAACGGCACGCGACGAGAAACCTCTCTCGACCAAGATCGTGGATAGACTTCTCCAAAAACACGGAGAGAAGAACATCCAACCTCTCCAGCCTCTGCCGACACCCGACCTGCCACGACCTGCCACGACCCGCCACGCCCGCCACGAACTGCCACGAACGCAGCTAACGACGCTCAAAGCACGCGCACGAACGAGGGGTAGCCCTCGCGAAGCCTAGCAAGGGTTGTGGAGGTGCCGCGACCGCCTGAAAGGCGTGGTTCGCACTTAGACTAGCCCGGGCCGACCCGACCCCCTGTCGGCCCTCTGTCAGCCCGCTTTTCAAAGTATGACAGCTGGCACTCTAATGCTGGCACACTGGCAGAAAAAAGTGTAGGTGTGATATAGGTATCATGCCAGTAAAACGAATGTTCCCGGCTGGCGACCCGCCTGGCCGTCATCACGTGATCAACCAGTTGCAATGGCTCCCCCGAGACAACCGCAACCCGTACGAGCGCCGGCTCGAAGCCATGCGCAGGGATATGCGCATCGTTGAACGGCAAAGAGCAATCGAGGCCGAAATGGCCGCCCAGGCCCAGGCCCAGGCCATAGCCCAAGCAGCGGCCGACCAGCTGCAGTGGGTGGTGGAGGTGCACGAGCAGCAACAACACCGCGCGCGACGACGTGTACGGCGAAAGTGTTCAGCGACCACGTCCAGTGGAAGCAGATGCAGCAGGGGGGTCGCGGGGGCGCGTTTTAGCACTCGCTTGCAACACGCCGGGCGCGCCAAGAAGCGCAAAACGAACTTGATTCGCCCACGCAAGCACAGGATGCGCGCAGATGACGTTGCGGATGACGCGGCATTCCTTGACATGCTTGCCCGCTTGCCAACACCCCCTACGCAGCCACCTACGCAGCCACCTACGCAGCCACCTACGCAGCCACCTACGCAGGAAGAGATTGAGAGAGATATGGAATGGCTGGCCAGACTGCCAGCCCCCCCGACCACCACGCGCCGTACCAGGAGAGGCTGGCGGGAAGCATACCTTGAGCGTATGCTGGCCCGCGCACGCCACGGACCGCCCGAAGAGAACTTTCTAGCGCGCAGGGCCTATCTTGACACTTTTCGACGCCCACCACTCGGACTTGGCGAACAAAGGCATGCGGGGGGGTGAGTACAGGGAATGAGCGAGCCCGTGACCCTGGCAATTTTGTCCCTCGCGATATATATAGACGATGGAAGAGGGCACGTCCCCACCCGGGTCCACGCACGTACCGCGCCGAAAAATGAAGGCGGACGGCACGTACTACACCCCCCGCCCCCGCCACCTCCTCCCGGCCCGGTGCTTCGGGCACTCAAGTACATCGTGCAGTCCCCGCTGGGGGCCCCACTCCGGTTTCTGGTGACGTACGGGGTAGAGGGAGACGGGTTTGTAAGGGCCTACGAGGGGATGTTCAGACTGACCCTGTTGATGGCCGTAATCCTCGCGTACTTCGTGTATTTCCTGGTCAAGATGTGGCGTCGCCCCGTCAAGCTGGACTTCACCCCGGCCGTGGCGGCCGTAAAGAGGCTCCCCACTCCAAGCAGCGGGCCGACAGTGGGCTGAGTAATTATCCATCGCAGTATTATCCATCTCCATGTTCATGCTATTGCTCGTGATCATCCTGCTGTTCGTGATCTTCATGATGCGTAACATGCCCGAACCCGCTACCCCCCCTCGGACCCCGGTGCAGCCGCCGTGGCGTACGAGGCCACCCCCAACCCGGAGCCGGACAGCACGGCCGCGGCCCCCGCGAACACGGTAGACCCCCGCGCGCCCGAGGAGAAGGCCGAGCGCGTGCGCTTCAAGGACGCGATACCCGGAATGGCCACCAACGTGCAGGCGATGATCGTGGACAGCGTGAACCCCGTGTCCATGTTGGGCGGCCTCATGAGCGGGTTCGGCATGATTCCCAACAAGGCGGCCGACAAGGTCAGCAAGGCGGGCGCCAAGATCACCAAGGCCGTGGTGGGGCACACCCCGGGCGGTGCGCTGATGCAGGCGTTCAAGGAGAAGAAGAGCGCGCGGTGCAAGGCCAAGAAGTTCTTCAGCTGGGGGTTCGCCAAGTGCTAGTGGCGCCGAGGGGCGGGAACGCCGGGAGAGCTTGGATGTTCTTCTCCCCCCCGTTTTTGAGAAGCCTATCCACGATCTCGCTCGAGACGGGATTCTCACCTCCCGCCAGTTTTTTTGGCAAGGAGAAGCCTATCCAACAACATTGCTCGATAATGCCCGGAGAGGGCGTCTTAAATTTGTTCGACGGTCGAGCAGGGTTTAAGAGGGGGGAATTTGGATAGTCTTCTTTTGGTAGTCTTCTTTTTGGAGAGAAAAAAAAAGTATTTTATGGCGTAAGGAATTTTTTTTGGGGGGGGGTATAGGCTATAGGGTATAGGCCTGGGGGGAATAATAGTTGCGGCCGGGCCCGAAAAAGAAGACTATCCAAGAGAAGCCTATCCACGAACATTGCCCGAGAACTGCGGGAGAGGGTGTCTTAAATTTACTCGCCCCCCACCAGGGGTTGTCAGGGGTCGAGTTTGGATAGTCTTCTATTTTTTTTCCTGGTGACGGATGGATGGGCCGGGGTTGGCAGGGGTTGTATTGGATAGGCTTCTCTTTTTTGGGTCGGAGAAGGCTATCCAAGGCGGGGCCGTGTTGAGAGCCCCCGAAAAAAAAATGTCCGCAGTGGTTAATGGATGCGGCCGCCACCCCCCGTGGGCCGGCCTGCAGTGGTGGACGCCCCCGCCAAGTGGGTGATGCGCGACGGGAAGATCGTGCTTGCCACCCCGGTCGATGTGGCCGCTGACGTGAGCAAAGACGAGCGATGACGTCAGCAAGTATACAGCACACCTACGTCCCGGCACACCCCGCCCCGGGGTTGTGGAGGGGTGGCGCTGCGCCTCCCCGAACAGTGGTGGTGACAGATGCCAGCAAAGATACCGTAAGATTCCAAACGACATCCCGCGCGCTCCGCGCCGCCGATGATGGTGACAGGGCAGCGAAGAGGCATGCGGCGTGCCACGTGTCCGATTTCTATTGGCTAAATGCAAAAAAGCCCCCATCACACACCGATTCGGGTGGTGACAGGGGCCAGTGGGTGACAGACGCCAGCATAAGTGTCAATCTTTGAAAATGATCACACGCCGAGCGGTGGTTACCAGGGGAGGTGTCAGAGTTTGGCAGCATAAGGGCAAAAAAAATATCTAAAGTGACAGTATATAAGTACCTTCCAACAGGAAGAGCCCGGACTTTGACACCGGGTGTTTGACAGGGACCCCCTGGCTCCTCCCCGCCCGGATTCAGTGGCCACTGAATCCGGGCGGGGAGGAGCCAGGGGGTCCCTGTCAAACACCCGGTGTCAAAGTCCGGGCTCTTCCTGTTGGAAGGTACTTATATACTGTCACTTTAGATATTTTTTTTGCCCTTATGCTGCCAAACTCTGACACCTCCCCTGGTAACCACCGCTCGGCGTGTGATCATTTTCAAAGATTGACACTTATGCTGGCGTCTGTCACCCACTGGCCCCTGTCACCACCCGAATCGGTGTGTGATGGGGGCTTTTTTGCATTTAGCCAATAGAAATCGGACACGTGGCACGCCGCATGCCTCTTCGCTGCCCTGTCACCATCATCGGCGGCGCGGAGCGCGCGGGATGTCGTTTGGAATCTTACGGTATCTTTGCTGGCATCTGTCACCACCACTGTTCGGGGAGGCGCAGCGCCACCCCTCCACAACCCCGGGGCGGGGTGTGCCGGGACGTAGGTGTGCTGTATACTTGCTGACGTCATCGCTCGTCTTTGCTCACGTCAGCGGCCACATCGACCGGGGTGGCAAGCACGATCTTCCCGTCGCGCATCACCCACTTGGCGGGGGGCGTCCACCACTGCAGGCCGGCCCACGGGGGGGTGGCGGCCGCATCCATTAACCACTGCGGACATTTTTTTTTCGGGGGCTCTCAACACGGCCCCGCCTTGGATAGCCTTCTCCGACCCAAAAAAGAGAAGCCTATCCAATACAACCCCTGCCAACCCCGGCCCATCCATCCGTCACCAGGAAAAAAAATAGAAGACTATCCAAACTCGACCCCTGACAACCCCTGGTGGGGGGCGAGTAAATTTAAGACACCCTCTCCCGCAGTTCTCGGGCAATGTTCGTGGATAGGCTTCTCTTGGATAGTCTTCTTTTTCGGGCCCGGCCGCAACTATTATTCCCCCCAGGCCTATACCCTATAGCCTATACCCCCCCCCAAAAAAATTCCTTACGCCATAAAATACTTTTTTTTTCTCTCCAAAAAGAAGACTACCAAAAGAAGACTATCCAAATTCCCCCCCTCTTAAACCCTGCTCGACCGTCGAACAAATTTAAGACGCCCTCTCCGGGCATTATCGAGCAATGTTGTTGGATAGGCTTCTCCTTGCCAAAAAAACTGGCGGGAGGTGAGAATCCCGTCTCGAGCGAGATCGTGGATAGGCTTCTCAAAAACGGGGGGGAGAAGAACATCCAAGCTCTCCCGGCGTTCCCGCCCCTCGGCGCCACTAGCACTTGGCGAACCCCCAGCTGAAGAACTTCTTGGCCTTGCACCGCGCGCTCTTCTTCTCCTTGAACGCCTGCATCAGCGCACCGCCCGGGGTGTGCCCCACCACGGCCTTGGTGATCTTGGCGCCCGCCTTGCTGACCTTGTCGGCCGCCTTGTTGGGAATCATGCCGAACCCGCTCATGAGGCCGCCCAACATGGACACGGGGTTCACGCTGTCCACGATCATCGCCTGCACGTTGGTGGCCATTCCGGGTATCGCGTCCTTGAAGCGCACGCGCTCGGCCTTCTCCTCGGGCGCGCGGGGGTCTACCGTGTTCGCGGGGGCCGCGGCCGTGCTGTCCGGCTCCGGGTTGGGGGTGGCCTCGTACGCCACGGCGGCTGCACCGGGGTCCGAGGGGGGGTAGCGGGTTCGGGCATGTTACGCATCATGAAGATCACGAACAGCAGGATGATCACGAGCAATAGCATGAACATGGAGATGGATAATACTGCGATGGATAATTACTCAGCCCACTGTCGGCCCGCTGCTTGGAGTGGGGAGCCTCTTTACGGCCGCCACGGCCGGGGTGAAGTCCAGCTTGACGGGGCGACGCCACATCTTGACCAGGAAATACACGAAGTACGCGAGGATTACGGCCATCAACAGGGTCAGTCTGAACATCCCCTCGTAGGCCCTTACAAACCCGTCTCCCTCTACCCCGTACGTCACCAGAAACCGGAGTGGGGCCCCCAGCGGGGACTGCACGATGTACTTGAGTGCCCGAAGCACCGGGCCGGGAGGAGGTGGCGGGGGCGGGGGGTGTAGTACGTGCCGTCCGCCTTCATTTTTCGGCGCGGTACGTGCGTGGACCCGGGTGGGGACGTGCCCTCTTCCATCGTCTATATATATCGCGAGGGACAAAATTGCCAGGGTCACGGGCTCGCTCATTCCCTGTACTCACCCCCCCGCATGCCTTTGTTCGCCAAGTCCGAGTGGTGGGCGTCGAAAAGTGTCAAGATAGGCCCTGCGCGCTAGAAAGTTCTCTTCGGGCGGTCCGTGGCGTGCGCGGGCCAGCATACGCTCAAGGTATGCTTCCCGCCAGCCTCTCCTGGTACGGCGCGTGGTGGTCGGGGGGGCTGGCAGTCTGGCCAGCCATTCCATATCTCTCTCAATCTCTTCCTGCGTAGGTGGCTGCGTAGGTGGCTGCGTAGGTGGCTGCGTAGGTGGCTGCGTAGGGGGTGTTGGCAAGCGGGCAAGCATGTCAAGGAATGCCGCGTCATCCGCAACGTCATCTGCGCGCATCCTGTGCTTGCGTGGGCGAATCAAGTTCGTTTTGCGCTTCTTGGCGCGCCCGGCGTGTTGCAAGCGAGTGCTAAAACGCGCCCCCGCGACCCCCCTGCTGCATCTGCTTCCACTGGACGTGGTCGCTGAACACTTTCGCCGTACACGTCGTCGCGCGCGGTGTTGTTGCTGCTCGTGCACCTCCACCACCCACTGCAGCTGGTCGGCCGCTGCTTGGGCTATGGCCTGGGCCTGGGCCTGGGCGGCCATTTCGGCCTCGATTGCTCTTTGCCGTTCAACGATGCGCATATCCCTGCGCATGGCTTCGAGCCGGCGCTCGTACGGGTTGCGGTTGTCTCGGGGGAGCCATTGCAACTGGTTGATCACGTGATGACGGCCAGGCGGGTCGCCAGCCGGGAACATTCGTTTTACTGGCATGATACCTATATCACACCTACACTTTTTTCTGCCAGTGTGCCAGCATTAGAGTGCCAGCTGTCATACTTTGAAAAGCGGGCTGACAGAGGGCCGACAGGGGGTCGGGTCGGCCCGGGCTAGAAGCAAGAAGCCTCCACCCAATTACCCCCCCCTGGCGCCAACCCCATTGCGCCGATTAAACTCATGACCACCGTGCGCGAAAGAGCGTGTCGCAACATCTTAAATGGCGACTCAGCCCGCGCTAGGCTGTATTAACCCCCGCAGGGGCCTGCTGGTTCAATGCGACACAAGCCGGTGAGGCACCCCAAAAGCAAGCCCTCAAAAAGAGCTAGCATTTCGCAATTCCGGAACCGTCCAAAAAGGAAAGAGGTTTTACGACACCATAATAGACTGAGCCGCGCAGCAGGTGCTGAGACGAAAAGGAACGACAAAGCTCTGGCGTAGCCTCGCCTCCCTAAGACGCCCTCCCCAACTCGAGTCTCGCAATAGGGAAATTTCTAGCTTCGGAGCGCAACTCTCGCGCGGCTCCTATTGTCCCCAACTACCCCTCCTCGGCAGGGGCAGCTGGACTACTGACCTGCCGCCACAAAAAATAATTTATGAAAAAAACAGGCCGTTGCTGACAGGAACCTGGTTCAGGACCTTTTGAGTCCAGGTCGCGTCCCACGCACCATCGCAAGGTGGCAAGCCTGCGATGTGACACTAGAGCTGTTTTAGAAACTTATAAACAGCTCCGCCGAAGCTGGTCAAACTGCCGGAGTAGCGCCCCATCCTTCGCCCATGTGTCAAAAAGACCCGCAGCCGGGGAAAACGACATGGGGGTAAATTTAAATTTTCTTTCCGTTGCACGACCAACTATACTATGCTTGGTCGAACAACTTAGCGGTTGTGCCACCATCTGCCTCGGCTACAAGACAGACGCAACCCGCGCTAGAATGTGCAATTTTGCACAGGCGGCCATTGCCGCCATTGTGAAAGAAACAATTGCGGATCATTGCCTGCCTAGCTTGCTTAAGGCATGGCCCGCCGACACACAAGCTGACATCATCCTAAATTAATTAACACCGGCATGCGTCACACGCCGGCCTGAACAGTGCTGAAAACGCCACTACAAACAACGTGGCCACGCACCCCCAGGCTAGTGCGTTAACCGTACAGGTAGTTGTACAAGGTCCCCAAGACTGACAAACATAAAACTCGCCCATCGACCCCTTGGGCCGGTCCGAATCCACTATACAATAATTAATCACGACTCACTAAAGAACCCAAATCACCCAAAGATTAGTTAAGCAACCAGCCGACCCTACAGGTCCCCACCTAATCTCGAAGCTGGTGCAACCAAACACGAATCTTTGCAAGCAAGTCGTATAAAACCTACAATTAATTTTCTCGGACCGCTAATTAATAGCCACCGACCCTTATAAACAACCGGGTCATCCAAGGAAAATTCGGGCGAGCAGGAAACCCTTTGTACAGATCGAATTAGTCAGCCCATGTCGCAGACAGCCTTCCACATCCAGGCCAAGGCATGGCGGCCTTATCTTTCCCGCATGCGTTAATTAAACTATATTCAGAGAAAACCGATTAAGATCACTCAGCTCCCAAGAAGACCAGCATTTGATTGAATACAATAAGTGGAGCCCTGCCACAAATGCAGCAGTTAACAGTGGCCTTAAGGTTTCTCAATCCGCACGCGGAAGCAAGAAGCCTCCACCCAATTACCCCCCCCTGGCGCCAACCCCATTGCGCCGATTAAACTCATGACCACCGTGCGCGAAAGAGCGTGTCGCAACATCTTAAATGGCGACTCAGCCCGCGCTAGGCTGTATTAACCCCCGCAGGGGCCTGCTGGTTCAATGCGACACAAGCCGGTGAGGCACCCCAAAAGCAAGCCCTCAAAAAGAGCTAGCATTTCGCAATTCCGGAACCGTCCAAAAAGGAAAGAGGTTTTACGACACCATAATAGACTGAGCCGCGCAGCAGGTGCTGAGACGAAAAGGAACGACAAAGCTCTGGCGTAGCCTCGCCTCCCTAAGACGCCCTCCCCAACTCGAGTCTCGCAATAGGGAAATTTCTAGCTTCGGAGCGCAACTCTCGCGCGGCTCCTATTGTCCCCAACTACCCCTCCTCGGCAGGGGCAGCTGGACTACTGACCTGCCGCCACAAAAAATAATTTATGAAAAAAACAGGCCGTTGCTGACAGGAACCTGGTTCAGGACCTTTTGAGTCCAGGTCGCGTCCCACGCACCATCGCAAGGTGGCAAGCCTGCGATGTGACACTAGAGCTGTTTTAGAAACTTATAAACAGCTCCGCCGAAGCTGGTCAAACTGCCGGAGTAGCGCCCCATCCTTCGCCCATGTGTCAAAAAGACCCGCAGCCGGGGAAAACGACATGGGGGTAAATTTAAATTTTCTTTCCGTTGCACGACCAACTATACTATGCTTGGTCGAACAACTTAGCGGTTGTGCCACCATCTGCCTCGGCTACAAGACAGATGCAACCCGCGCTAGAATGTGCAATTTTGCACAGGCGGCCATTGCCGCCATTGTGAAAGAAACAATTGCGGATCATTGCCTGCCTAGCTTGCTTAAGGCATGGCCCGCCGACACACAAGCTGACATCATCCTAAATTAATTAACACCGGCATGCGTCACACGCCGGCCTGAACAGTGCTGAAAACGCCACTACAAACAACGTGGCCACGCACCCCCAGGCTAGTGCGTTAACCGTACAGGTAGTTGTACAAGGTTCCCAAGACTGACAAACATAAAACTCGCCCATCGACCCCTTGGGCCGGTCCGAATCCACTATACAATAATTAATCACGACTCACTAAAGAACCCAAATCACCCAAAGATTAGTTAAGCAACCAGCCGACCCTACAGGTCCCCACCTAATCTCGAAGCTGGTGCAACCAAACACGAATCTTTGCAAGCAAGTCGTATAAAACCTACAATTAATTTTCTCGGACCGCTAATTAATAGCCACCGACCCTTATAAACAACCGGGTCATCCAAGGAAAATTCGGGCGAGCAGGAAACCCTTTGTACAGATCGAATTAGTCAGCCCATGTCGCAGACAGCCTTCCACATCCAGGCCAAGGCATGGCGGCCTTATCTTTCCCGCATGCGTTAATTAAACTATATTCAGAGAAAACCGATTAAGTTACTGTTGCTGACGGCTCATGAGGCGAGCCCGGGCTACGCCGCCCTAAAGTGCCATTTGCACGATGTTCTAGGTCTCTTTTTCTTGTAATCGGATGTATGGGGTATGGGTATGGCGGATTACAAGAAATTTAATGCTGCCCTAATCGCGTCAGCCTTTTTGGCTGGCGGTGGCCGATTAGAGATGGCGCGTGACTGACATAGCATGAACAGTCACGTGACTGTGGAAAAGAAATTAACATTACCCTCGTCGGTTTTCTCCCCGCAGCTGGGTTCTTGGCCGACGAGAGACTATAAAATACTTCGCGTTTGCCTGCGCGTGGCACCTGTACGGAACTCTGAAACCATGAGTAAGATTTCAGTGCCACGCTGCAGTGCCTACCGCTTTGCTGCGGACTGTCGCAGCAGGGTTGCAGTTCCTGACTGCTGACTGCCCCTAAGCACACCTGGAATTGTACTACATTTTTCAAATTGTACTTCAGTTTTGGAAGTTGCATTTTCATGCATTTAAAGTTTCAACTATAAAGTCTTTGAGGAAAAAAAAGTTCATCGGCGGCCGTGGCACCGTTGCACCGTTGCACCGTTGCACCGTTGCACCTCAAATTGCATATATGCACACACCTTTGCACATGCAATTGTTATCCATGGGATTTATGTAGGTGGATGGGTCATGCAAGGGTTACCTAGATGCTCATGACACCGTGCCACCGTGGCGCCGTTGCACCGCACTAGGAACTCGTTGGTGGTAAAAAATACCACTTTTATCACATTTTATCACTTTTTATCACTTTTTACCACTTTTTACCACCCTCAAGGAGTAAAAAGCCGTAAAAAGCCGTAAAAAGCCGTAAAAAGCCGTAAAAAGCCGTAAAAAGCCGTAAAAAGCAGTAAAAAGCAGTGAAAAATACCACCTTTTACCACTTTTACCACCTAACGGAGGTGGTAAAAGTGGTAAAAGGTGGGAAATGGTGGTAAAAAGCCGTAAAAAGCCGTAAAAAGCAGTAAAAAGCAGTAAAAGTGGTAAAAAGTGATAAAAAGTGGCTGAAGTGGTAAAAAGAACACCACGACGAGCACAAAAGTGGTAAAAAACACAAGGGCTGAACCGACAACAAGTCAGTTTAGGCCCAAACAATGAATGATGCATCTTTATTCAACATAATATCGGCATGATTACACTTGTGAGCAGCATCTAATGAGGCCGCAAAATGCTTGCACAGCAGCATCAATCAGAATAATCCTTGGCATCACTACCGTTAAAATCACTGTCATTCCCCTCGTTGCTAGGGGTTTGTTCTCTATAGTCCCTGACCGTGCGCGCGCGTGCACTTGTGCGCAACGGGGGCATGGGCTCCTTCCCCTTGTGTGATGCAGACGCCAAAGCCTCAGATTTCTTCTTTCTCTTGCGAGGCGGGGCTGCGCGTGAGGGTTCTGCCGCCGTGGTTGCCGGCGCGGGCTGCCGTTCAGCGGGCGGCTTCTTTTTCTTGCGAGGCGGGGCTGCGCGTGAAGGTCCTGCCGCCGTGGTTGCCGGCGCGGGCTGCCGTTCATCGGGCGGCTTCTTTTTCTTGCGCGGCGGGGCTGCGCGTGAAGGTCGTGCCGCCGTGCTCGATGGCGCGGGCGACGGATCAGCGGGCGGCGGTTCAGCGGGCGGCCGTTCAGCGGGCGGCTCAGGTGGGAAGTACCTGATGTCTTCCTGCCACCTTGTCGCCGTGCTTTGGAAAAACTCGTTCTCCAAAGCCCACCCGGTTGCCAGGTGACGGGGCAGCTTGCAGTGAATGACCGAAAGCTGGGGCTGATGCCGTGGGTCCAGCACAGACCCAACAGAGCTAACAGATGTTGGCCACACTAGCTTTGCCGTGCGTGGTGCCTCGGCGCTGCGGACCAACACCAAGCGTTGATCCCGAATGTAAGCCACCTCCGATGCATCGAAAAGCTCTACTCTCAGCACAAGCTGTTGAGTCCACTGCCCCACCGGCTGCACCAGCTTTGCCACGAGAATGTGGGTCAGGTAGCCGTACTGAGTGCTGCTTCCCTCCTTATGGTAGGCTACACCACAGTTTGCAGTCCGCCATGCTTGCTTCCTGTCAGCTTCTTTTGTCCGGTAATTGAAACCGTACAAGTGCACCCTATCATACTCCTCAGCCTTGAGCTGCACGCCGGCTGCTGCAGCCTGGACAAGCTCCGGGACCAGCGGCTGCTGGTTGAGTCCGATCCAGTCTTTGAGCCATGAGAGGTCGCTGCACAAGGGCCGCCTGCATGCACATCGTATACAAAGCAAGATAGCAATGCAAGAAAAAAAAAATTAGAATAACGGCAGTAGTCCTTGGAAATCAGATGAAGTTCCATATACTGAAAGAAAATCAGCTCAAAGAATAGCAACTTACAATAATAGTAGGACAGCGGCGTCTTACCAGTAGGCCTCATCGCCGTTGACTTCGGGATCTTTGTACTCCGCATTGGGCATGCAGCGCATACTCCAACAAAATCGCGCCCACTTCATCAGATTCCGCGGCGGTGAAAGTGTAGAAATTCTTGCGGCTGCGCCCCCCCAACTCGACCTTCTTGGACGGGTCTGCGTGGATGACGTCCCAGATGTAGTAGCGGTCTTTTGGCTGAAAGAAAAAAAAGAAAGCAAACAAGACATTGCAAGCAGCGCACACAAATATGCACAGAAATTAGCTGCATGCAGCACAAGACCGGGCCACAAGCAGCGCGTACATAACACTAAATCTGCACACAAATCCATTAAAAAAAAAAAATCGGTCACTAGCGTGTACTTACCATCCCGGTTTTCACCATGTGATAGGCCAGATGGGTCAGCGCCTCAGACTTGCGATATGCTCCGTCCATGGAGCACTCCACATTGACGTTGGACAGCTTAGCTTTCGTGATGGCCCCCATCATCCGCTCGCCCGACGCCATGGTGCGGGTGTCACATCGACCCAACAAGGGGATTTGCTGGGCCAGGTGGGCCGTCATATGAACAGATTTTGCCATCTCAGACGCTGGCGCTATACGCTCCATCGCCACAGCAGCAAGCAAAAATATCTCGCCGCAGTCATCCAACTGCTGCTGAGTCGCCGGGCCGCCAGAAAACACAAAGTCCCAGGCCGCTGATTGAAGGAGAAATGCTTGCCGTGCATCGTCATCTAACCGCCCACGCAAGATGGTCGGGAGTTGCTTGCAAAAGTAGAGGATCTTGTCACGCGTCTTGGATTTTTTAGTACTCTTCGCATCGCAGAGCAAGCCACTGATCCGGCCGGTGAAGTAGTCGGGTAGGCTATGCGCCATGATGTCATCGAGACCTGCGCATTACAACCACACGCAAAAAAATAACACATAGTAGTAACACGACAGCCGAAAAAAATAGTCAGTCCTATGTAAATCACACAGACCATAGTCAGTCCTACATATTAAATTTCCAAATTACGTGAAAAATAAAAACCCAATGTCACACTTACGCTTGATACCAGCCTTTTCCTCAGCCGTCAGCTGGAACCCGGGGCGCGGTGCTGGCGCCCTCTTCTTCTTGCGGCCTTTCTTCGGTGGACTTCGGTGGACTTGGGTGTTGCATCGTCATGCGCTTGCGCAACACTGCGTACTGCGGGGCAGCCTCCCGCGCCTCCTTGGTGAGTGCATCCGCGGGATTGAGTTCATCCGCGATGTGCTGGAGACGCGTGACGCAGGAGGCCGCCTCAGCCAGTACGAGGTAATCAACGTCCTGTGACCGCGCATAGGGATTGTCAAGGAAGGCCAAACAACTTTGTGAGTCAGTGTGCACCGTGCTAGTCCAGTGAAGAGTGAACCCACACGAGCCAAATACCCAACCCAGCAAGTACCGCAGCCACATGCCATGTGAGATAGCTGAAACAATGCCCCGGCATTCAGCCGTGTTGGGGCTAGTGGCAATGCGGCTGTGCAAGCGCGAGTACCAATCTAACAACATGCCAGGCTGTCCCTCATTGCTAATAAAGAACAGTGCCCCCATGCGGGCCCGCACTTGGCTGACTGTGCGCGTCTCTAGATTAGCATCCGTCACTATCTCGAGGTGCACCGGCTGTGAGCAATCGAGCCCACGAAGCACAATGCCGGGCGTCATGGCCAGCTGCCGCCGAACATGAATGGACCCTAGTCCTTCCAGCACATCATCGGGCAGGCGAGCGAGCACCGCCAAATCAGGTGCCACCGTGTCCGCCAACCACCCGAGCTTGCCCTTAACCGAGGGCCCATGGGTTGCCAACAGCGGGGACGGGAGGTCGGCCAGCAGGTCAACCACATAGTTGCGGCTATCCTGCATGTGCATGACCCATTCGCCAGAACGCGAATCCCGCTGCAACGTAGACTGCACGCCGCAAAACACCACGGGTTTACCCTCCTCATGATCCACCGCCCTGCCCAGGGGAAACTTAGCCGCCACTGCAGCAAGAAACTGGGTAGCAAAGGTGCGAGGTGCCACCAGCTTGAAGTCATCGCCATGCCACACGAAGAGGGCTGGCTCGCCAGGGACGCCGGTGGGGACCACAAAGAAGTTAGGATCCGCGCGATGGTACGTGGCCCCTAAGCTCTGCAAGACCTCCTCCGCGGATATGCGGAAGATGATGGGAGAGCTCTGCAGTCCCTCCACCCCTGTCAACAGCTCGATATACTCGCTGCCAATGGTGCCATCCTGCCAGACCACCGGGACCTTCACCACATAGCGGGTGCCTTGCCATGTTTGCTGCGCGACCCCAGCGTCGCTGTGGAGGAATGCCCGCTGAAAGTCACCGCACCACATCCCTGTTGCGTCCAAGCCTATTTAATTAGGTTCGTTTAGTGGACAGTTCGGCGCAACAATGTGAAATAGGCGAAGTCTTAGTGTTCGACTATTTAGGACTATTTGTACAGCCGGTTCATACGGCGTTGTACTTGCTATTCAGTGGTTTTGTAGTACTTTCGGTACTTTGGTTTATCTGTAGGTGCGCAGCATGTCAATGTGCGTGGACCTAGTATAATTCGTTTTGGGTCGTACGGTCAATTCGTGTGAACCGTAGCGCCCTAGAGATCTCGGTTGACCATGCGTCCAAGCAGTGCTGCTTGGCACTGCTTGGCAACGCTGTGAGCCGCCAAGGTTAATAGTGTGTGGGAACGTTCACCATTGTCACCCCCGGAATGAATGAAATGAATTGAGTTAATCTCTTCCTCTTTCCGGCTGGGTCACGCCCGCGGGTTTAGGAAATGCATGGTCCTGAATTCCTGTCGTAAATGCTACATGTACCTCGGGAGGCATTTCGCCCAGCTTCCCACGAGGTTGCAACACCTCGGGCTTGAACCGGCCAGGGTCAACTGCGCCAGGTTAATTATGTTAGATTAGTTATCGTCCATACTAGTCATGGTGTGGATTGCGTAGATTAATATAGCGACCACTGTTCATAATGGTCTATTATGAATCAGGTGTAGATCTTTTACACCCGGCAGTCAGCCGGGATGTAAAACTGGACTCGGAGGAATCCACCTGAGTCGCAGAGGTAAATAAGCGCTGTTTATAAGTTTCTAAAACAATCGCAATGTCACATCGCAGACTTGCCACCTTGCGATTGTACGTATGTCGTGACCTACACTCTAGAGGTCACGACCCAGGTTCCTGTCAGGAGCGGCTTTTTTTTCACGAAATTTAGTTTTAGTCGACTTTTAGTGGGGCGGGGTTGCTGGCGAGTGTTCGAGGGAATATCCTCATCATCGGCGACCTCTTTTACTTCGGCAGCGTCCATGGGCACGACACCCGGCAGTCAGCTGGGGGAGTCGAAGACACAGGTATGCCCGGAGTAGGATTGTTCATTATGATAGAACGCTCCTTCGGCCAATGCTGTAGAAATTTCAGTTTTTCCTAGACTTGAATTTCTATCAGTATGTGCAGCCCTACCCAGTAGTGTTTCTTTTAGGGTTGCAGCCCTTCCAGGCTGTAGCCCCCTTTTCTTTTTGTCATGCTGCAGCCCTTCCAGGCTGTAGCCCATTTTTGTGCCGCAGCCCTTACATGCTGTAGCCTATTGTGGTGCTGCAGCCCTTACAGGCTGTAGCCCCCTTTGTGTGTGTGTGTGCTGCAGCCCTTCCAGGCTGTAGCCCATTTTTGCGTTGCAGCCCTTCCCGGCTGTAGCCCATTTTCGCGTTGCAGCCTCTCCCGGCTGTAGCCCATTTAGCGTTGCAGTCCTTCCAGGCTGTAACCCAAGTGTTTCTTTTAGTGGCAGCCCTTATAGGCTGTAGCCCCTAGCAGCAATAGTGTACACTGTGGCTTGCTCCTTAATCTTCGGAGCACGCTGAGCAGGTCATTCGTGGGTACGGGTGGGGGAGGCAGGTCTTGCCACTCTTGTTCAGGCAGAAGAGTTAATTCTTATGCACACGGCACTCCTGGGTCACTAGGAGCCACTTGTACCACTCTATGACCTTCACCACCACCTTTGCCTTCTGCCCCAACCCTCCTCTCACCTGGGTCATCAGTGTAGATGGTACAGGGAGGGCAACAATTGTTGGATGCACTACGTAGCTGTGACAACAGGTAGTCATATCTGTTGCATGCGCGAGTGGTGACGTGCAGTAGTAGCTACTTTGGTTGGCTGCTGCACTGTTACAGGTGGTCACACTTGTTCTTTTACTTCATTGGGTTGTTTTATTTTCTTTAGGTGCTGGTAGTCATGCCAGTATCTTGGAGACAGGCAGGTAGTAGCCAGTCTGGCTAGCTGCTGCGCTGTCACGGGTGGTCACACCTGTCCTTCTTCTTTCTTTTGTTGTTTGGTTATTTCCATATGCTGCTAGTCATGCCAGTATCTTGGAGATAGGCAGGTAGTATAGCCAGTCTGGCTAGCTGCTGCGCTGTCACAGGTGGTCACACCTGTCCTTCTTCTTTCTTTTGTTGTTTGGTTATTTCCATATGCTGCTAGTCATGCCAGTATGTTGACACTGTGTCCCTGTGGTTGTAGCCGTTAGCTGCCTGTACCATACCTCCTTTGCAGGGGCCAGGATGGCTGCCTGTGCTCACCTTATAGGTGCTATAGTGACAATTGCTATCTTTAGCAGCATCGTCCCTTGTAGTCTTTAGTGACTGCAATATTCTAGCAATATTTGCATCAGCTGTGACAGCAGCTAGAAATAGCTGTGTTGTCTAGGTTGGTCTTAGTTGCTACTAGACATCGCAATTAGGGATACCCTCATGGCTGTTGCTGTCTCTTTGTTGGGATTAATTAGTTAAAGTGACAATTGTTGCAACAGTTAGTCATAGCTGGTGCCATCATGAGTATTTTGTCTCTTTTGCTTCTTTTGGTTCCTGTGTATATGGCCCTCAAGGCCGTCCATGTGAAGTGCATCAACACTTTACCTCTTTTGTTTTCTTAGTGGTTGTCGCCGGCGTTCCACCGGCTTGTTCCTTTGTGCATCATGTCCATCTTCAAGCGTCGGCCTGTTTGGCAAGGGTAATTAATGTTTCTTACCTTTGACGTGTCTATGCGACGTGGTTGTTTCAGGATGATGCGCTTGGTTGTTGTAGCTCGGGTACCTTACTTTTCCTTCCAGTCAGGGAGGGTTCTATCAGCATATGCTTTGCAACCTTCCTAGTTGCAGATTTCACTTTGCTGAAATGCATGCTGTTGTGGACGTTCATGGACATCAATTCCCACGTGTGGATCCTACAGGGTCCCCAGTACTCCTGTCATGCACACTTGTCTCCTCGTACTTTTTCCTTCCAATCAGGGAGGGTTACGTCGCCACAATATGCAACCTTCTTAGTTGCAGGTTTTAGGCAATGGAGCACTTAGCTGCATGACGGGCCAGGGATTGTTGTTGATTTTTGTTGCTTGACATAACAATCTATGGATCCTATAGGGTTAGCAGTACTCCTTCAGTCTGAAGGCGCTATTAGCATCTTGTTCTCTTCCCTGTTCTAAGGGGAGTTAGGACTCTTCACATGGGGTGCATTGGGTTTACCACCAGCCCCACATCATCTATCCTCAGTTGCATTCAGCCCCTTGCCATCCCCCCTCCCTTGCACAGCCACCGTGCCAGGAGCTAGCAAGTAGTAATCCTTGCTGTTAATCGGGGTTGCTGTTGGTCATACATGCTGTTTGCTGGGATTGATGTCAGGTGATAATGGGTGTTCCTACCCATTGTTGTGGGTGTGTGGCACGTTTCTGTTGCAGGTAGTCATACCTATTTTTTTTGTACTCAATACTAGCGGTCATGCTGGTAACCGTGGCAATGGTTTATCGGACTTCGCCAACTAGACACATCTACCATGATGACAGGGGCTCATGATAGCTCAGTACCGGGGAGTTCCTCGACGTGTTTGTAGGGGCAGCCTTGCTTGTGGACCTGATCACTCCACTCTCACTGCCATTCGGACACATGTTTCGTAGACACTGCCTTGTCCTAACCTTCACACCCCTTTCTCCCCAGTCTGGGGGTACCCTTGTGGGTACAATGTCTTTGTACCTCAGTTGTGGCATGTCTCTTTTGGCTTGATATTCTTTATGTTTGGTTTGTTTGGAATTTTTTTTTTTTTTTTCCCTTTCCCCCCCCCCCCTCCGGGTGCTTTCCGTCGCGAGGGCGCTCCGAATCCCATAGAGGGGGGAGGAGAGAAGAAGGAAGAGGCTTCACAGCCCCTTAGGGGGGGGAGGAGTCACATGGATAGGCATCTGTGTGTTACCCAGTTAGTGGACTGAAGGGAGAGGCTCCCATCCCCCTTAGGGGGGGGAGGAGTCAGTGTGAGAAAGCACTGAGGTTACTAGTGTTATTACTAGTGGTGAGATCAGGTGCATGTGTTGGTATGTGTATAGTAGATACGTGGTTGGGTGTCCCTGGTTCATCAGGGACAAAAGTCAGCTGCACTATGATGTGTGCGCTTAGAAGATGTATGTAGGTGTATGGGGTGTGCATCAAGGATTGGAAGATGCGTATGCGTGTCAGAGGAATCTTTCAATTTTTTTTAATTTTCACTTTGTGTGGTTTCCTCCATGCAAAGGCACACGCAGGGCTCCCCCTTAGGGGGGGGAGGTATCTCATCTCTTTCGTGCGATGGATGTGCGCAGTCATGCACACTTGTCTCTTCCCCACCACACCAATACCGGCCGCCGCAGGTCCGCAAGGAGGAGCTATCTGCTCTTCAGGACCCCGCTCTTCAGGAGGGGTTGGACCTCGGCGTTAGTTCATTCGGCGCGGAGTCCCCCTTGCAGTCATACGAGGTGACGAGGGACACCGATTTCATGAGGGTTACGTACGGCGGCGACAAGAGCGCGGGATACGGTGCGCGCAGTTCGAGCTATGATCGCGCCTCAAGTTGCGACATCTGCGCGACGTCGGCGCAGTGGCGGCAGTCAGCGCTAGGGCGGCCGTCGGGCGAAGTATCACACGCGACTTCCGTCGCAAGCGTATATTTGTGCAACGGTGGTAAGCCACCGTACATGGAGCCCGCGCTATGCCCCTCAGGTATAGTGGCGACGGGCGACAAGGACAAGGAGACACAGTGGCCACATAGGCGAGTCGATGGACGCATCGGCGAGTCATTTGTTGGACAACATGGTTTCCGGCGTTAACAAGGCGTCCGACCTCTCTTCGCAGTCCGCGGTGGAGGTCGAGCAGCGGGTTTTCTCCCAGCTGCAGGCGCTGCGTTTAGGTTTGGAGAAACAGATGGTTGCACAGGCGGAGTTTTTTTTTTTTTAGGCGCGGTTGTCCACCACGATGGAAGCGGTACTCCAAAAGGTGATGGAGCGGATGTTGACTCCCCAAGCGGCGGCGGGACCTGGAACTTCTGCACCTTTCAGTGCAGGACCCAATCAGGTCGCGCCTTAAGGGCCGGGCGGGGCAGTCACCAGCGCGACGTTACCGGTGGGTACTGTGACCGTTGCGGGTGGTAATTCCGGGGTTGTGGGGCCGTCAGGTCCCCCAATGACGGGGCTTTCCAGTGCCCGTCCAGGGGTCGCACCGGGGCCGTCAGGTCCCCTCGTGGCGGGGCTTTCCAGCTCCTCCCACCGACCTTTGGCTCCTGTCCAGGTTCCCCCTCAGGGGTCTTCTTGGTGGACCTCCCTATTGCCACGTGTGGCGATAGTACGGGCGTGCGATTGGTCATGGTCACATGACAGTTCACATTGTGTTCTTCACCACATTGTCCTATCGGGTTGGAGCCTTTGGCACCTTGCTTGCCATTGGTAGACTGTTCTATTTGGGACGTTGTTGAGTTGGTGACATTTGGTGACATTTGGCGACATTCGGTGACATTTGGCGACACTCGGTGATCTTTGGCGACTTTTGGCTACTTTATTGTAGCATGGCCTTTATTGGCTCTTGTGATGAGAATTTGGAGGTTGAGCCACCTGCGTGTGATGTATCACCTCGTGCAGTTACAGTGGTGGTCGTGTCGATGCCTGTATTGACTATCCTCACTTTGGATGTGTTACGATTCACGTATGTCCGTGGCTAAACTTGTGGTGATCGTGGAGACCTTGTCTCACTGCCCTGTGTCTTGGCCCCTCGCTTCTGTCCTTTGGGCATGCATCCTTCTTCTGCGTGCCGCGCGGCCAATGGACGGGATCTGAGTTGGGCTTGCCCGATGGACCAGCTTAGTCGTGCAAGCTGGTCCCTGCCCCATCGGGACCATAGGTCACTCATGGGTTGCACCATGCGTATACGGAGTGTAGCATGTTCTGGGCGTGGTTGTCGTTGGGCTAGCGGGGTAGCCAACCTCTCCCCAGAGAGGGGGGAGGAGTGTTGCGTCCAAGCCTATTTAATTAGGTTCGTTTAGTGGACAGTTCGGCGCAACAATGTGAAATAGGCGAAGTCTTAGTGTTCGACTATTTAGGACTATTTGTACAGCCGGTTCATACGGCGTTGTACTTGCTATTCAGTGGTTTTGTAGTACTTTCGGTACTTTGGTTTATCTGTAGGTGCGCAGCATGTCAATGTGCGTGGACCTAGTATAATTCGTTTTGGGTCGTACGGTCAATTCGTGTGAACCGTAGCGCCCTAGAGATCTCGGTTGACCATGCGTCCAAGCAGTGCTGCTTGGCACTGCTTGGCAACGCTGTGAGCCGCCAAGGTTAATAGTGTGTGGGAACGTTCACCATTGTCACCCCCGGAATGAATGAAATGAATTGAGTTAATCTCTTTCTCTTTCCGGCTGGGTCACGCCCGCGGGTTTAGGAAATGCATGGTCCTGAATTCCTGTCGTAAATGCTACATGTACCTCGGGAGGCATTAGCCACGCTTCCCTATAGAGGTTGTCTCACCGCAGGCTATAACCGGCCAGGGTCAACTGCGCCAGGTTAATTATGTTAGATTAGTTATCGTCCATACTAGTCATGGTGTGGATTGCGTAGATTAATATAGCGACCACTGTTCATAATGGTCTATTATGAATCAGGTGTAGATCTTTCGCAGCCGGCAGTCAGCCGGGATGTAAAAATCCCGTAGTCCTTGCCCGCGTTCCGCTTGCCCAAGTAGATGACCGTCAGTAGCCGATGCGAAACATGGTTGAGCCCAGGGGTATAAAGATCCTTGGCGTCCAGCGGGGAGGACCCCTTTGTCTCCGTGACCACGGGCCTTACCCGGAACACCACCGAAGAGTTGGTCTCGTCCGGCTTGTAGGTGAGCACGAACTTCAACTGCAACCGCGTGGCCCCGGCTGGCACACTCTCCAATCCTCGGTAGACCTCGCGCTCTCGCCACTGCTCCTTGGCTTGAATGAACGCGTCGCGCCACAAAGCAAACTTGAGAGGATCTTGACAGTCCAGGACAAGTTGCTCCCACGTCACAGGGCTATCCGCCGCCAGTGAGTGTGAGTGGAGGCCGAAGCTGCGCGGGTGCCAATCCTGAGGCTGAATGATCGACTGGACGAGCGGCGGTGTGGAAAACGCCGCCATCGGTAAGCGCCGCACGACGCCGGGCTGCCCGACCACCACCCCCAATGGAGCGTGGTACTCGCGAAGCGGGATGCTGCCCACCCCCGCGACTGACAGCAAGTCAGCGGACACTGAGAACCCCGGGTATGATACGAAAGGTTCGCCCAGCAAGGCCACATCCTCGTAGCCATCCACGACGTGAAACGGCGTGTCAATGCCCAACACCGGCAGCACCACCATCCCGGTAACTTGATATGCCGAAGTGCCTGCAAAGTCGGTCACCGATTTGTACGGCGACTCTAGCACTGGATACAGGGTGGCTGCCCGACGAGAGATAATAGACACGGATGCTTGCGTGTCCACAGCCACCAGCTACCACGGTCTACACGTAGGAAACAAGGCTGACTTAACCGGCCTGACCCCCTGTGAGAGAGTTTTGACCTGAGCCACCCCTGATGCAGCTTTCGCTTTAAGCGCCTGAGCACGCCACAAGGCCGTGACCGTTGAAGCCAGGTCCCTAGGTGGGCGAGGCGCATGGGCAGGACCCTGACCCTCCGGCGAGGCCACGCTAGGCGGGCCTCCCACATTATCCGTGGCTAGCACAGGAGGTGAGTCACTACGTGCACTAGGTCCCGTCAAACCCACCCCATCCTCATCCCACCCATCCACGGGGTCATATTGGGGCCCAGGGAGTTAATGCACTCGTGCAAATGGATGCGAACGTGTGTTGGATTATGCAATGGCTGGCATAATATCAACCCATGCAAGCTTGCCAAGCTGGATTGCATGGGCACGTAGGTTAGGGTAACCTAGCTATCCTGCACTAGTGCTAACCAATGAGGTGCTGGCTCCGTCCAGCTAGATCTACTCCAGCTAGGACTGATACGATGCCCGCAGGCAACGACTGCCTAACAGCACTACGTGGACAGTCCTGGACCTCCCCTAGGACCTCCGTACAGGACTAGCACTGCAACCACCTTGTGGTCTGCATCACAGCTCATAAACCCTACCACGTGAATACCCACGTGCGTGTGCACTGCATATCTCAGTGCTAATATCTAGCACCCACGTGCCCATCATGGCACGTGCGGATCTAAATCCTAGTAGAGATATGTCCAGTGTACTACACTACCGTCCATGTCCGTATCCCACTTGGGAGACGGGGACAACGCCACGTGTACTGATAGTCTAGGCCTGAAGCCCTAGAATAACTCCCATTATTACTTTTCTTTGGGGAGTGAGGGGAAGACTCTTCCCACAACCCACTCATATGCCAACCACTACTGATAAGCAAGGTTTCCCACAGGGACAACCAGGACACTGAAAGAGATGCATTTATAAAAGCGCCCATAGCTCCTCCGTGTTGGATACAACATCCCACTGGTTGGGTGCCTGTGTTGGGAAAAACCATTGCCAGAAAAATATGACCACACGTTTTATTGACAAAGAACAAGCCATCAATAAAGGAGGACCCTTCTGACCTCAAGCTTTAATGACGCAAAGAGAGCCTTACGGGTGGGACACTTCAGACCCTGCCACCCCATGACCACCCTCCTATCTGGTGCTAATAGCCCTAGGCTGAGGCACTTCACCCTCTGCCATTGTATGGGTTCATCAGCGTGTATAGGACTCTGTACTGAGGCCCTGCAGCCTGTGGCACTTTTGTGAGTGCGTCTGCTGCATTGTCAGGGTCTCGGATGTGAGTCTTGGACTCCAGATAGGTACACTCCTGCTTGAGGACAATCCAGTCCAAATCGGTGTGCACAGCCAAGGGGTTGTCCAGGAAAGAGAGAAGGGATTGACTGTCAGTCAGCAGATGGGATTTGACACCAGCATAACTACCAGCCTGATGCTGCAACCACACCAGCAGATGGTTCAAGTACCTGGCATGTAACACAGCAGATACCACAGCACGGCATTCAGCTACATTGCTGCTGACTGCCTTGCGCTTGTGGAGTCTGCTGAACCAGGAAACCAAAGACTGCTTGCCAGTGGGGTTAGACAACATAAAGAGACCTGCCTCTCTGGCTTGTACCTTAGTGACTACCCGTGACTCCATGGAACTGTCCATCATGCATGTGATGTGATGGGTTGGAACAGATCCAAGGCATGAAGAATAAGGGGAGGGCCATCATGTAACACCTGTTTAATAGCCCTAGACCCTACCTCCATGAGGACATCATCATCCACTCTGCTGACCACGGCCAGATGAGGAGCACAAGTGGCACACAGCCAACCTAGCTTACCCCTAATAGTGGGACAGAGATCAGGAGTGATGTCAGAGGGAAGAACATCTTGCAAGACATGACATACTCAGGGGATGCTTTGAGAGAACACACCCACTCCTTCTGCTCCTTAAACAGGTTCAGAATGATGCCACAGAACTTGACAGGATCTTTCCCCAGCTCCAGCTGCTTGCCTAATTCAAAGCTAGCAGACACTTGAGCAATGAAATCCTCCACAGCTGCCCTGGGACCAGTAATGAGCTGATCATCCCCATGCCACACAAACATCATCATACCAGCAGGATGAGGGATGGTGAAGAAACAAGGGTCAATATCATCATACTGGGCCCCCAGCTTCAGGAAGACCTCTTGGGCAGACAGCCTAAAAATTTTAGGTGCTGACTGAAGCCCTTCTACCCCCAAGTTAGGCCTTAATGAGGTTCCTTGATGTCCCCAGACCAGACTTTGGGAGTGTTTACCACATAGACTTGACCCCTCCACACCTTTTGGGCTATGTCAGGGTTGCCTTTAAGGAAGGCTCGTTTAATGTCAGTGGCTTTACACACGTAGTCCTTACCAGCATTCAGATGGTGAAGGAAAGTGGCCAACAGGACCTTAAGAGACGTCTGCTGAATACCAGGGGTATACAGTTCAGCCTCTGTTAGCTCAGTGGAGCCCCTGAACTCCGTGACACAAGGTCTGGCATGAAAAATGGGAGGTGTCCCATCTGCCTGGGGTTTATGCTTGCAGACAAACTTCAGTCTGAGCTTTCTGGCCCCTTGTGGCAGTGCCTCAATCGGTGTTACAGGTGGTACCTGGGACTTGCTACGTGGATCAGGACAAACCCATTCCTCTCTAGCCCTGTTAAAGGCTTCCATCCATTTCAGAAAACCAATCTGCGTTTGACAGTCTTTGACCACATCATCATAGGACAAGGGAGACATGGACGCTATGTCCCATCTACCAAGCCCAAACGCAGAGGGGTGTAGCTTCTGAGAATGAATGAGGGAATCAACACAGGGTTCCTGACCTGGGAGGTATTTTATGTTGACAGCATTGATGGCTGCTTCCAGGCCATCACTGATCTGTGTTAAAGGAATTTTAAAATGGTCCAGGGTGACCTGCCCCACCCCAGTCACACTCAACCTCCCAGCTGAGATGACTACTCCAGGGTATGAGACAAATGGTTCCCCCAGCAGTGCATTCCCCTTGTAGCCCTCTACTACCTGGAAGGGAGTGGGCACACCCAGAATGGGAATTAGCACTTGGCCTTTGACTGCCATTTTTGTTTTGCCTGAAAAATCTGACACTCTAGCCCAGGGCGAGCGTTGCAGACTTAGGCCAGATACAGCTTGTGCACTGATGATGCTCACCTGTGCCTGTGTGTCTACTGCCAGAATACTGGGATCCTGGTTAGATTCACCCACAGCATTGACTTGTGCTGCACCTGCTGCCATTTGTGCCTTGGCAGTGTGTGCTCTATGTAGAGCTTTTAGAGCCTCAGCAAATTTATTCCTGGGGACAACAGGATCTGCTGCTACTTGTGGCTGTTCCTGAGATGAGGGAGGAGCGACCTGCTGCTCATCCAGTGCACGTTCCTCCTGCCCAGTGGACCATTGGGCTGTGGTGGGGCTGCACCACTGAGGAACACAGGAGCGTCTATGGTTGTGTTGCTTGCATCAGCTATGTCCCTGGCCAGTTCACTGGGTGAGACCAACCCACCAGACTGAGGCTCTGAATCCATGTCCAAGAATTCTACCCCTGACACGTCTGCCAAAGGAGGGTAATAAAGCTTCAGTCTATGCTTGCCAACCATTCGCTCTCTGTGATGCTGAATAGTCACCGTGTCACCTGTTTCTGACAACCTGATGATTTCAGCTGGACCATGCCATCTACCAGAGTGGGCTTTGTTCCCTTCCCCCTCCCTATAGTAGAGTACCTGATCCCCCACTTCAAACACAGGCCTGGCATTACTTTTATCCTTTTTTGCCAGCAACTTGGCCAAGTGTTGCCTTTGCGTGTTGTAGTGGTCTAGTACCTCCTGAGAGTAGCTACCTGATTGCAGGCCAATTGGTGTGATTTCACCAAAAGGAGAAGACATGAGGGTTTGGTGTTCAGAGTTCTGCACACCTCAGCTGCCCACGCTGTCCTATCAGCATAGCTCCCAGACTCTGCTGTCCTGGACTCATTTTTCTTTATGAGGTCCCTGATAGCACGCATGGTACGTTCAATCATCCCCTGGCGTTCATGATCTTGAGCCCCAGCAATGTCTATCTTGGGCAGATCAGGATAATCTTGTATCCACGTGAACTGCTGATCCAGCATTAGTTTTTCCTGAGGATGATACCGTGCTAGTGCAATCAGCAGGGCTCTGTGCAGTTGTTCATTGGCCATGCCTGGCAAGGGTTCTATCACACAAACCTAGACCAGGCATCTTTTAGGACCAAGTAATACACCGTGTCCTTCACCAGGTGTATCACATCCCCTACTAGCTTTCCTCTAGCCAGTGGTGGGGTGGCCACATGCCATCTCTTGGGTTTAGGTGCATGCAGTTGGCACGCTTCACAGTGCTTCCTGACATGCCTGCACATCTGTTCCAGGTCACGGCCATCAATTTTATTGGCCAGCCTTTCTGCCACTGCCTCATGCCCCATTGCCTTGTGTAGCTGCTGGGCTAACCTGGCATAGGATATAACCTTATCTGCTGCTGCATCTAAGGAGGCTATAGTGGGATCTTGGGCCACCTGTGCTAACGTCATGTCATAAGCCAGGTCCCAATCCACGTCCTCACTGTCAGGCAATACAGAGCAAATAGAGGGTACACGGCCATTAAGAAACCAGGGTACAGGAGACTTACAGTCGTCCTGAGTGCTGGCTTGTTTTGGGGTGCGCCCCGTCGAGGCTCCCTTCCTGGGCTTGTTGCAGCGTCCCCCTGCAGGTAACGGGTGGCGGGGCTCCCAGCAACCTGGGCACACATCCACATCAGATCCAAGTTCGGGTTTGCCCTTCCAGCAATCATCCCTCTCATGCCCCTTGCATGAGCACCTGGTGCAGTACAGGGTGGAGTCGTGAGGCTTACCTTTTTGACTAGGCCCCTGAGAGGGCCCTGCCTTACTGCCTGTGTTCCCCTTTCCCCCCTTGTCTGATTTCCCTGCTGCTTGGATGACCCCCCTGCCTTCTTACCTTGCTGGGGACCCTTGAACACCGCCTTGACCTGAGCTACCACCTCCTTGATGAGCTTCTTCCTGCTAGGCCCTGCACCGTCCTGACTACCCCCCCCTTGGACTTTGTTAACCTTGGGTTCCTTGACAGTGGAGAAGGGTTCTAGGCTCTGCTGAATGAACAACATGGCCCCCCTAAAATCATCCCACTTGTCTTTAAGGCCAGCCAGCAGAACTGCGTTGGTGTTCTTGTCTAACTCGGCTTTGGTGAGCCACTGATGGATCAGGTACTTAGAGTTGAGCTTCTTCAACTCTTCGTCCCTGTCTATGTACAGGACATACTGTTTGTTGTCCCGTACGTAGTCAGACTTGTTGACTTTGTATGAAGCCAACCATGTGAACCCCTTGAGAGCCTGCAGGTGTTCCCCCTTGGTCAAGAGCCCTTTTAGGTCTGCTATGAATTCTGTGAAGATTTGCACCTCATCTGCCCCAGGCGTGCTTGCCCTCCTCTCATACATCTGCACCATTTGTTTTATGCTAGGTGCAGATTGGTGGATCGTGTTAGACACCCTAAGAGCAGGAAACCAATCACGGATATTATCATGGGACCATGAGTGTTCTATCTTGAAAAGAAACTCAAGTGCATCCTCCTGCACAAATCCCTCAGCTAGACCTGGGAAGGTAATCCTATCTTCCCTACGGGATGCATCAAACCTGGGTCGCTGTGGTACAGCGACAGTCGCTTGTGGTTGAGGTTGCTGCTGCTGCTGCTGCTGCTGCGGTTGCTGTTGCTGTTGCTGCCGCGCTGCTGCTGCTGCTGCTGCTGCTGTTGCTGATGCTGTGGCTGCTGCTGCTGCTGCTGGGTTGTCGCTCCAGCGTTGCTGCCGCCCGCCATACCCCCGGTGCTTGCTGGTGCCCCTCCCCCTGGTGCTCCCCCGTCCTTCCCCTCGTCACCATCCTCCTCTGGATGCGACCGCTGGGGCGTAGACGATGGTCCACACCCCTCCTGCCACTTTCCTTGGCGGACCCGCTTGGCGGCCCTCAGCAGTTGCTCGATTGCCTCTGCTGCCCGCGCCCGCTTGGTCGGGTTGGCCTCCGCTGCGTCCAGCTCCTGGTGGAGTAGTGCAGCGATGCGGTCCAGCTCCAGGTCCGTGTCGGTCTGCATGGTGTGTTTGGGTGTGGGGGGTGGGGGGTGGGGTGTGTCTGCGCCAGCACGAACACGCTCACGCGCGTTTAACAAGGCCGTTCCTCGCTGGGCCCTTGCTGGCTGTGGGGCACGCATAAAGTCCATACCGCGTCCTCCGGCAGCGGCTCATGTGGCGCCAGACCACGCTCAAACCGGATTGCATCTCCGAATTCTCCCTGCAGAGCCCAGGTCCTGGCCGCCTCCTGATACCTGCGCAGAGCCCGCTCCTCCTTGCGCATGCGCCTGTCTAAGGCACGAGCATTCCTCCTGCTCTTCCTTGCCAACCGAGCCTCCTGCTCACGCCTCGCCGGGCCCACCATTGTTGCCAGTGTCGCCTCTGACCTCTTCATCGCCGCGTCCAGCCTCGCCTGGTGACGCCGGGTCTTCTCTGCTGCGTCGTGCGCCTTCGCACGGAGTCGCTTCATCTCCCGATGCTGCGCCTCCCGTGCTGCGCGCTCCCTGGCCAGACTGTTCTCCGCCATGGACCGCACCATTGCCCTCTTGGCCTTCCGCTGGCAATGCCTGGCGTACTCTATCTTGGCCAGACGCTCTGCCTCCACCATGGCCGGGTCCATCAAAACAAGCTCCTCTCCACGCGCTCCTGGCTGCATTTCCACCGACGAGTCGGTCTCCTGCAGCACATCTCCAGCCATGCGCCTGAAGGAGCGCGCTGTGCGCCTGTGCGCAAAGGTGTACAGCTCGTTCTTCTTGCGGAGAACGTATGGGGGCGCCTCTCGCGCGCCTGTCGGCCCCGCGCGCAGCCCCGCCCTCGCCACTCGATCCCTCTCCAGCTGCCGCTCCGCGAGCTCCCGGGCTATTCTGTCAATCTCAGTCTCCGCCCGCAGCTGAGCCTCGCGCTGAGCCTCCAGCTCGCGCTGCTGCTCCAGCTCCTTGCGAAGCTGGGCCTCCTGCCGAATGCGCTCTGCCTCTCGGCGGAGCAGCTCCTCGCGTTTCGCCTTGTCCTCCGGCAGCTCGAGGTCCACGAGGTCCTCGTCCTCGTCGTAGCCGTCTGACGGGATGTCCCCCACTATCGGCACCACCCTCCCCGGCCCCGTAACCAGCTCGGGTGCCGTGGGCTGCCCCTCCGCCGGTGGTGCGTTGGGACGCCATACATTGTACAGCAGCGGCCTTGCCGCCAACTGATCCAGGAACCGCGGGTCCTCGTCCGAAGACGAGCGACCACTGCCGGCATCGCTGCCAGCGTGATCATCCCTCCCCTGCCGGCCCCGCACTGCCGCCCGGTAGTCCAAATCCTCGGACGATGGGGACAGGCTTGACTCCGAAGAGCCCTCACGATCAGAAACGTTCGACATTTTGAATGATAGAGATGAAAAACTGTGAGAGTTTTATAAATGCAAGTTAATGCACTCGTGCAAATGGATGCGAACGTGTGTTGGATTATGCAATGGCTGGCATAATATCAACCCATGCAAGCTTGCCAAGCTGGATTGCATGGGCACGTAGGTTAGGGTAACCTAGCTATCCTGCACTAGTGCTAACCAATGAGGTGCTGGCTCCGTCCAGCTAGATCTACTCCAGCTAGGACTGATACGATGCCCGCAGGCAACGACTGCCTAACAGCACTACGTGGACAGTCCTGGACCTCCCCTAGGACCTCCGTACAGGACTAGCACTGCAACCACCTTGTGGTCTGCATCACAGCTCATAAACCCTACCACGTGAATACCCACGTGCGTGTGCACTGCATATCTCAGTGCTAATATCTAGCACCCACGTGCCCATCATGGCACGTGCGGATCTAAATCCTAGTAGAGATATGTCCAGTGTACTACACTCCCGTCCATGTCCGTATCCCACTTGGGAGACGGGGACAACGCCACGTGTACTGATAGTCTAGGCCTGAAGCCCTAGAATAACTCAGGGGAGGGGGGGGGTGTAGCTGTGTCTGCCCCTGGGAGCGACCCGTGGGGTACCAGTTGTGAGAGTAAGAATGCCACGAATTCCGCCATGGTTCTTGCAGGAAGTTGCCTTTATTAATAATCAGGAAACACAGACGTAAGTCACGTCACTTCCAAGACTGCACGCAGCACAGACGACAGGGTCGCAGTGCCAAGAGAACGTGCACGCAAGAACTAGCGTCCCGGTGTGACCAAGTCACTCATATAGCTTACTAGGGACGCGTCCAAGTATTCAGCTGCACTGTCACAGCTGAACTGTCAATCAATTGATTACACAGACTCTGGCACGCCTTTGGCGCGCAGATCTATCAATTGTCCATACGGCTAGTCCTGTGGACCTATCCGTACACTAGTCAGCATCAATTGTCTCATAGGTCCTGGCGCGCTACAGTGCGCCTACCTATCAATTGACCATCAAGTCCTGTACAATTAGTCCTGTCAACGTCCTGCGGACTATCAATTAAGTGACACTTGTACATCCTGTGTCCGTACGCGCCCACAGTGGCGCGCCGGGTACTGTCGGCACAGCCTAGGAAACGTCATAACTTTTACGTTCCTTAACCAAATGAGGCGTTCAAGGTGCCGTTGGAAAGAGCGTAACAATCTCTATCCATCTAACGTAAATCCTTTACGTTAACTCCAATCCCTTCTTTTCTTTAGGGATCACATCCCCTGCCAGGGACCCTTGAAGTAGCTTGAAATGTCCTTCACTCCAGCTTGAAGCTTGAACAGATGTCTTTAATGGCCAATGCCATTCCCCCAGCCCTTTCTTTTAAGGAACTGGAAAAGAAACAGATCTGCCACAGGGAAAACCATTTCATGAGAAATGGAGAAAACCTATGGAAGTGGCATTACAGAGTACCACCAGATATTAGAAGCACACAAAATTAAATACATACAGGTTAATTCTATGAGGTCTTCTCCAGGAATTAATCCCATCACCTCGGTAGAGCCTCCAGTACAATGACCTTCTGGCGGTGAGTTACATTAATCCCAGATACTAATCCCATAAAACCCAGTACATATTCAATATAAGTACAATAAATCCATGACAATTAAAATACCACTTGACAAAGTAAGGCGTATTACAATAGTTTGCCTGTCATTCTCTCAACAGGGGTCTATTGGCGCCCGTCTTACGGCGCCCGTCTACTTGCCAGATGGTAAACTGCCACAGCAAACAAATGACAAAATGAAACACATAGGCAACAATTAAATCCTGCCCTGGGGAACTAGGGAAGTCTGAACAGGCAAACACCTGAACAGGCCAGCTTGTAGAAACATAATACCAGGGAATCGAACCCCGCCCTATAAACCCCAGAATAAAGGTTCCCAGACCATTGTGAGAGGTATGTACAAATATACATTTCTTTTAAAATAGAACACATGGTCTGTAATGGACCTGTCAACCTTGTGTAGTCAACAGCATGAACCCCAGCCAAAACCTGGCTGTATCCTGATTAAAATCAGAGTGAGTGTACCATGGTCCATGAGCCTTAGTACAGACTAAAATACAGGTATTATGCCAGTCACAATGCTGACACTACCACACAATCTGCTCTCCAATGCCCTATAACCATGCACCAGCTTAGACAGCTTGCTGAGATGGGTCCATCAGAGACTGAAGAACCTTGTATTGCACTGCTGCCTTCTGCACTAGCTTGGTCAAAGCATCAGCAGGATTGTCAACCCCAGGGATATGCTCAATATTGGCCAAGGAGGACAACTCCTTAAGAAGGAGATAATCCAAGTCCCTACTTCTGGCCATCTGCCTGTGCACAAACTGCACCATCCCCATGGAGTCTGTTTTTAGAAGAGTGGTAACCTGAAGTGGCCAAGGAGTGTTAGAAGTCATCTGATGAAGCAACTCCTTCAGATAAAGGCTTGTGTGAATGCCTTCACAAATAGCCCTGCATTCTGCCACATCACTGCTGACAGCCACCCGTTTGTGCAGGCGACTAAACCAGCTCACCAAACTCCCCAGGCCTTCCTGTCTGAGCACAAAGAGCCCTGCAGCCCTGCCCCTGACCTTGGAGACCTGCCTGCTGTCCATTGAGCTATCCACATACAGCTCCATGCAAATGGGTTGTGATAAATCCACTGCAGACAACAGAATGCCAGATGAAGCCCTGACCTGATCAGCCACCTTGGCAGACCCTAGCTCCACCAGCATGTCATCAGGCAACCTGGCTATGACCATAAGGTCTGGCCTGGAAATGCCTGCCACCCAAGCAACCATGCCCCTCACCATGGGACACAGTGCCTGTGTGATGGTTGGAGGAAGCTTGCTAATGAGGGTCTCTTGATAGTCATTGCCCCCCACCAGCAGCATACGCCACTCCCCTCCCTTCTTCACCAGTGTGGCCTCCATGCCCACAAACAGCAGAGGCTCATTCTCCACCTGCCATTGCTCCCTACCCAGAGGAAACTTGGACTTAATGATGGTGATCAGCTCCTTAAGCCACGACGTGGGAGCTATCAGATGTAGGTCATCCCCGTGCAGCGAAGCATACACTGGCAGGCCTTCCCATTGCCCCAGAAACAGACAGGGGTCTACAGGAGAGACCTTCAAGTTGCAATGCTCCTTCAGGAAACGGTTGAGAGTCTCCCTCCAGATTATTGGACTTGACCTCAGGCCCTCCAGGCCTTTGAGGATTTTAAGGAACTCAGTGTGAATGTCCCTTTTCCATACAGCAGGCACCCTGACATAGAAAGGCGTCTTGCCCTCCCACTTTTCCTGTGCCACATCTGCATCCCCCTCCAGAAATGCCCTCTTGAAGTCTACCACCACTGAGCCATAGTGTCAGGGGTGAAGTTCACCCTGTGTGCCCAACTGCCTGCCGTTAATATATTTCATATAGGCCATCCATTGTAAACGGAGGTATTAGGGTTGCGTCCCTAATAATCGCACCCGCCTGCCGTATTTGTGGCCATAATTAATATCGGCAAAGTATTATGCAGTGTTGGGACAGTGAGCACGTGTCATGTTACGGCTCATGATTTGGTCACGGAGTGACTAAGATATTAGTGCCGAAGCTACGAGAACCGGCACATTATATCAAGACTTGTACGTTCAGGGTCCTACGACCTATAGCTAGCGTACTATTCAGTCGTACTACTCGACTAGAGAGTGTTAACGGAATCTGGCTAGCGTAACGCATTCTCAGCACATTTCAGATAAGCTACGCAATCTTTGTGCCAGCCTGTCGAGCACTCACTCTTTGTGCACCTTTGTGCATAAGAGGAAGACGCAACCTACGTTGCACTTACCTAAGGTCTGAGCCATGAGTTATGGCTGACGCTTATGGTCCCCACCCGGGAGCCACATCATGGTTTTGGTGGACAAACGGTGGTAGTCCGGGATTTAATATGCAATGATAATAAAGCGTAATCTTTAATTGTCACTATCGTTTTCGACCTACAAGTCTCAATATTTCTGACACAAAACCATTACAGAAAAACCTTAGGGTTAAGATGAAGAACGTGACATGCTACGAATTAGCGAGATACGCAAGTAACGTCATGGAATATTACCCGGAAGTTCGCGGCATTGTTGTTGGCAAGCCGCACACTCGGCCTGGAAGTGGCCAGTCGGCCGCGGCCTACAGAGCCGCTGGGCCATATATTTCCTGATTCCAGCAAAAGCACCAGATTTCGTGAGTGCAGCTGCGGCAGACATGCCGATTGAAGGCTGGCGCTACAGAAGATCCAAGTTCAATCCATGCCAGGAGCGAACGTGAGCCGAAAACGAGCTTTGTGGTTATCTTTTTTTGGGTGCGGTTGGAAGGCGCTGTTTCGCTCGAGTTTTAAGTGCTCGATCTTTATGCGAATTGAGCCGGCGGCATCGGGGATCCCGGAGCCGAGAAGCCAGCGCTGTCTATGGAAATGAAGAGGTCGGAATTTTTTGATTCCGATGCCCTTTTTGGTTATTGCTTATCCTTTTGAAAGCATGGGGGGGGGCGCATTGTGCCCCGCGTTGGCATGCTTGTGCATGTCTTAATTCTCCTTTATGTTCATGCCCAATGGGTACATTGGTTCATCGTGATCAAGCTTCCTGGGTAAGGGGAATGTGCTGGTTATTATACCTAGAAAGTCCTACCAACTACCCAACAAGGGGGGCATTTTGATACCATTGGATTTACCAGAGCGTGTACCGGCTTAAGTTGAACAAGGGGTGTGTGAGAGCCAGTTTATACCTGGCTGCCCCACCCAGCTTTTTAGGCTCTTGCCTGAATTGAGCGGGGAGAAACTGTTGGCCCTATTGTACCTGCATAGTGTCTTCACTTTAGGCATTGTGCAAGGGGGGTGTCAGGGGTGAAGTTCACCCTGTGTGCCCAACTGCCTGCCGTTAATATATTTCATATAGGCCATCCATTGTAAACGGAGGTATTAGGGTTGCGTCCCTAATAATCGCACCCGCCTGCCGTATTTGTGGCCATAATTAATATCGGCAAAGTATTATGCAGTGTTGGGACAGTGAGCACGTGTCATGTTACGGCTCATGATTTGGTCACGGAGTGACTAAGATATTAGTGCCGAAGCTACGAGAACCGGCACATTATATCAAGACTTGTACGTTCAGGGTCCTACGACCTATAGCTAGCGTACTATTCAGTCGTACTACTCGACTAGAGAGTGTTAACGGAATCTGGCTAGCGTAACGCATTCTCAGCACATTTCAGATAAGCTACGCAATCTTTGTGCCAGCCTGTCGAGCACTCACTCTTTGTGCACCTTTGTGCATAAGAGGAAGACGCAACCTACGTTGCACTTACCTAAGGTCTGAGCCATGAGTTATGGCTGACGCTTATGGTCCCCACCCGGGAGCCACATCATGGTTTTGGTGGACAAACGGTGGTAGTCCGGGATTTAATATGCAATGATAATAAAGCGTAATCTTTAATTGTCACTATCGTTTTCGACCTACAAGTCTCAATATTTCTGACACATAGTCCAAGCCCTTGTTGAGAAGGCCTAGAAATACACACAGCAGCAGCCTCCAAGTGTCATGCAGCATGCCAGGGGTATACAACTCCTCAGCGGTGCACTCACCAGTACCCTTGAACTCATTCAGCACTGGCCTGACATGTGGTACCTTGACCCCGTCCACCTCCTTCATCTTGATGACAAACTTGAGCTTGAGTAGACGTCGTGCAGGAGGCAGGTCATTGACAGGTTCCACGCATTTCTTGGAGATCCAGTCCTCCCCAGATTTAATCAGACCCAGTGTGACCTGGGGACACATAATGGGAGAGGACATGAGCTTCACCAGGCCTTGGTAGTTTATAGGGCTGTGTCCAGCAAGTGAGTGAGGACCAATGCCCAAACTGCTTGGATGACTAGCAGCTGGCAGTATGAGGTCATCAACCAAGGGCTCCTGCCCCTGGCACACTTGCACACGCTTAACCGACCTGGTTACTGCACGTGATAGGTGAGTGGTCCTGAAATTAATCAGTGGGACCTGACCAGCCCCTTCCTTAGTCAGGAGAGAGGACGTGATCACTACTCCATCCTGGCATAGGAAATTCTGCCCCAGAAGAGCAGGTCCTTGATAGCCCTCCAAGACACAAAAAGCAGTGTCCTGTCCAAGGATAGGAATGAATACCTCACCCAGTACCTTCACGTGTACCCCGCCACTGAAGTCAGACACAAACTGATAGCTGGGTTCAGACATGCTGTACCCTGCTGCAGCCCTGGTCCCAATGATGGAAACCTGAGAATTAGTGTCTACCTCTAAGGCAGTGTCCAGCCCCAGATTGCCATGCCACCTGAGCTTGGCTACCTTGGGCTGCTTCTTGGCCCTTTGTAGAGCCCCAATCAATCCAGCCAAACTTGTCCCCCTGGGCTTGGTTAGTGCCTTGGGCTTGACAGTTGACTCCCCAGCTGTTGACCTTGCAGCCTGTTCAACAAGTACCTCTGCAACCTGGCCAGGGCTGACAGATTCCCCTGCAACAGATGTGGTCGTTGCGTCAGTGATGTCACCTGGGACCTGAAAATCCTGCAGATCCTGTGAGCCTTGTGCCTGACTGCCCTCATTCATCAGGTTAGGCTTGACATATGACCAACTCAGCCGGTGTACATGCTTTGGTTCGTCCTCCATGCTGACCAAGCATGCGTGGCTAGCTTCATCAACCTGGGTAACCACCCCAGGACTCCAGCTACCACGTTTGCCATAAAGGCTAGGTTCCTTCCAAGCTAGGACCTTCTGACCCACTTGTGGCTCCAGCATCTTCCAACCCCGGTCCTTCTCCCTCAGCTTGGCAAAGGTGACATGTGCAGCATGTTTCCAGCCCTCCAGCACATGTGGTGGGCACAGGCCATGATATAGACCCATTGGGCTGACAGCAACTCCATCATAGTAGAAGTTAACCCTGCTGTTCAGCTGCTGCTCCACGTTCCTCAGCCATGCACTCCTGACAAGTGCAGGTGCAGACAAGGGTACCCAGTCTTCAGAGATGATCAATTTCTTGACCTCCTGGATTGCCCTCTCGATAGCACCCTGCTGCCCATGAGCCTCCCTAGGTGTAACCAGCAACTCAGGAAGGGTAGGATCACCCTTGAGATGCTGAAACTGCATGTCCACCTGGATCCTTGTGGTAGGAAACTTGGCTCTTACATTCTGCAGGGCAGCCAGCAAGTACCTGTTCTTCATAGAAGGTAAATGCTCCAGCACCTTGTATTTCGTGTACCTGTCCACGCACACCAACAGTTGCATGCCCCTGATGTGTTGGATATCACACTGCAGATCACCAATGCTCTGAGGTAGAGCTTTGGCATGTGATTTCCTGGGCTTGTTGGAGGACAACTGGCACTTACACCGTGAGGCAGCTTGCTGACACGCCTTAAGAAGGGGTGCCCTGCCCATACGGAAGGCAAAGTTGTTTGACAGAGAAGTGGCATGCCCAAACATGTTGTGGATTCGGGCACCCAACTCCTGGTACACAGAGGAAGCAGTCCCTGGCACAGTCAGGACTGTGCTGTCAGGTTGTCCAGCATCACCATGCTGACTTCCATCCTGTTCTGACTCAGAGCCTGAGTCACCCTGCTCATGCCCAACACCTGGACCGCCAGCAGGGACCACATGCATACCACCAGAGGCCTTCACACCCCTCTGTGGTTGTACATTGGTTTCTCTCAAAATGAGAGGTCCACCCTCGTGCCCAGCACGAGGATGCATAGGGTCAGACATTCTTACAGCTGCACCAGCTGTCAAGGACGTCTTCATAGGAACCTGTACCTCTCCAGGTGACCTGGGGCCACACTGAACCTGGAGATCACCCTCTTGTTGCCCAGATATAAAATCTGCATTGGAGCACCTGGCCTCCCCCTTGGGTGAATTAAGGTGTGTAGGGGTTGCCTCAGACAGTCACTGCTCCTTGTTGTCTTCTTGCTGACTGCCCTTTGAAGGCTGGCCTGCCTGGGACTTGTTGTTGTTCTTCTTGTTGTTGTTGTTATTCTTGTTGCTGCCCTGGCCCTGGGACTTCTTGAAGCTGGGACACTCCTTCTTGATGTGCCCCCACCCCTTGCACAGGTAGCATTGTATCTTGGACTTGCCCTGGCCACTGCCCCCATTGTCAGACGCGTTGCCCTGCTTGGGCTGACCACCCACCCGCCTGAACACCGACTTGGAGTGTGACCTCCTGTCAGAATCAGGTGAATGATCTCCCTTGCGCTTGTTATGGTTGCCCCTACGCCCTCCTTGGCTTCGGTCAGCCTCAGACGTCTTGGAGCCACCCTGGGTACGCCCGCCTGCCTGGGTAGCCTTCACTGCTGGCACTCCACCCTCAAACAGCTCCTCTGCCTCGAGAGCTTGTTTAATGATGACCTTGTAGGCCTTCAGGGTAGAGTGTGGGGCACACATGACTTTTAAGGAGCCACGTGTCGCCTTATCCAGCCCAGAAACCTTGAGCCAGTTGGTTAGGGCTATGTTATCAGCGACATTAAAGCCGTGAGCCCTGCCCTCCTCAACCATCTTACAATAGTTGAGAAAGTTCTGGATCAGGTCCCCCTTGACCTCCCACCCTTGGTACTTGTCCTGCCAATGGATGCCGACCTTCTTTCGTTGGTCTTCCAGCAGCTCCTTCAGCTCAGCCACGTACAGTGCCCAGGCTTATTGGCCTTTTTGCACTCCCTGGTTAGGTCCTTAATCTGGTCAGTACACTTGCCAAAAGTGCTACTGCCTATCCAGATTTGATAGTAATTTGTACCACCGTACAAGCTAGGGAACCCTTCCAATCCCTCCACAAACTCTTCAGCCTGCTTAGGCTTGGAGTCTGAGGTTACAGGCTGCAACTGATTGACAATTAAAAGACCCTGTGTGGTAAGATCAAAGCCATGAATAGCTTGTGCATTATTATTATTGTGAGGAAGGTTGGTAATCTCTCCGGTAAGCCCCACGTCATCTACGTGAGCGGTTCCACTACCAGCACCCCCATTATTATTCCCACTGGCTGGACCCTTGCTACGGCGTCCCTCAGCCATCCTGCACTACCAGCTATTCAAAGAACACCTTAACAAAGCAGCAGAAAATATGTACAAAATTTTTGTGTCGCCACTGCCGCCTGCGCCGGTGTCGCTGCCGCCCCGCGAATTGCCGCTGAAAATTCGACAAAAAAATGTCGACGAGTACTGCAGAAGAAAATTAGGCCGACTAGTAGTCAAGGCCCCTGAAGTCGCAGTACGTGTATACGAACTCACGATCCTCCATATCCAGCTCCGGACCTGCACCGGTATGAATTAAAACCGGCGTGCTCCCCGCCGCGTAAGTTGCGACGCGCCGACGCGCGACGAGGCGCAGAGGATGTGTAAAGATCGTCAATAATTCCCACCCCGCGGGAATCCACTCTCGCACAGAGGCGAGAAATGCCACCAGGTTAATTAAAACCTGGCGCTCGCGACTGCGTACGCCGCGAGTGAGCAGCGATAACAGCGCGAGATCCTGAAACAAATTTGTCGACACCGCCGGCGCGCCCCCCGTGCGTAGCGATGCCCAGTTTTGCAGGTTTCTCTGGTAACCGGTGAGTGAAGAGAGGACGTTGTCCAACTCCTCAATGGCAGTCGTGACTTCGGTCACCGACCGCAAACCTCCCCGCACCTGGACCGTAAATGTCGATAAAATGTTTCGAATCTGGTCCAACAGGTTGCGGATTGCCGGCACCAGTGCTGGCAAATCGGGGTCCTCGGGGTTATCCCCGAGCAATGCGTGAGCTGCACGCTGCTGACGATGAAGCTCGTCGAGCGAGACCGTTACTTCGTCGAGCAATTGCTGCCACGACGGCACCGTCGGTCTTGACGAAGAACCAGCCGGCGGAGCGGCTATTTCCTCATCGTCCGGAATCCGAAATTCTTCCGAATTTGGCATCTTTTTGACAGAGCGTGTAATACGAGTTGTGAGGGTAAGAATGCCACGAATTCCGCCATGGTTCTTGCAGGAAGTTGCCTTTATTAATAATCAGGAAACACAGACGTAAGTCACGTCACTTCCAAGACTGCACGCAGCACAGACGACAGGGTCGCAGTGCCAAGAGAACGTGCACGCAAGAACTAGCGTCCCGGTGTGACCAAGTCACTCATATAGCTTACTAGGGACGCGTCCAAGTATTCAGCTGCACTGTCACAGCTGAACTGTCAATCAATTGATTACACAGACTCTGGCACGCCTTTGGCGCGCAGATCTATCAATTGTCCATACGGCTAGTCCTGTGGACCTATCCGTACACTAGTCAGCATCAATTGTCTCATAGGTCCTGGCGCGCTACAGTGCGCCTACCTATCAATTGACCATCAAGTCCTGTACAAGTCCTGTCAACGTCCTGCGGACTATCAAAGTGACACTTGTACATCCTGTGTCCGTACGCGCCCACAGTGGCGCGCCGGGTACTGTCGGCACAGCCTAGGAAACGTCATAACTTTTACGTTCCTTAACCAAATGAGGCGTTCAAGGTGCCGTTGGAAAGAGCGTAACAATCTCTATCCATCTAACGTAAATCCTTTACGTTAACTGTACCACCTCAGATGCTACGACAGGCGCATTATCCTTCACTACCCACCCCAGTGCCCTGTTGGCTGCCAGCTCACTCTCCATGCCATCCCCTTGCTTATAGCCTGCCACCGATGCCCATGGAACCCTATACACCCGATCATTCCACTCTATGTCTATGACCCGCAGCGGCCAGTCTAACTTTGTGATGGCCCCAGGCCCCTGCATGGTGCCCCGTTTGCCGCTGGGCGAGCTCTCCTTGTGGAACATGACCAACTGCCCGACCTCAAAAGCGCTAGACAAATCAGGCAGCGAGGCATCCTTGAGCCGCAGCTTGGCGGCGGTATCCTGTAGATGCTGTTGGTATGCCTCTACTACCTCGGGTGAGTAGGTGCCCGCTGACAGCCCCCGAGGCGTGACTAGCCCAAAGCCCTTGACATCGAGCACGTGTCTATGGTTGCACACATGCATGAGCTCCTTGCACCACGCCGTCTTGACCGCGTAGGATTTGCCATGTGGGTTATCCTGTCGCTTGGCTGCCACAGTCTTGACATAGCTTACAGTGCGATCTATCATGCCCATATTGCCGTGATCCTCACGCCCCACGATGACCACGGCCTCCATCCCCGGCAAACCTTGCACACAGCGGAACTGCTGGTCTAGCATGAGCTCCACTACGGGATGAAAGAAAGCCAGGCTGATCTTGATAGCCCTGTGCAGGTCAGCCTCAAACATGTGAGGCAGCGGCTCTATGTAGGTGGCCTTGCTGAACCTATCCTTGACTATGAAATAGGTGTCCCCCCCTTCCATGTGCATGACATCCCCCACAAGGTACCCTCGCTCCAAGGGTGGAGTCTTGGCATGACGCCTACGCGACTTCTTCCTGATCTTGATGCAGGCAGGACACTGAGCACGCACATTCTTCAGCTCGTTGTATAAAGGTGCCCCTAACATGTGTGCCCCCTCTACCTCGGCTTGGGCCTCATGCCCGTATGCACGGTGCATCTGGTATGCTAACAGTTTCAGGGTGACAGCCTGAGGTGCAGTGGCATTGTCAGGATTCTCAACAGGTGGGGTGACTACTGGGGTAGTGACATTGGCTAACTGGGCAGCTTCAGAGGCTGCACGAAAGGCCGCCCGTGTGAGCACCTTGCCAATGTGAAGATCCACACTAGGGTGGTGTGTACCGAGAACATCTGCCCGCCCAGCATTCTCTTGCACTGTCACAACATTCCTCATAGGCCCAACCGCCCCAGTATCTAGCTGGGGTGCTGCAGTAGTGCTTGGTCGCTCGGCGTTGTACACACCCGACCTAGAAGACACCACATTGCTTAGGTCACGCATTGTAGACCCGTGCTCAGGAAGCACGTGATCCTGGCGCGACAGAGCCAGAGCAGCACCAACGGATTGCGTGAGCACATCACGGAATGAGACAGAGGATGCAGTCACGTTGCTTTTAGGAACGATGTCAGGCTCTACGACGGCCCGGTTCAGCGTGACGCATTGAGCAAAAGAAGGGGTATCGAGCGTGCTCTCACCTGACTTTCGTGCTGCCCGTCGCTCTGCCCACTCCTCGCGTGTGCCGTGGACGACGATGCGCTTGGCCTTGCACGCCTCCACGCTGTGACCACGCAGAACGTCGTGGCACTTGCGGCAAAGGTTGTCCTCGAGCTCCAGGTCCGGGCGAACTCGGCAGTCATCCCGGACATGGCGACGTCCGAAGCAGCGCTCACAGCGTTGCTTGCGGTCAGTAGACGCCCCCTGCTGCCGCTTGGCCGGGGGATTATCACCCTGCTTGGCGTCGCCACCATGTCCGCGCTTGCGCCCTCGCTGGCCCCCGTTGTTGCCGTGGCCGACGACCTTTTTCAGGATGGCCGTAAGCTCCGACCGCGTAATTGGAGCCTCTGCGCCTGAAGAAGAAGACGCGCCGGCATCCACCTTGCGCAGGGATGGCAGAGCAGCCGAGGCAGCCGGCTTGGACTGCGCACTCTTGAAGCATGAGATCAAATACAGCATGCCCTCGTCGAAACTGACGGCACTCTTCTTTTTGAGTTCCGTCGCTATGGTCAGATGCACATCCGACGAGAGGTCGCATTTCTTGAGAAATCGATTGCACAGGAAAATGGGCTTGAGAGTATCTAGCAGCTTGTGCTTGTGCACGAAGACCTGGAAATCACGTGCAGCCCCGGGCAAATTTGCCTTATTAACTGCATAGCCCTCGAAGTCGTTGAAGGCTTGCTCGTCGGCCTCTTCCTTAGACCGCGACAAGTGGGCATCTAGACCGTTGTAAAAAACTTCCCAGGTTTGTTTGTTGTCGTCCGCAATGCGAACTAGATTGGCAATGTTTGGGTGCTTTGTTGTACTGCAGAATACTGCACGGAACTTGCCAATCAGCTCCGAATCTTTGTCTGCGCGTCCATCGCGCAGACGCTTGAGAGCAGCTAGAAAATCTGCTGCGTCGTCCGCCGTATAGTCGGCCGGTAGATCAGCGGGCACCTCCGTTTGCTTGAGAGGGCCGCGATTTAGTGCATCGTCAGCAGCAAGCATCAGATGCTTGAACTGCTTGGCCAGTTCAGGTTGCGCCACGAGGGTTTGCATCAACCTCGTGGCCTCGTCCGCACTAAAGCGTGGCAGGACGGACCCTGCGGCCTCGCCACTTGGCGTATCTGTGTGTTCGCCCGTGCGGCTCCGTGTACCGGAAGCCATCGGGATTTTTATGAATACAAGTTAAAGCCCGACCGGCTCAGCTATGGCGGTCGGTCACGTTGAGCTTGGGATAAGGTGAACACAGAGAACTGCCGTCGGAGCTGGCCCACCACTGGTTTATGTCTTAGCCAGCAAACCCTATCCGGTTAGCCGTAACCGTGGGACAAGCTAGCCGTCCGTACTGACCCGGATAAGGCCCCGGACTGGGGCCTAGGTGGCGCCGGCCCTAGGCGCCGCCCTTAGACCGGTCGACCGCATCGGACCGCCGGATTATAGCCGGCGGCTTAGCGGACGCTAGCGGAAGGCGTGCGGACGGACATGGGGAACTCAGAGCCAGATCCTAGGGCTCTAGAGTTACTCAACTCCTCCGGTGGTGGGTCTCCCTCCGGTGGTGGGTCTCCCTCCGGTGGTGGGTCTCCCTCCGGTGGAGGGTCTTCATCAGGCCGCCACAGCTCCGGGTTCAGACCGAGGACCTTCAGCCTGCCACGAAGTGACCCGGTCGCCATAGCCTTCCCTGCATATAGTACAAACAGAAAAAAAAAACAAAACAATATTACATCAGCTTTCCATGTGAACAGATAGGCCACAGTCAATGTATGCATGCAACAATCACAATGAAATGATACAATTAAATGTTTAGCAATTACCGCTTGTGCAATGAATGACCCGCTTGAAGTTGTTGGGACACAGATGGAACTCGTCAATAAAATGACGGATCTTCAGGTGAACCCAGTAGTACGGTAACTTGAGAAACGGCTCGGGCTGCTTTTTTAGCGTAGCACAGTACTTCAGGTAGCCAGCATGGTCCATCTCCTGAACAACAGGAGCGTGAGCCGGCCGGCGGGGGTCACCCTCGGGAAACATGCGGTCATTGCCAAGGAGAACGATACGGCCATTTGAGATAAAAACCCCACGCCACTCATCACCATGTAGGACGCATTGATAGTACCCTGCATCTGGAATGTTCAGGGACTTGGAGTATGCCGGGTAGTCGTGAATTATGCCAGCAAGAATGGACCTCACAAATGTCGTAGTGTAAACACCCGCCACGTCCAGCGTCACATCACAAATGTAATACCCCTTCCACAGTACCAGGAAGTCCTCAGCGATCAAGTCCAAAAAAATGGTCATGTTCTTGGGTGCCTTCCCCTTCATGGCGCCCACAAGAAGCACCATAGGGCAAAACCGCCCATTCACCATCACCCACTCGGGCAAGTTCACACAGGAAACAAACGCGGGCCAGCTGCTGTGGGTATCCATGAAAGACCTTGGACATACTCCGTCAAAATTCAGAAGGAAGATGGTGTTCCGCGGCTGGCTGCGAAAGTCCCAGTTGTTCTTTATGTGCTGGATGGCACGGCTGTCTGCACGAACAGGTCCATGCACAAGAAACACCAGACGTAAAAAGAAAGGTATCCATCAGAGCAGTACAAACAAAAGATAAGCGCAAGAGGAAAAATCTCGAACTTGATACTTTGGCACACATTGCATAACAGAAGGCGTAGAAACAAGTGCAAACCTGCCTTTCAAGCCGTCCACAACGCGCGTGGATGAGTCTGGCTCCCTGTTTTCATGTTTCGCAGCGTACTGAAGGGCTTCCGCCATTTCCGGGACTCGGAACCAGGCCCTAATCCGATCCATCAGGGGGAAGTGCCTAACCTGGCGATGCGCTTTCCGCGAGTTGACGATGTCACCGTTTCTGTCAGTGTACGTCTCGTAGCGCGACAGCTTGCAAAGAGGGCAGCTCTTAGTAATCTTGTCCTTGTACAAGTAACCCTCGCATGGGCAGGCATCGTACACACGGTACCCCAAGCCCAAGCCTTTGATCACTTTCCGTGCCTTCCAGATACTGTCGGGCAGAGTGTTGCCCGCGGGGAGAACGTTTCCCAACAGCTTGAAGAGCTCATCAGCAAAGCTCTGAGGGCATGAGTTTTCCCCCATTAGCGTCAGCAATTGCAATGTAAACATCAAGGCCTTGCTCTCAGATCCCGGGTACAATGGCGTATCGTCCTTGACTCTGGCCACTGCTTCGTCATAATTTCTAGCAAACTGGCGTGCTGCATCCTCTCCACTGGCCGACCCGTCGTCAGGGTCCTCGGCCATGAATTCATCGACTGTCTGTCCTTGACGCATTTACAATCTCTACATGGAGGGCCGGCATCGACCGTTGATGGTCAATGCCGGCCCTCCGTGGCTAACCAGTCGCCATCGGGATCACAAATCGAGCCACGCTAGGGCGTCTGCGCCAGTGAGACCACTGGCAGCTCACTAATCAACCGTGACCATGAAGTCCGGCTCAGTCGACATTTCCAGGAACGCATCCAACATAATTTGGCGATAAAACTCAGGAAGCCTGCAGGATGACCAATGAAACTGGACAATGTAGGTATCCGTGGAGGAAGGGAAAGGAGACATCACGAAATTTGGCCAGCTAGCATGTGTGTCGATGTAAGTGTTCGGCTCGAGTCCGGTATCCATGGGTGGGTAGCAACCGACCGCCATCTTTCTGGTGCCACCCGCCGCCGTGATAGCCGCTAAGTCACCCGTTGCAAGTTTGAGTCTGCTCGCCAACGCTTTCGATGTCGTCGATCCCTTTTGATCAAACGGACATTTTCTCAGTCATTCAAATGGTAGATATTACGGTCAGTGTACGGTAGTGTTGGTTAGTCACGGGCTCATTGGTAGAAGTCTACTGAAACGGTACAGCCTTAGCTCCTGAGGCCTCTGTACTTGTACCAAGCAGTACGGAGTTTAGCCGATCCGCACGCAGCCGCGCGGGGCGTGCGGGCCCCGCGCGAGGCGTGCGGTCCGGCCGTTTGTGTAGCTGCCGTTGGTGCCTTTTGGCGAAAGACGTTCAAAAAATTTTTGCGCGGGATGCTGCCAGGTTCGTCGATCTGCTGAATCCAACGGCGGACAGAGGCAGGTGCAGTGCGTCATGTATACGTTGGCACCGTCTCCGTTCGCAAAACGGGGGGATTCTGGACTTAGCCAGCCTTGGGCTGCATGGTGGTGTGCGACCGAACGTTGTAAATGCCGAGAAGGGTAGCAGTGCTACGACCAGCTCACGTGTGCAGTGCCGAGGAGTGGGAGCGATTTGATGCAAGAGCGACCGAAGAGGAAAAGCCGAAACAAAACGTCGTTCCCTCGGAATATGTGCGGACCTTAAGACTGCAAATAACGACCTTTGGCCGTGCATACCTGGTAGAGGGGTATGTCCTCAAGGAACAGGATGGCACCATGGTGGATGCTCTCATTAACCGGGTAAAGAAGAGCTGCATAAACTTTCTAGAAACATGTGTGGCTGACGACAACCGTGCCGAGCTGGATAAGTATGAGGCATCATGCTGGGTGCTAGACCCGACGACTGGTGAGCTCACCGCCCAGAAGCCCAAGGGCTCCAAACCCAAAGCCCTAAGTGTTAAAAAAGGAGCTGAGCCGGTGGCTAAGCAACTGCAGCTCCAAAAAGCGGCAGAGTGCTGGCGCCGAGGACGAGGATGATGACGTGAAGGAAAATACCAAAGCGCTAAGCGACGTGACGAACATGCCAAAGGTAATAACGCTATCTTTAGCTACAGGAGTCTGCAAGCTTCTTGGTTTTTTCTTTCATCGCAGGTCTGCTATTAACCGACTTCCCGAATGTTAACGTCCTTATTCCATGCCCCGCCCTCTGCTTGCAGACGATTCCTGCTGCCAAGCCGGCGGCCAAGCCGGCGGCCAAGCCGGCGGCCAAGCCGGAGGTCAAGCCGGAAGTAAAGCCGGAAGTAAAGCCGGAGGTCAAGCCGGAGGCCAAGCCTGTGCAGCATGCCACAGGCGTCCGAGCAGATGACATTCGGAGACTCAGAGCTCGGCTCCAAGCCCTTGAGGAGGAGTTAGAGCAGGAAGTGGCAGGGTACGCGCCTGCACCTGTGGAGGTATCGGATGTGAGGCCGCCGCCTCCGGTGGCCAAGAAGGTTGTACCGCCGCCCCCTCCCGTTCCCAAGCAGCCTGTCATGCCGCCCCCTCCGGTGGCCAAGAAGGTTGTACCGCCGCCCCCTCCCGTTGGCACACAGCCTGTCATGCCGCCCCCTCCGGTGCCCAGCAACGCTGTGCAGCCGTCCCCTCCGGTGCCCAACAACACCGTGGAGCCGCCCACTCCGGTGCCCAAGCTGGCCGACCTGCCAATGCCGGATGGTCTCCCGCCTGCTCGTGTGCCTGCCATCAAGCCAGATGTCTTCGAGCCCATCACGTCGCGCCCCGCCGTCAACAAGCCGCCCGCCAGCAACAAGCCGGCCGCCAGCAAGAAGCCGGCCGCCAGCAAGAAGCCGGCTGCAAAGCGAAAGCTTCCTAGTGGTCCCATGGACTTGGGGCTTGCGCACTATCTGAGCACCTTACTGCCAACCGCGGTGGTTCAAGAGCGACCGGGCCCTGGTGGTTTCGGAGAAGCACTGCACGGGGCCTTCGTGGCACAAAGGTACAAGTACGAGCGCGATGGGGCGCGGCCGGCTGCGTATGTTTGGGAGCCTGGCAAAGTGGTGGAGGTGAAGCCGAAGCTCAAGGCCCCTTACGGCACGCGGTTTGTGGAGCGTGATGGGGGCTCGCAAATGCTGTTTGTTGACTTTGCCACGATGCATTACGGTGACGCCGAGGGCAACGAGAATGCGTGGGTCCTTCTGGGCAACGTCACTGACGACGACCTTCGAGGCGCACGTGCGAAATTGAAGGAGAGTTGGGGGCCAGCAGAGGAGAAGGAGGAGGTGTCGGATGAGTATGTACCGGCCAAGCGAGCGCGGGCGCCACCCAAGGAGAAGGCGTCTGCCGGTGCTCCCTCCGCGCCAGCGATCCCGCCTGCCTCTAGCTCTTCGACCGCAACGGTGTCTGCCGGTGCTCCCTCCGCGCCAGCGATCCCGCCTGCCTCTAGCTCTCCGGCCGCAACAGCGTCTGCCGGTGCTCCCTCCGCGCCAGCGATCCCGCCTGCCTCTAGCCCTTCGCCCGCAATGGCGTCTGCCGGTGCTCCCTCCGCGCCAGCGATCCCGCCTGCCTCTAGCTCTTCGACCGCAACGGAGTCTGCCGGTGCTCCCTCCGCGCCAGCGATCCCGCCTGCCTCTAGCTCTCCGGCCGCAACGGCGTCTGCCGATGCTCCCTCCGCGCCAGATCTCACCGAGGCGGAACTGGAGCTTGCCGCGCTCAAGGCCATGATGGCAAAAGCGCAGCGGAAAGTTGAGCTGGAGCGGCAAGCAAAGGAGTCCCAGAGTCAGACTCCTGATCCGGTAATTTAGTGGAATGTTTTTTCTGAAGCACGTTTTAGCTATGTAGTGATGTGGTGTTGTCACACCCAATTGCCATGTGCGTATATTTTTGTTACTCATGTATGTATCACTCTCATGCTAGGTCATGCATCATACCCACAGGCATAACCCATTTCACCATGCATAGGATGTTTTGCTGGGCAACAACTATCTGCCGTGCCTGACTGCCCCCCCCCCCCTGCCTTGCTGCCCTTGTGTCCTCTTCAATGGTGGTGCTCTGTGTGCCTGCAGGCCTCCAGAGCATGAGTGCTGGCAACTGTGTGGCTTTGTTCAGGCAAAGAAGCATCATTGATCATGATGACACCTGAAGAAGAAGTAAATTAATTGGCTGGGCTTGATGCGGCCTGTGTTATTTCACAATGGTGTAAACGTATCGATGAGACGCCCAATGTGGGGCTAAATCCTCATTGTAAATCAAGAGAGACAACTGTTAATGGGATGTATTATTATTTCTAATAAAGAAACCATTTGGAATGATGGCCTGTTAAGCTGTTCTTAACAGTGCTTGTGTTGTAATGCTGGCAAAATCTGCATTTTCCCCTTTTTTATCACTGTCATTTTTACCACTTTGTGGTATTTTTTTACCACCCTCATTTTTACCACTTTTTACCACTTTTTACCACCCTCACTTTTACCACTTTGTGGCATGTTTTTACCACCCTCGCTTTTACCACTTGGTGGTATTTTTTACCACTTTGGTGGTAAAAGGGGTGGTAAAAGGTGGTAAAATGATTTTACCACCTGCTTTTCTCCTAGCGTTTTCCCACCGTTTTACCACTTTTTACCACTTTTTACCACTTTTTACCACTTTTTACCACTTTTTACCACTTTTTACCACTTTTTACCACTTTTTACCACTTTTTACCACTTTTTACCACTTTTTACCACTTTTTACCACTTTTTACCACTTTTTACCACTTTTTACCACTTTTTACCACCCACTTTTACCACTTTTACCACTTTTACCACTTTTACGGCAACCGAGTTCCTAGTGCGTTGCACCGTTGCACCGTTGCACCTCAAATTGCATATAAACACACACCTTTGCACATACAATGGTTATCCATTGGGATTTATCAAGGGTAATGGGTCATGCAAGGGTTACCTAGACATGCTCATGACACCGTTGCATCGTGGCATCGTGCCACCGTGCCACCGTGCCACCGTGGCACCGTGGCACCGTTGCACCGTTGCACCGTTGCACCGTTGCACCGTTGCACCTCAAATTGCATATAAACACACACCTTTGCACATGCAGTTGTTATCCATGGGTTTTATGTAGGTGGATGGGTCATGCAAGGGTTACCTAGATGCTCATGACACCGTGCCACCGTGGCACCGTTGCACCGTTGCACCGTTGCACCGTTGCACCGTTGCACCGTTGCACCGTTGCACCGTTGCACCGTTGCACCGTTGCACCTCAAATTGCATATAAACACACACCTTTGCACATACAATGGTTATCCATTGGGATTTATCAAGGGTAATGGGTCATGCAAGGGTTACCTAGACATGCTCATGACACCGTGGCATCGTGCCACCGTGCCACCGTGCCACCGTGCCACCGTGCCACCGTGCCACCGTGCCACCGTGCCACCGTGCCACCGTGCCAACTCAAAAATTGCATATAAACACACATCTTTGCACGTGCATTGGTTATCATGGGGTATATTGCATGCATCAACCAAAATAATCACATGTCATTGAATCACATACTGAACGTAAAGCCATTTCCGTGTAAAACATGGCCACTGGCAAACACATGTATCTTATGCCCACCATTATGCAACATGACCATGCATGGACAGTTTGCATGTTGGGCTTCATTCTTGCAACAAGACTAGCATGCTTGACAGGACACAGAGACGCCTTTACTCCTATCGAAGCTTTCACACATTCCCCATCATTCCCATGCTTCCTCCTCCTCATCATCGCTACTCTCGCTACTCTCACAAACAAAAGAAAGTTGGGGCTCTTCCGCCCCCGTCTCAGCGTCGGCCGCGGCACCATCCTGAAAAAACTTTTCGCGGCCGAAGGCATTAGCCGCATGAGGGCACCGGCAGATGAACTTTAAGACTTCCTCCAACGTGGTGTACGTCGCTCCCTTGCCGTCGGACCAAACCGTCTCGATCTTCAAAGCCCCGCCATTCTCATGTACTTCTGTGACCCACCCGTGAAAACGGGTCTTGGCAGCACCCCACAAGGCGCACAGCCTTCTCCCTTTCAGCGCGTGCAGCCCGTGCTCAACAAAGTGTGCCGCACATGCAGCTTTTGACGTCGCTGCAGCAGCTTGCTGCGTTTGTGTCAAGGGTATATTTTACCCTATGTGCCCAACTACCTGTTTATATTTAATTCTGGCCGTCATGTTGTAAACGGAGGACTAATTAGGGTTGCGTCATTATTAATCGCACCCGCCTACCGTATTTCAGGCCGATAATTAAATAGGTTAGGAAGGGCTCGCCGTGATAATTACGGCATAGTTTATAGCACTAGAAATAGTGCCGTACAGCGAAAGTTATTGTATGCCGAAGTTGTACTATTTCCGGCACAAGACTTAACGCACTGTAGGTGCCGACGGTACCATCCTCGGCCCACTATTCCGTGTTGGATATTTCTACCGACACGAGTTACTAGATGCCCCGTACTTAATGCGCTGGCATGTTAGCAAGACTTCTAGAATGTACGACTCTGAAGTTAAGTCGTTAAGTTATTGTCTTGCGCATAGCCGCCACCTTTGGTGGATATAGGCACGATGTTTGTGCTCGATGCCTTTACCTTACCAGTCCTAGCTGTCAGCTATGGACGATAATGGTCCCCACCCGGGAACCGCACCATGGCTTTGGCGGTCAAACGGTGGCAGTCCGTAACCTAAATATGAAATGAATAAATCGTCTATCAATTGTCTCAAGCAGTCTTGACGACCAAGGAATCAACCAAATTTCTAACACAAAGCCATTACACAAATTCACCCTATGGACGTCAATTAGCGAGACCCGCCTGAAAATGGCGAGAGACGTAATGTATTTTCATGCATTATTATGGTCCGGAGGTTCGCGGCGTTGCTGTCGTCAAGCCGCATTGTAATTCCAGGAACTGGCCCAGTGCCGCGGCCTGATCAACCGCAGGCCTTATATTGCCAGATTCCAGGAAATTTTCCCCAGATTCCAGAGTGTGGCCGCGGCACTCATGCCAAATGCTGCTGAAGCTAGAGCCATACACGAGCTCAAGTTCAAATCGCGGCGGAGGCGAATTCGCAGCCCTCTTTGTGAAATTTCATTTTTTGCTGGGTGATCATGTCGGCCAGGCGCGGTATCCGCCTGCATTCTATGACTCGAATTTTTGTGAAGGCCGAGAAGCCAAGTGCGCAGGAGCCCAGCTGCCGAGAAGCCAAGTGCCGCAGAGCCGAGAAGCCAAGAGCGCAGGAGCCCAGAGCCGAGAAGCCAGTGCCATCCACGAGTTAAGGAAATCGGGATTTTTTGTTCCGGTTCATGTCATCGGGTTCTGATGCTAAGCCCTGTATTCAAAAGCACACATTCGGGTTTTTTGTTGCTAATCCCCATGTTCAAAAGCACAAGTGTTAACCTCGCCTAAGCTCCAGTTTTTGTTGCAATGGTTCACCATGGAATGTTATCCCAAGTAAGGGGGGCTATACACCCTACCTAAGCTAAAGGGAAAGTTACAACCATTGGATTATACCATAGTACTGGCTAGTTGAGCAAGGGGGGTGTCAAGGGTATATTTTACCCTATGTGCCCAACTACCTGTTTATATTTAATTCTGGCCGTCATGTTGTAAACGGAGGACTAATTAGGGTTGCGTCATTATTAATCGCACCCGCCTACCGTATTTCAGGCCGATAATTAAATAGGTTAGGAAGGGCTCGCCGTGATAATTACGGCATAGTTTATAGCACTAGAAATAGTGCCGTACAGCGAAAGTTATTGTATGCCGAAGTTGTACTATTTCCGGCACAAGACTTAACGCACTGTAGGTGCCGACGGTACCATCCTCGGCCCACTATTCCGTGTTGGATATTTCTACCGACACGAGTTACTAGATGCCCCGTACTTAATGCGCTGGCATGTTAGCAAGACTTCTAGAATGTACGACTCTGAAGTTAAGTCGTTAAGTTATTGTCTTGCGCATAGCCGCCACCTTTGGTGGATATAGGCACGATGTTTGTGCTCGATGCCTTTACCTTACCTGTCCTAGCTGTCAGCTATGGACGATAATGGTCCCCACCCGGGAACCGCACCATGGCTTTGGCGGTCAAACGGTGGCAGTCCGTAACCTAAATATGAAATGAATAAATCGTCTATCAATTGTCTCAAGCAGTCTTGACGACCAAGGAATCAACCAAATTTCTAACAGTTTGAAAACCAGCAAAGTGCACGTGTGGATGGTCATCTAAGGCCTGGAGGGTTGCACGAGATAGGTTACGTGCTGCTGTCAGCGACCGAGTGTGGACAGCCTGCCCTGATGCACCAACTGTCCAGTGTTGAACGATGATTTCCGATGCCGACACCGTCAGGCCCGGCCCACCGCCTGCGAGCGAGAGCTTGTAAAACTGCCCTTCCCAGGAGGGTGAGTAAGACACGGAAACAGTCAGAGTCCCGCGTGAACGAACAGTAGACGCATCCATGACCTTCACCAAGAGCTCCTCTGGCCAGGGCATGCCTCCCCCGCATGCACGTCACCGCAGGTCTCTTGATGATGAGAAAGTCTCCGCGGGAGATAATGCCGGGATTTACGGAAAAAAATGATCCGCAGTCGCAATGGTCCGTGCACCACCGGTGGCATCTGCAGGAGAATTGGAGGCAACTCCAGTAGGAGGATTGGAGGCAAGCGTGGCAGGCGTGGCAGATGCGGCCGGCAGGCGCTCAGCCTCGCGTCGCGCCCGGTGAATGGCAGTTTGCACCTCGTGCCGGCGGTTGCCTGCATGGCTGATAATTGGGTGCAGCGGCGCTTCCAAAGCACGGGCAGCCCGCATCACCGCCTGATCCCCTGCACTGTGGAGGCAAAAAGGGAGGGGCTTGTGTTTTTGCTGCTCCCTGCACTCCGTCAGAGCTTGGATCATGCGGTCAAACACCGACGCTTCTTCTTCCACTTGCTCCGGCTCAGCGGGGAAGCCGCGGATCTCCTCGTTGAGCTCTGCTTGCTTTGCATCCGTCATGATGTCTGCAAACACTCGGTTGAGTTTAGAGCAATGACGGCGGATTGCGCGATCGCCATCCCAATCCGCAAACGCGGCAACACCTGGGCTGCATGCCCTTGGGCGCCTTGGTCGCCTCCATGACTAGCACGCCGCGGAGCTCTTTGCCATCACTCACACGCTTCGAAGAGACAGTAACCATGTCGCATGGCTCCTCGTTCGGCCCAAGAGGCCTCCAACAGTTGGCGGGCACATCAGCTAACGCCTCTGCCGTGGCAAGTCGGTAGCGCAAAAAGCAGTCATCACCAACGTCCGCCCCTGCACCTTCATCGTGATGGCCGAATAGCTCGATATCAAATATCTTGCTGACCGGCCGATGCTCCACCACAGGTTGGTTGGTTGACGCGTCCATAACCACGTCAGCAGACTTGACCCAACGCCCAAGATCTGGGTCCATGCAGCCTCGAAGCCACGTTGTGAAGTCCAGCGCTGCATTGACGAGCTGCAACTTAGCAACAAGCATAGAACAAACAGTTGCAATAAGAGGCCAGTAAGCAAGGTGATTATCGGTTAACTATGGCATGCTAAATGACAAAGCCCCCACCAACAAACACGCTCAATATATATACAATCATGTACCATATAAATATATATTCATTGAGAATGATAGATTACGGAGGTGAGATAGGCATGCAACATAAGGAAAAACCCGAGAACTGGGAGAATAACCCTGAAGAAATTAATAGTAATCTGACACAGACATCCAAGGATCACGCCAGCGGCACAAGGTACAACTAACTATACATCACAAAACTACACGCAGCAACAGCGCTGCCGGCCCACCATGCAGGCCTGGAAGGAATCTAGACCGCATGGGTCGCGACAAAGTCGGCCCGGGTGCGGCGGAATAACACATCAGCCACGGTGCGAGTGAGGGCGAGTGACAGACGCTGCCGCCAATACGAGTAAATATATATAGAATGTATGGGTACATATTCTCAGAGAATGATAAATCACAGAGGCGAGATTGGCATGCTACCTATGGAAAAGAAGAAGAACCCGGAAGAAATTCATAGTATTTTAAAGAAAACCAACCTTGGCAGATGGCGGCAGTGGGTTTATTGTCGCCATGCTCCCGGATGGGCCTTGCTCGTAGAAGTGTGCAAAGGCACGCGTCAGCCCTTGCAACACATCTTGAAATGTCAGCATGAGCACCGGTGCGAGATCTGACACGCGGTTCTTCATCCCGTTGTACCACCGGATAAACCAACCAAATCTCTGATCAGCGTCATTATGGGTGTGCCCCGGGGGCAGGCGGCACACCCTGATGAGAGAAAAGAGACGGCGGTTAATGAGAACCGCTAGAAAGCCCAATAGCTCGCTATTCATGTTGTCCCCACCCCCGTCCACTTGAAGGACGAGTGTCGTGGCAAGGCCAAACTCGCGGATCTCAGGATTGCGGGACCTTTCCCATGGTCGCTCAACCACCACTTCCAACAATTGGTGTGTGAGCAGCGTCGCAGTGACACGCCCTGAATTACCAGAAACCTCAGAATTGGCTACCCAAGGCATAATCACCCAGAAGTACGTCCTCACTCCGTGCAAAATCGAGCAAACCAGCTGGTAGGGTATATGTAGCTTGCGGCTGCTAAGCCAGTGACTCTTTCGAGGCGCTGCCCCTGGTTGGAACCGCCGTCTTCATTTTCGCCAGACCATCAATGACTATGGAAACAAAATACTGTGCTTGGCGCCCTCAAACCTTCGTTGCAGGTAAGCCATCCGTTCCCCATTAAAGAAGTCGGTGTGATAGTTAGCCTCTAGTCGTGGACATAGGCTAAGTACCAGATAGCAATGTGCTATCTGGGGTTTCGCACGTGTAGGCTCGGTCAGAAGTCCCGGCTATATGTGATTCGGCAGGCTAGACTATTCGATAGCCGAGTCCTGGTGACGGACGCCAGTACCCACGTAGGATTGGCGGTACGGCGTCGCCAGTACCCACTCGGGACTGACATTGAGGTGTCGGATGTTGGACTAAGGTCCTGAGAGTCTAGCAGTGGCGTCGCGCCACTCAGGCTGCACCACAGAGCCCAACGGCCACTGTCGGCTGCTCCAGACGTGGCGGCCAGGCAGAGCGTTGCTTGTCGACAATGCTAAATGCCCTTGTGCACGTTGGGTGCGGGGCTTGTGATTTATTGTAATAAACACATGCGTTAGGCCATTGAGCATTGAGGGTCCACTCGTTTATTAACTTGAATTAAAGTCGTTTACCATAGACAAAATCATGGGAGATCCTATTATGCCAGGCCTGAAATTCAAAAAGAAGCGGATAGATGATGCTGGCTGGCAGACGGTGCCAACAGTAGAGGAGAAGGCTGCGGCCAAGAAAATTAAAAAAGCAAGAAGGGCGCAGGCGGAGCAGGAACAGCTAGTGGCTAGGCAGCTAGCGACAGCGATGGCTCAGCAAAGCGTCAAGGCAGCCGCCCAAGAGCGGCAGCTGGCAGCCCTGCAAAAACAGGTAACCTCCTTGGCCGAACAGGCCGAAAAATCTGTTTTTTCTAGCCCAGCTAGCTCGCAAAAATCCGTAAGCAGTATGCGGTCCCCCAGCCCTCAGGCAAGCCCCGCTGACCTCCCCGCTAAGGCACCGTCCCAACCTCCTCAGGAGGAGGGCGGAATAGCCAAAAGCGGTGGAGAACAAGCGGGGGTGCCGATCGTCCCCTCATCCGCTCAGAAAGCGGGGGGTACGAGAGGAAGCTGAAGAGGGACGCATACATGTTCAAAATGCGGACCAAGAAGGTCCCAGGACCCGTCATCGGCAGCATTCAGCTGTCTGATGACGAGGTCACCCTCTCCCCAGGGGTTTCTGATGGGGAGATTGAGATGAATCCACTCAATCAGGCGGTCGAACAGGCCGCCGCCCAGTTTGTAGAGGCACGCCGTCTTGCACAGCAAGAGCGGGACCGCAAAAAGACAGCGGCCCGCAACATGACTGCTGAAAAGCAGCTGGCTGCCATGCAAGCTGGAGAGGTGCTCCATGAGCGCCTCTTCAATGAGCTGGTTGTTGCACAGGGGGACGAGGGGGTCACGCTAACAGCGGACCAACTCAATTCCCTCCTGTTGCAGCTGACCAAGCTGCAGGAGAAGATGCAGGCAACAGAAACGCCTGCACTCCCTGCACATACCCTCCCCACCCCTGGCACTGATTTGAGCCAAAGGGTGGTTGGAGGGGCCGTGTCACCAAGGGTGCTGCAGGGCAAGAGCCAGGGCACTGTCCCCAGCTCCCCCAGCAAACCCCCAAGTGACCCGGATGCCCAGGAGCTCCACCGCCGCAAGGTGGTGGAGAATAAACTCCTAGAGGCCATGATAGCCCGTGAGGGCGGCCTGGCAGCCCAAGCAGCAGCGCTGCAGCAGCTTGGCCAGGCCAAGGGTTTTCCTACCAGCAGTGGAGTAAGGCAAGGGGAACAAGACCCTGCGCCTGCAGCTGGAACACCACCAGCCACTGCACTAGCACAGCAAGCTGGAACACAACCACCTTCTGCGGAGGCCCAGCAGACTGCACCCACACCAGGGCAGTCAGATAAGAGCAAGGCGGTGGCAAAAGGGACCCCAGTGGACCCAACCCCACCCACCCTTAAGGGGGACGTCCAAGAGCTGCTTGCCATACTCACGGCACAGCTCAAGACCATGGCCACCAACCCCATGGACGACCTGTCGCGCACCCAGCTGGATGGCCTCCTGGCCAGTATCTCCCAGCTGGAAAGGGGCAGGGCGAACATGGAGGAGGCTGATCTTCAACAAGCAGTCAAGACTTTCTTGGCTGAAAAGAAGGACCCGGTCAAAGGTACGTTTAACCCAAAACAAAAAGAATCTAAAATAGAAATCCCTGGCTTACCTGAGGGTTACACCCAGGAACAGGCCAAGGAATTTTTGTTTAGCCTGAACTACTGTTTTGAGTCTCTGAATGTCCAGAACTGGTTCAGTGCCTTGCGTGCATCCACCACCATCCATAGGTCAGCCCCAGCCATTAAAACCTTGGTCCAGATTTACCAAGAAAAGGCTGGGACACCTAACCTAGCAATTGCATTGTGGCCAGCCTTCATGGATGAGCTTAAGCACTTGCTGGTGGATAGGACACAGTTTGAATCCATCCGTGGTTTCAACTGGCTTAATGCTTACCAGGTCAACAAGCAAGACTATGCCACTGATTGCAAGAATTATAGGTTGGCTGTAGAAAAGGACCCTGATCTCAGGGGTCTGCCTGCTAGCTACCTGCTGTATTCATGGTTGTCAAATGCTAACCTGGACAAAGCTGTGTACGCCACTGTGGTTGCAGGTCTCAAACCTCTGTGGAACGATTTCCGGGCGGGGATGAACCATATCCAAGACTGCCTGACTCCCCTGGCTATAGGTGCTCCGTCTGCAACCCCAACCCCCAAGGTCCAACAGACCCAAGGGAAGGGGCAAGGAAAAAAGCGCCAGCTAGGGGGGCAGCAGGGCGGCCAGTCCAAGAAGGCCAAGGGCAACCAGCCCCAAGGCCAGCCGGGACAGCCTGCTCAGCTCAAGCCAAACCAGTGGAGGCGGCCCACCCCCCCCACACCTGCCCCACCCACCCCTGCACCCACTGCTCAGCCCCCCCATGCAGGTCCCAAGAACAAGTGCACCCGGTGTGGCACCAAGGGACACCAGCGGGCGGACTGCAAGTGGAACCCCGCAGTAGGCGACGTGGACCTCTGCTTCGGTTGCAAGCACCCCCGCCATCTGCCCCCCGGCACGTGGTGCGACCGGCAGGACAAGGCTCCAAAAGGATGTACGTCCTCACAGCACGCCTATGTGGATTTATATGATCTCATTATCATTGGGGATAAAGACAAGGGACTGCTAGATTTTGAGGCAGCTCAGAAAATCTCCTCCACGTATAATGTGATACTGCCCTACCTCAAAGCTCTTACCCCAGCTGCTGTTGACACAGTAGACTTAAGGGAACTAGCAACCCAGCTCCACATAGCCATGGGTCATGAGGTGGTGGCAGAAAAGATTGCCAGAAGAGCAGGAGGTTCACGACTCAGGAATGCTGTCAGGTTGGCTAGAAAACACTGCCAGCAATGTCAGTTCCATGGCCCAAAACCTCCCAAATGGCATGTCGCAACACCACCCACCCAAAGGGGAATAATTGTGGGTGATGTCGTGCATATCGATGGTGAACAATATCTGATCCTAAAAGACACATGGTCCAGATTCACTGTCATGGAACCCCTACCTGGAATGGCTAAAGAGCAACTGCGTGCAGCACTTGTGATAGCATTGCCCAGATTCTACCCAGTTGACACTATACTGCTTGATCAACAGTTTAGCTGTCTGGCTGAGTGTGAAGGATGGGATGCTAATATTGAGATTGCTGGATTGCAAGATCATGAAGGGCAGGGTGTCATTGAAAGAACCATCAGGTCAGTCAAAACTTTAGTGGCGAAATCCACTGACCTGAAAGCCACATCTGGAAGCTATGCTGACAGAGCACTGTGGTGCAGTGAAATCTGTGCTACACTTAACCTTAGACCTGTGTTGCATGCACCATGGGGGGAAATCCTTCCCATTGGCTTACAGGCAGGTGTGTACCCTCCAGAGGTATTAGCTCTGTATAACACAGTAAGGGCTAAAGTGGCTGATAAGCTAGCTGAAAAGGACATAACACACCCCAGAACAGTATTCCAACTGGGTGAACAAGTCCTATATTTCAAAGAAACCAAACATGGCAAGTGTCCATGTTACCAAGAAAAGTCCTTATTTTAGGACCAGTTTGAATTAAAAAATATATGTGCAAACATCAAATTTCGACCCTGGCATTTTTACCACTGACAGATAACACACTTTTTGAATTTTGGACAAAAACCTGGGTTCAAATAATTACATTTAGTGCCTGAATGGACCCTGGCCCATGGCAGGCCTCAAACCGCGAATTTGGTCAAAATGAGAATTTAGGACCAATAGGACCAATTAGTGTCAACGCATGACCATGCTATCCACACGGTCCCTTGAGCATCTTACAAGCGCTAGGGGACCCTACGAGGCCTTGGGATGGCGGGGCAGCGTATAACAAGGCCATACCCTGCTGTGGCTGCCTCTATATATACGCGTGCTTAACGGTGTCACAGATGGTGCAGGTAATGCAATATACGGTTGCATGGTTGCTGAGGTTGCCCGGCTTGAACATGGCCCACCCCTTGCGGTAAACTTTCTCTAAGCATATGCCAAACCTTCTTTGACATCACGGACATGCTGGCCACCACCCAGCGATGAAAAAACATTGCATTTGCATTGCAACTAACACATGAATGCAGCCAAATCAAGTTACAGAACAACGTTGTGCTAACATGCAACGCTTTGTGAGTGAATTCAGGGTGCATGTAACACGTAAACCATACTGTATATACTGTCTGAGAACACCCTGAACGACTGCAGGCCATAGGACCATGGTTTATAACTAACACATGAGTAAAACTGCTCTTACGCATGTGTGTTTTAGCTGCAGCGGACGACGAAGATAGAGACGTAAAAAATTGTATGACGTAAACCAACTATGTGTGACAGTTATGTGCACAGAGAGCGTCCCCTCTTTTTAGGCATAGCTGGCTGACTCAAAACACCACGACAGCGTTGCCAGTTACACTCATGATCTAGGGCACCCCGGCACGTACCTGCTACTTACGTCGCCTCATTCCAGATGGTTGCAAAAAAGTCGCTGAAGTCCGCAGCGAGGTCAGCTTTCCGAGAGCTGAGCGCACCAAAGCTGGCCAACCGGTTCGAAAATGATATAAACCACGCTTGTGATGCGTTCTAGGTCCAAGAAATACCGAAAGTGAAGACCTATAAGGTGCGCTCGCTGCCCAGCCTGAACGTCCCTAAAACATGGTCGACAATGGAAATCGGGCAAGAATATCACAGCCCAGGCGCTCCCATGTCAAATACTCCGTTTCTAAACTCCAGACTATTATCAAAATCGTCCACAAAAATTTCCTGGCTTGATTCGCACCACCATTGCTAATACACTAACATGTTTGTGCCAAAATCGACCCTCCGCGAGCAGGCGATCTGCGACCCATTTGTGATGTGCCGCTGTGCTACAGCGCTACACATAAAAACTTGCGCAGAAAATTTCACAGCCTTTAAGCATAACTAACGACCTTTCGTTTTTGCTACTGGTCGCCCGAAATGATGAACGCACGTGAAAACGCCGGCCACGATTGTCAGGTCGCCATATCCACCTCAGATCATTCCCGCACCCACTTTTTCGCTCCAAAATCGGTTATATTTTTGGTCGAGGTACCTACTTTCCCGCCATTATACCCGGTACCCGGGCACGGAATCCGGGTACCATGTGCCGGTACCACGGGTCGGGTACATCATGCCGGGTACGGTCCACATGGGGTACGGTCCATATAGTGACCCCCCCCCCCGGTACCTCGGTTATAGTAAATTGGTCCTTAATTTAGGACTTTGTCCTAAATTAAGGACCGTGGTATGGCTAACACAAGACAGGCATGTGGTATGGTCCGTGCACTGTTCTAAGAATGACCAAAAAAGGAAAAAATATGGATATTCGAAGTTTGGAAACAGGGAGAAAACACAGGGTGGGCAGTCATAGAGTTAAGAAGTATTTCCCTCCTTTGGCAGACGTGCCAGGGGAAGAGTCCTTGAACATGGATTCCCTCCTTAACTCTGGTGAGCAAGCAGAACCACCCAGCATTCCAACACCAGGAGCTGATGATGGCACTACCACACCCTCTGTCATTCCTCCACCCCTCAGTGAGGTACGTGTCACCCCACAACCTGGTGTAAGTCCCTCTGGGCAGAGTTCAACCAGGCATGAGGTACCAGAGCAAAACAAAGGCAATCCAGCTGAGTTCAAATCCAAGCTAGAAAAAGCCCTGGCAGCTCTGCATAAGGCTCACAAGAGCAAGGCTAAACAAGCCTCAGGTTTGGCCAAGGTCTCTGCTGTGTGCTCCGATTATAGCCAGGAATCCTGCATCCTAGCTGTGGACACTCAGGCACAGGTCAGTGTGATCAGTGCACAAGCCATTCCTGGTCTGCAACTTGCACCCTCACCATGGACACAGGTGCAAGATTTTTCAGGCAAAACAACCTTAGATGTGTTGGGTCAAGTAATGATCCCCATACTTGGCATCCAGACACCTTTCCAGGTAGTGGAAGGGTACATGCTAGCCAGCTGCGTGTGACGGGGGTAGGAGCCATTCCCTTGGATCACTACAAAATTCCATTGTCCCAACTGGTTCATGGATTAGATGCCTATATCAAGGCCATTAACATCAAATATGGGCCAGGTGAAATCCCTGACCTAGAAAAAAAGGTGCACAATCAAAGGCCACACCCGCAGTCCTTTGGGGTTGGAAAGTGGGACTTAGCCATGCACTCTCCTCACAACTATGATGCTCTAATCCAACAATGCAAAACACAAAAAGGGTTTCAAAAATGGATCCAAGCCATTAGGCACCAAGCCCGCGAAGAGTGGGTGCTGCCAAACCCTAAGCATCCTGACTATAAGCCACCTGTCACTCCTGTCTGGGAAATTCCAGAAGGTGCCAAACAGTTGAGACTCAAGTTTGTGCTAAAACACAAGGCACAGCCAGTAGGCTCACCTATATATCATGCTAGGCCATGTGTGACAGAATTAAAAGGCATGTCAAAACTGTCCAAGGGTGAACTCTACACTCCTGGGCTGCAGCAAACATCCCTCAGGATACTGCTCTCTGTCTTCCTCCACCATCTCAATGCTGGCCAAGATTATGCCTGCAAAGCTACTGATATCAAAAGGGCTTTCCTTAGAGGGGACCCTGATAAAGCGCAAGATGTGTGGAAGGGTCAGGTCTATGTGGTTCCCACCCCTGCTGCATGGGCACATGATATTGATGAGCCATATCTACTCCTAAATCTAGGGGTGGAAGGTTTGCAAAGTGCTCCCACTATCTTCAGAAAATCAGCAGAAGAGGTGTTCAAGAAACTTAATGCCACTTATGATGATCTGGACCCTTGTCTCTTTGCTGTGCCCACACCCTCTGGCTTGCTCCTGTTTGTGTGGCATGGTGATGACCAACTGATTTGTGGACCAAGAGCTGAAGTTGACAAGTTCATTCAGCAGGTTCAGCAGTCATATGAGATTGGAAAGCAGACAGAGCTGGGGCCAGAACCCCTACAGTTCTGTGGCATAATGCTAGCACTGGAAGAGCAACAGGAACAGTGGGTGTGTACTCTATCCCCGCCTGCCCAGTACTTAGAAGAATGCCTAGAGCTGCTTGATATTCCGTGCATCCCTGCTCACATGTGTGCTACTGTCAAAGGAAAATTAGGGTGGCTGAGTGCTATCTGTGCACCTCATCTGGCAGTGGTCAGCAGGATTGATGACACAGTATTACAAACCATGAAACCTAAGGATCTCCAGAAGCTACTACAGGCTGGACCTTCCCTTGTCATTCATCCACTCAACCTCATGGAAGATATTCACATTAACTGTCTGATGGACAGCTCCATGGAGAGTAGGGTAATAACAAAAATGGATGCCAGGGAGGCTGGGGTGTTCTTCCTTACCAACAAGGGAGACTATATGTCCATGGTGTCGTGGTACAGCAGATTGCATCGCAGAAAAGCTGTTGGCAGTAACTCTGCTGAGTGCCGTGCTGTGGTGTCTGCTGTGCAGCATGCTCGATCCCTTCAGCACACACTAACCTGGTTGCAAACTCAGGCTGGCAGCAAGGCTGATGTGCATGCTCACTTACACACTGACAGTCAGTCAGTCATTAGTTTCCTTAACAAGAAATCTGTGACTGCTGCTGTGCATACTGATCTGGACTGGGTGATTTTGAAACAGGAAACAAGCTATTTTTCCAGCGGGCAGCATCTGCCAGACGAGGAGAACCTGGCTGACGCATTGACCAAGATTCCGTCATTAGCAGCAACCCAGTACCAGCTTCTGTGTGATGCAATGAATCCCTATCTGTCTAGTCAGACAAATGGATGATGAAATAGGGCACTCCAGACTAATGGTGCAGACTATGGTCTTTCCCAGCTGGTGGCAACTTGGCAACAAACATAATAATTTCTTGATGTGCCCCCTGGTTTTTCCATAGCCACTCATCACTCCACTGACTTGTACAAACAGGGGATCCTAGGTTCAGAAACCTCAAAGACACTGTCAGATTTAAAGGCAATGGGGTCTGTGGGCGCTTTAATTCACAACGTCCATTGTGGTCTGATATGAGTTTTCCTGTACCAATGTCTTATTCATGATATTGCCAAGTACCTGAAAAAAACAAAAAGGCATAAAAACTGGAGGTGCAGCACTGATGCTTAAAAAAAAAAAAAAAAAAAAAAGAATAAAATTGGAGTTAGCCTCTAGTCGTGGACATAGGCTAAGTACCAGATAGCAATGTGCTATCTGGGGTTTCGCACGTGTAGGCTCGGTCAGAAGTCCCGGCTATATGTGATTCGGCAGGCTAGACTATTCGATAGCCGAGTCCTGGTGACGGACGCCAGTACCCACGTAGGATTGGCGGTACGGCGTCGCCAGTACCCACTCGGGACTGACATTGAGGTGTCGGATGTTGGACTAAGGTCCTGAGAGTCTAGCAGTGGCGTCGCGCCACTCAGGCTGCACCACAGAGCCCAACGGCCACTGTCGGCTGCTCCAGACGTGGCGGCCAGGCAGAGCGTTGCTTGTCGACAATGCTAAATGCCCTTGTGCACGTTGGGTGCGGGGCTTGTGATTTATTGTAATAAACACATGCGTTAGGCCATTGAGCATTGAGGGGTCCACTCGTTTATTAACTGTGATCAGCTAACTTCTCTTTGAAAGCCTCCCACCCGGCCCGGTCAGTGGTCCGATAAGACAAGATGGCATCCTTTAACTTCCGGCAGCGGGAGCACTCACCCATAATTTTCGTGCGATATTTCTCAATCCGGACTCGCATGCTTACTCTCACTGCTTCAAAAAATTTCCTGAAAAGCGAAATGCCAACTACAGGTGTTCCGTAGTCCTGCTGCTCTGCAGTGTAGTCCGAGTATAAAGTCTTCTTGCACGGTTGCTCAATGATGCTGGCGCCATCCCGGGGATCCTTCTCAACTGCTGGGCAGAACCAACGCCGAATCCACAGCTCACAAAGCGCCTTGGCCTCCCCAATCTTGGCAGACAATGACCGGGATACCCCAATGCGCCGTCCAGCAGTGCTACCCAAGCCGGACTCCAAATCACGATCGCCAGGCAAAGGTCGAGGGCGGGTTGTCTCCTTGACAGCCGCGTGCCACATATTGGGGTTGATATACAAAGCACGGCGGAAAGCGGCTTCACACATGCGATGCCAAAACGGGGTTGCCGACTCTGCATGGCTGATGCCTGTCAGCTGGGTAAGTAAGGTAGCCATCCACTGCGAAAAGGAAGCCCTCGTCTCGACTGCGTTTGTGACGCAAGCTCCCCGGAATTTCATCTTCTTTCTGACCCGCTTGGTAAAGCTGGTTCGATATAAAATGTTTCCGATCCGCCTGCTTCCGCTTGGACCGAAAGTCTGCCCTCATCGCTCTTATCTCCTCGAAATGCACGCTTCGCAAACAATGGCGGCCACACCCACAGTCCCAACTGGTCCCTGCTAAGTGCCGCAGCACAGGACGCATCCGTGGTGCATTTCGCTAAGACGGCGGCAGCGCTAAGACGGAGCCCTCGTCTCGCCATGACGAGCAACACGACCACCAGGACAAGCAGCGAGAATAGCAATCCAAAAACCTGCGCCCCCGCATCGGGCTCCATAATGCCCAGGCCCTTCATGGCTTTAGGAACTGCGTAATATTATACGGTCGCTTGCATTTTCTTCCTTTCTTCATCATCTACACCTGTCACGGATACAGGGCCTGTATCCATGGTCAGCCTGTTCTCTTGCCCCGGTGGTGCAGGGCCGGGATCCATTGTGTCCGGTGGGGCTACTGCGTCCTTTTCCATCGCTGGTGCTTCCATCGCTTCCATCGCTGGTGCTTCCATCGCTGGTTCATTATCCCCTACATGTAAAGACCATATCGGGCATTCTGGAGTAAAATTTGGTGGTGCAACGGTGCAACGGTGCAACGGTGCAACGGTGCAACGGTGCAACGGTGCAACGGTGCAACGGTGCAACGGTGCAACGGTGCAACGGTGCAACGGTGCAACGGTGCAACGGTGCAACGGTGCAACGGTGCAACGGTGCAACGGTGCAACGGTGCAACGGCCAGTGATTGGCCCGTTGCTGATTTGCTGACATGCAGCCTAGTAAAAATTGGCCGCAAATTCGTCCCGTCGCACGTGGGCACAAGATTTGCGGCCAATTTTTACTAGGCTGCATATCACAAAATCAGCAACGGGCCAATCACTGGCCGTTGCACCGTTGCACCGTTGCACCGTTGCACCGTTGCACCGTTGCACCGTTGCACCGTTGCACCGTTGCACCGTTGCACCGTTGCACCGTTGCACCGGCACACCGTGCCACCACCAAATTGTACTCCACCGGTGTGCGGCGTGGGACACAACAACACCAACAACAATGGCGGCGTGCCACCACCATTAATTTTGTACTCCGTGCCACCACCATTTGGTCTTTACATGTAGGGGATATCGGAAAGCACCAGCGATGGAAAAGGACGCAGTAGCCCCACCAGACACAATGGATCCCGGCCATGCACCACCGGGGCAAGAGAACCAGACAATGGATACAGGCCCTGTATCCGTGACAGGTGTAGATGATGAAGAAAGGAAGAAAATGCAAGCGGCCGTGTATCACAGGGGCGCAGTGAATGAACTTGAGAGAATACTTGCCTCTGGTGCTTCGGATGATGAAGCCGACCGTGTCACTGGGAAATCTCAGGTAAATTTATGACAGGGGAAATCCGGCTGTTATTTTACCAAAGGTATATTACAATAAGTGCAGTTCTTGGCGTTGGGAATCATGACATTGCTTGTGCTATTGCTCTTGAATTGCAACAGGCACCATCGCAGGACCCAGTTGCGCAGAAGTGCCTCGTCAAGTATCTGGGATATTTGGGGGTGCTCGTGAAGGGAGCCGGCAGCCTCTCGATTGCATCCCGGGGTGCTACTGCAGCCAAGCCAGTTGTGCTTCACATGCTCGACGTGGGCAAGGGTTTTCCAACCAACAGCAGGTTCATCAACGGTATTCCTCAGATAACCATTCCAGAGCACAACATCACACGAGCCCACAACTTCTACACGCTGTCTGATGAAAAGGATTCCCTGGCCCAACTAGACACCAAGAGTGACTGGCCTCCGCGGTATGTTTCGTGCAAAAAGGCTGGCTCTCGTAGCACCGCCAAGGTGACGTCGTTCTCCATCGGTGACATCTGCAGTCATGCGGATGCTGACCTAATGCGTGACCTGCGTGCCACTCCCACGGGCAACACCGCTGTGCGGCTTGTCATCCTCGGACTCGCTTGTGTGAGGGCAGCCAGCATTGGCCATGAGTACCAGTCCTTTGTGGCGTTGGTGCGTCCCATTTACAATGCGTGTACAGCTGCGAGGAAGGAAAATGGAAGGTTACCTCAATGTTCGCCTCCGGTGAAATCCGTGTAGCGTGGTGCCGACCATATAACTTGACGGTTGACCCTGTCGCCACCGCCGAATTACATTGCAATTCAAGTACTACCTTGGCGGATGCCATGGCGGACATCACGTCAGTGTTTACCCGCCAGGAGTCGCGCATCAACCAGTTAAAGAGCGCGATCAACAACTTAGACCACCGGGCAGGGCTATCTTGTAAGTATCTCAGATCGGTTTTGCATTGTTGACATTCATATGCTAGAACATGCCATGCGCAATCCAACCGCAGCCGAGCGCAAACCACACTGGCGCATATGATCAATGTGCATACTAGAAGACACCATCAGGAGCACTCTATTTGTAAGCACCATAAAACATTAATTTCCAAGTATTGTTGATGTAAAATGTCAATCTCTGTATGCGTGCATGTTTACAATTCAGGTGCTCGCTGTCGTCCCGCCTGCTCCATCCGATGAAGATGAAGATGAAGATGAAAGCGGGGGCGATGCCAGCTATGACCTGGACGATGAAGAGGAGGTGGAGGAGGAGCACAATGATGGGGAAGGGGGGGGTGACGATGGCAGCGAGGAACAAACATCACCCGTCAAGGCCAAGAAGCGCGTCTCGAAGGCGGCGGGGGGGGGGGGGCCAGCGGAGCTTGCGCCCTGCACGCCAGCTTGAATACCAGGGCGGGAAGGCACTGCCGCCTCGCGCAGCAAAGTCAGCACCGTCCGAGAGTGCGATGCCAGCAGCTCCCCCGGCAGCTCCCCCGGTAGCTCCCCCGGCAGCTCCCCCGGCAGCTCCCCCGGCAGGGTGGCTAGCGCCCCTTACTCAGCGGTTGCAAGCAGCACAGGCAGCAATCGCAGAGCTGAACGACTGGGTGGGGTTTCAAGCGAAGCAAGGGAGGAAGAAGGCGCCGCCGTCTGTGGCTATGCAGATCGCTGATTTGAATGCAAAGGTTTCCAAGTGCCAATCATCATTGGCAGCGCGTGCAAAGCCGGCTGCCGCCCCAGAGAACCCCGCGACTGCGAAGCTGAAGGAACAGGCCAAATCCCTGACGGAGAGGGTTGATGCTTTGGAAAGGGAACGAGTGCCATGCACGCCTGTTGAATGTGCTCCAACCTCAAGCCGCGGCACGGAGTTTCACCGGCCGACCATTCCTGCTGCGCCTCCCACATTGCGGCAACGTGAAGGCTTCACCGGCACGCAGGGGGCAGAATGGCAGCCGGCACGCCGTGAGCCAGAGCCGCGCAAGCGCGCACCCGCGATCGATGGGGCAAGGAAGCTGGATTGGCAAGATGAGCCAGAGCCGCGCACGCGCGCACCCGCGATCGATGAGGCAAGGAAGCTGGATTGGCAAGATGAATCGCATGGCCTGTACGAGCCTTATGACTCCTGTTATATGGCCCACGGTGAGCCCTTGCAGGGCGCTTACCGTTATGCCGCCATGAGGGAGCCAGATAGGCCACATTATGCTGAGGGACATTATGCAGCAACTCAGCATATTCGTCTCACGACTCACAGCAACTTTGATGATGAACGCATGCGTGCTCGCAGCGCCCCCCGCCCCCCGCCCACCGCCCCTCCATCGCGGAAAAGGCATCAGCCGTACTCGCAAGATGCAAATGAGCGAGGGGAACCACTTTATTATGGTTCATGTTCATATTGATCGTGTTTGCACCTCTTTGTCAGTTTTCAGCCATTTATTCAGCTTTTTTATGCTGTGATGTATTAGTTGGCGAACAAAGGAATTGTGGTTGCGATCACGTAGTACTTGCTTCTCCATATGTTACATGTAGGAGACATTGGAGACAATGCTGATAATCAATTAATATTTGTCTCAAGTAATCATCAATATTTTATTTTGCCATGTGCTTGCATTACTTGCGTAGGAAAAGTCAAAAAATGATGTGTCAACTGTCAAGACATGTCACGGTGGCAGGGTGCAACGGTGCAACGGTGCAACGGTGCAACGGTGCAACGGTGCAACGGTGCAACGGTGCAACGGTGGCGCAGTGGCACCCCACGTTGGGCAGTGCTTGTGGGCAATATAACATTAGTATTGGACGTTATGTTACCTCGTGACACCATACAGCATCATAAAATGGTAGTTTTATGGTGCAACGGTGCAACGGTGCAACGGTGCAACGGTGGCACAGTGGCACCCCACTTTAGGCAGTGCTTGTGGACATTATAACATTAGTATTGGACGTTAGGTTACCTCGTGACACCATACAAAATCATAAAATGGTAGTTTTATGGTGCAACGGTGCAACGGTGCAACGGTGCAACGGTGTCAAAACATGATGAGACACTCTAGCTTTGGACCTAAGGGAGGTACAAAATAACAAAGTTGAAAAAAAGTCAAATTGTGTTAGTGGTGGAGTACAATTCCAGGTGTGCTTAGGGTGCCGAAGGAAGGGTGGTCGGGTTACTTTTAGTGGGCACTGAGATGGACGACAAATCTGTCGGCCCTCGCGTAAGTAGAAAAAATATTTACCAGCATCCGCTCTTATGGGTGCGTGAGGTCTCGGGAATGTGGTGGGGACGAATTCCGGAATTATGCAATATTTCGATTCAGACCGACCAGGGGCCAGTTTAACAGACGGACCTGGGCCGGGCAGGACCAAATATTTTGGCCGGCCCAGTTGCGCTTGCGCTTTATCGGCCGCTGGGGTGTGTGATGAGAGCCTGCTCATCAACTAAAACCTGAAATATGGAAAGTTACTCCCCCAGGTGACAACGTTGACAGTAATCGAGATATGGTGGCATCGGGTGTCGTCCTACAAGTTGTCGTCACGTTAGGGCGACACTGGCCTTTGAGGGAGGTCCGTGATCGTTAAACGAGGCGTCTTCTTCCTTGTCTTTGCGTGCACATTCAACACCCTCTTTTACTGGCCGAGGGTGGAAGGCTGGGGGGGGGCCTGCGAAGGGTTATCGTGCATGAGGCTTGCTACAGCCGCCGGCGATTGTAATGGTCGTGACCGTTGCGGCAGGGCAGCCTCGAGAGCCACTGAGCGAAAGTGGTTGGCGGAGCTTTGGTGATAAAGCACCAGGAAAGGGGGTTTCGGTAACGAGAACTACAATCAATCATGAAATGGGTGCAGCGTGGCAGGCTCACTCATGGGTTCTGTAATTGCCCACTTATTGTTTTAATCAAATGTTGGTGGATTGGTAATAGTGGGAATAGAATCGGTGTTCTCTGAACGTAGTTTCTTTATAACAGATGAGAATGAACGCCGCTATGTGAGTGGTACTACGGGACAGTGGGCCTTGGGCTGGACCGGTTCCATGAGTTAGAATTAGTTGGCCAGTTTTGTATGGCCATTTCTAGTTCGTTAAGTTAAGTAGCAATTAAGTTACTGTTGCTGACGGCTCATGAGGCGAGCCCGGGCTACGCCGCCCTAAAGTGCCATTTGCACGATGTTCTAGGTCTCTTTTTCTTGTCCCACCCTCCCTCCCTCTTCTTGTGTTTGTTTCTAGGGTAACGAGAACTACAATCAATCATGAAATGGGTGCAGCGTGGCAGGCTCACTCATGGGTTCTGTAATTGCCCACTTATTGTTTTAATCAAATGTTGGTGGATTGGTAATAGTGGGAATAGAATGCAATATTAATCATCGTGAGCCGTAACAGGCCTAAAGCCAAGCCTGTTCCGTTAATCCTACTCCCAAAGAGTGGTCGTGGTTAGCCAAGAAACCGGGAATAACCTACCTTAACAATAGGATCTTTCGCACGACCCGGATGGGTTCGTTACAGGATGTGATGTCTGAAACCATCCTCCGTCACTGCATCGTGGGTAAGCACGCTTAATTGGGATGCCGTGTTCCCTTTCACCTACCCGCAATTCAGCAGGCGCATTTGGCAGGATGCGACTCAGGCCTTGGGGGTCGCCCAGATTTTCACCATTCACGGGCTGCGAATTTTATTGGCATATTGTTGACTTGAGTGCTATTTGGTCACTCGCGTAGTGACCCCCCTGCATTCATAAATCGTAAACAATTATATAATGAGCATATTTCATGGATGTTAAGCATTGCAACTCTTGAACATATCATAAATCTGTTTGCACCCATCCATCCATCCATCGGGGGGGTGCTCCGTGACTCCCCAATGGGAGCACGAGTCTAATTAATTAATTTATTAATATCATAAATGAACACGGTTCCATATCGTACCCATGGATTTGTTGACATGTGTTAGTTATTACAAATGGTATCCATGCTTTAAAATGTCCTCATTTGAGAACATTTTCTTGGTGATTAGACAATTAAGCATATTAAGCCACGCTCTGCCTATGCAGAGAGTCACTCTATGTTGAGAAGTCATGCCCTAACGCTTGTATAGCCACGATGATCTTCCACCCCATTAATTAATTAGGAACATAACTCCGTTGGGAGTGTCTGTAGCACATATCCCAGAGAAAGGGCATATGGCTTTCAATACATTCTAAGCTACTTCCTGCAAGGGTGGGAATGTAAACAACACTTGCTCTAGGTGCACCAAGGGCACCTGCACCACCACGATCTATCAAGCTCAACCCAGCTAAGGGGAGCCTGTCATGGGGGAGGAAGATCACCATGGCTATACAAGAGCTAGGGCATGGCTTCTCATCAGAGAGTGACTCTTTGCAAAGGCATAGCATGGCTAAATTCTTAATGCATCATCCATGGGGGGTCCCATCATAGGCAGGGCGTAACTAAATGCTGAAAGCATCATCCATGGGGGCCATTATGGGCGCACATGCGCAAAGGCCACATGCTAGGCTAAGCCTGACTAATCTACACTACTGTTATATATTCCCTAGGCTTGGGTGGCAGGAGGGGCGTTAGGGCTTGTGGTCAACGTGGATGACCGCCCCCCTCCAGTATACCGGCTTCCCCCCTGCGCTCTGCCGGAGCTGAAGGTAGGTCGGCCATAGCTCGCGTCGCCACTGTTGCTGGGCCAGGGTCAAGACTTCGTCCAGCGTGAAGCGAGTCCACAAGAGCTTCTTGCAGCATGCACGACAGCTTGTCCGCCATGTACTTAAAGGTGAGGAGCACGGGTGCCGGGCCAGCCTTACCCCGCGCGCGGGGGAGGCGGACAGCCGACATCCGCAGCTCACCAGTGAGTTGCATGGGGACAAGAATGTCGCGTTTAAATGCCGTGAGAAGACCCCATTAATTAATTAATAAATTAATAGACACGTGACTGCGTCACGTGAGCATAAGTCCTCAGTGGGAGGGGAACATGGGATGGAATGGATGGTGTAAGCTATCTAGGTCCTAGTTGCAGGGGTGTGGGCACCGCGGCCCGAATCGCTATGAATGCCATACTTGGTCCGTCACACGCGGAGCCCCCACAGGCTTGGGGGTGGTCTCCTTCATCACTACTTGCCATCTATCCTTGCGCACCATCTGCTTCCATATTACAGACAAACCAGGAGGCTGCCCGGGTGTGAGCCCGTCACGTCTAGTGTAGCACATGTCCATGCTGAGTCTATCACGAAATTAAGTCCACGCCGTGGCGGCCCTGCCGCGCGCGGCCGGGGGCACGCCAGGTGAGGACATATCGCCCAGGCTGGGCGGGCTTTGTGCCAGCTAGTCTATCTGATGTATCTACCTGATCTGTGCGGGCCAGGTGCCCGGCTAGGCCCAGGCGCCTGTGCCTCATAATGTGGGAAACATAGGGCAAATCAGCGTACAAATCCTCATTACTAATGTGCAAACCAAAGGGGACCTTGCGCAGCATCTTGGTGACGGTGCCGTCGAGTCGTTGCTCCAGCTCCTGCGTCAGTGTCCAGGTCTCGGTAGGCGCCGTAGGTCAGGATCGTCAGAATGACGACCTTGAAGAGGTCACGCTTGACGATCCGGGGTAGGGCGGGGTTGCTCCACCAGCGGCGGTGGTCATGGAGGTGCGCCTGCACGCCATGCCGATCCGTGTCGTCATGTCCGGTCCTCGCAGTCGGGAAGCCAACTGCCGAGCAGCTTGAAGCGGCCTGAAGGAGGGTAGTTGACCTCGGCATCGTCTAAGAGGCGGAGTGTGGGTGGGGGCCCTGCCATGCCGAGGGCCAGGGCCTCCGTTTTGGGGCTGATTTCTAGACCAACCGCCCGAGCCTCGAGCGCCAGGCAGTCCAGCCAAAGTTGGGCAGACTCCGGTTTCTCGATGAGCGTGATGTCGTCGGCATAAATGAGGTCAGCTAGTAAATTCTGCTTGTTAGTCGGCCCCCCTTCTCCAAGCTCGTTCCTGATCGCTAGGCCAGGGGCACGGCCTGCAATGCTAGCAAAGCGAGCACGTGCCTGGCGCATAACATAATCCACTACAATAATAAACAGGTACGGCGACAGGACGCAACCCTGCCAGACGCCGGTCTGCAGTGGGCATGGCGGGGTAATGCCGTGTTGAGTGCGCACCGAAGTGGTCGACCCCTCATACAGCGTGCGGATGACGGTAATCAGGGGAGTGGGGACGCGAGCGCGAGCAAGTACAGCCCATAGAGCGTCCCAGAGGACAGAATCAAAAGCCTTGATGAAGTCGACGAAGATCAGGATGGCGGGAAACTCACCAGGTTGCAGGAGAGCGATTTCCTCGAAGAGGCGACGCGCGACGAAGATGGCCATGACGGTGTTGCGCCCAGGACGGAAGCCCATTTGACTTTCCCCAAGGTGACAGTCGAGAGCAGAACGAAGGCGGTTGAGGATCATGCGCATGAACAACTTGAGTGCGGCGCTCTGGATGCAGACTCCTCTGTAGTTGGCGGGGTCGTCAGGGGAACCTTTGTTTTTGTACAGCATAATACGGTAGCTGTGCTGCCACTCAGGAATCGGCGGCGCGTCGGCAAGCAGGATCCGGTTGCAGACGTCAAGCAGGAACCCCGTGAGCGCCGTCAGCTTAATCACCGGGGCTGGGAGCTGGTCAGGTCCAACGGCGGCATAGAAGCGGAGTTGCTTGGCGGCGGTGCTCAGCTCGAGCTCGGTGAACGGCGGGAGCTCGTTGGGGTCGGCCAGGGGTTCCGTCAGGGCTGGGTACGTGTAGTCCTGCTCAGCGGCGGGCGGCGTGGGCGGCGCAGGGACGTCCGCAGGCGCTACTGCCAGGCGTGCGGCCGCCAGAGGGCCAAGCGGCGGAGGCGGCGGGGGGGCGCCGAGCAGCCGGGACTGGGAGGAATACCACTGGTCGAGCTGCTGCTGCGGTGAGCCAGAGAGCGTCCGCGGCGCCGGCTGCGCGCCGCCGGCGGGCCGTTGGGCGTGACGCAGGCGGGTCCAGGCGTACTTGCCGTGCTGGTCCTTGAGGTGGGCGAAGTACTCGCGGACATGAAGGTCCTCCTGCTCCTTGGTCGCCTGCCGGATGGCCGAGTGGTAATCGGCTTTGAGGCGGGCGTAGCGGGCGGGGTCGCTGTTGTCGCGCAGGGCTTGCCGGGCCTGGATGACGGCGGGGAGCCGGTGCAGGCTGGTGAAGCGGGGCGGGCGGCGGGGGGCAGCAGGGCCCCGGCCGCGGGCAGCTTGTCAGCGAGGTGCCGAAGGGCCGATGCCGGGCCGGCAGCGAACAGCTGGGCGTGGCTGGCCGGGATGTCCAGCGCGTCGACGAACGCCTCTGCGCGCGCTTGTGGGCGCGTTTTTCAGGGAAGTCCTCCAGAGCGTCGTCAGATTTCTCAGCAACTGAAGTGTGCGCAAATCAGGTGGTGCCACGTGCTTACGAAAGGGCGAGGGGAATCGCAGGCAGATGCGGGCGGTGACCATGCGATGATCGGAGCGCACCAGGGGGATCACATGCGAGCGAGCAGCTAGTACAGATCCTTGATGACGCTTGCGCATTACAACATAGTCGATGCAGCGTTCAGTGCCAGTTGGCGAGGTGTGTGTGACCAAAGCATCTGGAATATGTGGAAAGCGGGTGTTGGCAGTGACCAAATCGCATGTCGTAAGCAAATCAGCAAAAAGTTCTGTGTTGGCATTGGAGACCGTACCGCTGGGGGCGTGCTGACATCCGCCAGTACCCGGTGGTAGCGTGGCGTTGGCGTCCAGCAGCAGAGCGAGGTAGTTGCGACCAGGGATGCCGTTCGCCAGGTCTCCAGCGCTGCAAAGAAGTCCTTGCGATCTTGTTCTGGGTGGCCGGAGTGGGGTGCGTAACCGACGCCCACCGTCAGGGCGTAGGTCGAGTGGCCCTCCATCGAATGAAAAGTGGCCACAAGGAGCCGAGCGTTGACCAGCTGCGGGGGTTCGCCCATGTGGCGTACGGCGAGCGGGGAGCAGAGGAGACCCACGCCCCGTTCCCGGCCGGTGCCGTCGCCGCCTCCGTAGTAGAACCGCCAGCCGTCGATGTCGTCAGCAGCAAGGGCAGTTGATCCGCGGGCCGATGCAGTGCGCCTGTGTTCTTGGATTCCCAGGATGGCGATATTATTGTCGATGCAGAAACCAATAAGATTGGAGACTCGATGGCACTGACAGTCGTCACTGCGCAGGCAGTGACAGCGGTCAGCGTCGGGCTGGAGCGTGCGGGCGTTGAAGGTGGCGATGACCTGGCAAGGGTGCGCGTTGACCGAAAAGGGGGGTGCAGGCGGGGGTGGGGGCGGAGATGGAGCAAGGTGGTGATGGGGGTGGGGGTGGAGGTGGTGGGGTAGGGGGGGCGGGTTGGGGACTTATGCTTTCAATCACCGTTTCGATTCTTCCTGCCAACGCGTCGAGGCGACGCCGACGGTTGGCTCGGGTGGCCAGGTAGAATGAGTCTGCGTCTGCACGCAGCAGAAATGCGTGCAGTCTGAGGAGGTTTCGGAGGCGGCCGCGTGAGGCGGGGCGAACCTGGCTCACTGCCGACCCCATTAAAAAAATTAAATTAAATTAAATTATAACATGCCTCCGTGGGGGGGTCATGTAGCACATATTCCATGATGGATGGGGTGGAGGAAGCCGCGTGATCGAACTATCCTAACTCTAAGCTATCTAGAAAATCCTAACTACACTACTCATCAAAACGCCTCCTCCGCTTGGGGGGAGGTGGCTTAATTGCCCACAGGGTCGGGCGTGTGTGCCTTGACAATCTTCTTCCACCGCGTCTTGTCCTGCATGGCAGTCCAAAGACGGGAGAGAGAGTGGATGCGGTGCTCAAACTGGGCTGGGACCACTAGGTCGTCCAGCAACATCTGAACATAGTTCGTGACAGGTTTCCCTACCCTTTTGGGAATGTCCTCGGGGCCAGGCCAGGTCAGAATGTGCCGCCCTGGCTGGCCAAGCCGCTGGGGGCCGGCCAGACCAAGGGTGGTGTCGACCTGGCTGGTGCGGGCAAGGTGTCCTACAAATGCTATCCTACGCTGCCTAATCTCGTCCGAAACACGAGGCATGCCATGATACAAAGACTCTGATGACGGACGCTCGGAAAAACCTACGTTAAGGACCTGTCGGAGCATCCTGTAAACCGTGCCGTCTAGCCTAGCTGCCAGTTTGGGTGGGAGGGTCCACGCCTCGGCGCCATACGTGAGCACCGTGAGGACGAGGACCTTGAAGAGCATGCGCTTGCGGTGCCCGCCCAGGCCCTTCGAGCGCCAGTAGGGTGTGAGCGAACGGAGCTTGGCCCAGGCAAGGCCGATGCGGGTGTCCACATCGTCGGCGGTGTCAGGAAGCCAGCTCCCCAACAGCTTGAAGCGGTCGCGGAACGGGACCTCCGTCCCGTCGAGCAGGCGCGGCAGCGGTGGTTTACTGGAGGCCCCAATCACCATCGCCTCGGTTTTGACACTAATCTCATGATAGCCGACCCCATGATAGGCCTTAATTGAGCTCTGAGACATCATGGTGGTGCCGGTGCCTTTGGTGCACCTAGAGCAAGTGTCGTTTACATTCCCACCCTTGCAGGAAGTAGCCCAGAATGTATTAAAAGCCATATGCCCCTTCTCTGGGATATGTGCTACATATACTCCCAACGAAGTTATGTTCCTAATTAATTAATGTCTGTCATCTGGAGGCAGATGGTTCGCGAGGATATTTGGCAGGTAGTAATGAAGGAGACCACCCCCAAGCCAGTGGGGGCTCCGCGTGTGACCAAGTTTGGCATTCACAGTGAATAGGGCCGTGGTGCCCACAACCCTGTAACCAGGTCTTAGATAGCTGGCTCCATCCATCCCCTACACTAGACGTGACGGGCTCACCCCCGGGCAGCCTCCTGGTTTGTCTGTAATATGGAGGCAGATGGTGCGCAAGGATAGATGGCAAGTAGTGATGAAGGAGACCACCCCCAAGCCTGTGGGGGCTCCGCGTGTGACCAAGTATGGCATTCATAGCGATTCGGGCCGCGGTGCCCACACCCCTGTAACTAGGACCTAGATAGCTTATACCATCCATTCCATCCTAAACACGAGCCACGAGCCACGAGCCACGAGCCACGAGATAGCCATGGCTGACGGCGGCGCTCATAACTTTCACGTTTGAGCACCGAATTTAGTCGTGAATATCACAATCGCTTCGTCTTTCTAAGACGCACATGCTGATATAATTTTCCGACGCTATTACGCAATATACGATGAGCAAGCGCCCATCGACGCAACGCAGCCTGACGGCTGCGCTCGGCAATGAAAATACGTCTGCAGCTCCGGCTGCAGCTTCGCCATCAGGGCCGGAAGGCAGTGGTGACACTAGTCGCGCACTGGTGGCCGCCCAGCACCCTCCCGGGCTTCCTGCCTCGCCATCGGCCTCGCCAGACCCTAAACGCAGCCGCTCATCCTTTCCACGCGAACCGCGTTTCAAATACCACTCCTTCCATGCCGACGATCACGACTGGAACAACATTTCTCCGGTCACTGCTATGCATTGCATTTTCTTCGGGGACTACGCCTCGCTTCTTGAGCTGTGCCTCCACTTTCACAGCATCCAACGCCTACTGGAATTTGACGGCACTGATTTTAAACAGAGCCGCGAACTGCTGAAGACGAGCTTGTACCCCCGGCCCGAGCTTCAGCACATGATTCTCTGTTCTCTGCTGACGAAGTCTGACGGCGAGATCTTGGCCCCCACCATCTCCGCAGCCACATACCGCTCCATCCTCACGGAAGCCTTTCAGCAGCACGTGACCCCCCTTGCCGCAGATGTGGCGGCAATGGGCGGCACGCTTGCTACTGAGCTCCCTCACATTTCCACCACCGTCACCTCCACCTCCACCCTCCTCGCCTCCACCTCCACTGCCACCTCCTCCTCCACCGCCGACATCAAAGCCCAGCTCCTCGACATCGACCAGCGTCTTAAGAACAATGCCATCGCTATCGAGGTCCTGCAGAACACCGCAGGCCTCACCGCCCAGGCAGTGAAGGACATTGCCGCCAAGCCAGCCCCGGCTGGCCTGCCGCCGGCGATGCTCCTCCCATCACCACCTGGGCGGACATGCTTAAGCAACACACCACCTCCACCACCTCCGCCGTCGCAGCCCAGCTTCAACGGCAGACGCTTGACCTCCGCGAGGAGGCCGAGCTCGCCAAGCGCAGCCTCAACGTCATTGTCAAGAATCTCAAGATGGAGGAAGGTGAGAATTCCGAGAAGCTTGCGCGTGCTTTTGAGAGAGAAATCCTTGATCGCATGGGCCTTACTGGTGAGATCGAGCTGGCCGCCCACCGCCTTCCCCGCGCGCGGGGTAAGGCAGGGCCGCCCCCGCTCCTTCTCACCTTTAAGACCCCGGCGGACAAGATTTCTTTTCTCAGACGCCGCAAGCGGCTCGAGAAGACTCTCTTCACCCTTGATGACGACCTGACCCTGGCGCAGCAACAACGGCGACGGGAGCTATGGCCGACCTACCTCCAGCTCCGGCAGACCAAGGCGGGGCAGCCGGTGTACTGGAAGGGGGCGGCCATCTACGTCGGCCACAAGCCCCAGGTGGCAGGCGACCCCCGCGGCCCCAGCGACTCCAGGCGCCCCAGCTTAGGGGAATACAGCAGTAGTAGTGTAGAATAGATAGACCGTGGCCATGTACATGTACGCCTCCTAGAGGCCCTCTCCCAGCTAAGCCACGCGCTTTATTTCATCATGTACATGTGTGCCTATGATGAGCCACACTCCAGACGATGCCTAGCCTTATTTAGTAATGTTGTGCCCATGCAGGGAGTCACTCCCTGCTGAGAAGCCATGCCATAGCTCTTGTATAGCCATGATGATCTTCCCCCTCACAGGCATGCTCCCCCCTTACCCGGGCATAGCGTGATAGACCATGAGGGTGCGGGTGCCCTGGTGCACCTAGAGCAAGTGTTGTTTACATTCCCACCCTTGCAGGAAGTAGCTTAGAATGTATTATAGGCTCATATGCCCCTTCTCAGGGCTATGTGCTACATATACTCCCAACGGAGTTATGTTCCTAATTAATTAATTAAATAATCCATTCCATCCCATGTTCCCCTCCCACTGAGGACTTATGCTCACGTGACGCAGTCACGTGTCTATTAGTTTATTAATTAATTAATCCATCCCCTTCCTGTCCTCACGTATGGAGCCGAGACGTGGACCCTCACCGCCGACCTGGCCCGCAAGCTGGACGGCGCGGTCACCAGCATGCTGCGTTCCATTTTCAGAGTAGGATATGCTGCTCATGTCCGCAATGAGGACCTGTACCAGGGCATGCCCTATATCACCAGCACCATTTAGCAACGACGCCTGCAGCTAGTAGGGCACCCAGCTCGCACCAACCAGGTAGACACCTCACGTGGCCCCCCCGCAGGACTGCGACCAGCCCAGCCTGGCCGGCACCTCCTGACGTGGGCGGGGCCCAGTGATGTTAGACGCCGCAAGGCCCGCACCTTCAAAGAACAGCTAGTAGAGGACATGGGGGGCCTAGGCCTCTCCGTAATTCGGAAGAAGATGATTAATTAATTAATTAATTAATAGAAGAATTTGGAAGAAGATGATGGACAAGGCCAAGTGGGCCCAGGTAATAGAGGACAACGAGCCCCCCCCAGTGGGGAAGCGCCCGCGTGTGCAATCCCGTGGGAGGCACGCCAGATAGCTCCCCTAGGGCAGCGTGCGGCTGCCTAGATAGATGTTGTAGTTAGAATGCTGTTAGATAGATGTAGTATGTAGCCAATGTAGATAGATTAGACCGGTAGGACTGTTTGCACCCATCCATCCATCCATCGGGGTTAACCCGTGTTTTTTTAATTAGAACGCGATATATCGCGTTGTAAGCTTTTTTTAGAACGCGTATAGCACCTAAGGAAATTTTTTTTTCATGGTCATGTATATACTTTCCTGAAAGCCCATAAATCAAAGGATTTTTTGAGCTACTCAGACCTACAAAATGCTTATTCATTAGAGAGATACACTGGTTTGAATACAGGGGGGTCTGACCATGACCGCGATTTCTTGACCCTAGGTCACAAGTCATGTGCTTATTCACAAATGGTTCATGAAAAAAATCTGGCTTCTTGCACGAGCTATGGGCAACATATGCAGGCTCTGTGAAACAAAACTCAGGCCCATTGGGCCACTGGAGCTATTTTTCATTAGCATCACAATTACAACGCAGTACAACGCAGTGGGAAACATGAGAGCCCTTGACAACATTACGCAACGACCCGAGCCCCATTAATTAATTAATTAAAATCATAGCTCCGTGGGGAGCATATGTAACACATAGCCCTGAGAAAGGGGCATCTATGGGTTTGTAATACAATCAGGGCGACAACCTGCAGGTGTAGGATGTACGACTATCACCTGCTCTGGGTGCACTAGGTGCACCTGCACCTCCATGATGGTTCATGCCTCCTAAACAAGCACAGGCACCCAGGGGGGGCTTGAGGAGAGGGCCTAGAAGGCCTGCATGACATATGGGGTGGAAGGTATGTGGCTAGGCTATAGCTAGCCGCCGAGTCTTGACCCGGCCAGGCTATAGCTAGCCGAGCCCCATAAACGGGGCCATAGTGAGCTTGGAGGGTCAAAACGTTGAAAATAGGTGTTGTATAAGTTATACTGCATCAAACATGCATCAAACATCATGACTGGATGACCTAATATGACTGAATCAGGCAGCCATAGCCAAAGCATCATCCACTCTCACAACGTGTTGAGCACATGCCTCGTGGGAATGGAGGTGCTGGGTTTTCATTCCATAACGCGTGCAATACTGAAAGAAAGAGGCACGTGTAATGCAAGGCTTGGATAGGTTGAGTGATCCATGAGCTTACATGCAGGCAAAGATGACGCTGGAATGCATGCTAGCAAATGGTGGCAAGATGCTAACAACACATGATTATACACCATGATTATGGGCACCCAGCTGATCTTCTTGCACAATCAACGCAGTATAAACCATCAACATCCAATCCTCACGATATATGCACGGCTTGACGACGTATACAGCACCTAAATACTGCACAACTGCAACCTGCTATGGCTGACATGCAAGCAACGTCGAGTAGGATGGCGGTCTTAGAGAGGCTGGGCAGAGGTCGGTAGAAATAAGTGGAAAACTGGCAGAAACTAGGTAGAAACACGACATACTTACGCCTGCAAGCACTATTGAGCCGGTGGCAGAGGCCATTTCCAGGAAAATACAGCATACCGTAGCAATAGCCACGGTCACGCCTTACGCTATTTGCAGGCACCATCATGCCCGGAGCTACCCAATAAAAGTCTGCACAAATCTCGGTTTAGCCGAGAGTCCGGGCGTTCGGAATGAATAAACATGTGTTAAGAAGTCGAAACACCATGGAAATACCAAGCATGGTGCCGCAGCAGACCCGAGTCTTGACGTAATAATATGTATGCCGGTTTCCAGGGTTTCCGCATGAAAGTTGGGTGAGAAACTGGAAAAAATACGTTTCCTTTGCCCCAGTACCTCAACAAACTCGTAGAAACCTAATTATCAACCTTTGAACGCATCATCATGGTCGTGCTACCCAACAGCCACTGAAATTCGCGCGAAAACTGGCGAGATCTACGTGCCGCCATCGCCGTCGTCTTCACCTTCGTCCCGCGAAAATGCCTGATTTCAGTGGTACATATTTGTTTGATGAGATTGTCAAGGCGCACACGCCCGACCCTGTGGGCAAGCCACCTCCCCCCAAGCGGAGGAGGCGTTTTGATGAGTAGTGTAGTTAGGATTTTCTAGATAGCCTAGCGTTAGTATAGTTCGATCACGCGGCTTCCTCCACCCCATCCATCATGGAATATGTGCTACATGACCTCCCCACGGAGGCATGTTATAATTTAATTTTTTTTTTTTAATATTTGTTTGCAGCTGTCACAAAAAAAATACCAAAAATACCAGGATTTTTTCTTGAATTCTATGAGATGTTTCTGACCTATCTTGAAAGTTTCAGACCAAAAATCGCATGTTTAATAGGTTTGCCACGTGTCAGATTACAACGCGATACATCGCGTTCTAACCCTACAACGCGATGTATCGCGTTGTAAAAAAACACGGGTTAATGCTCCGTGACTCCCCAACGGGAGCACGAGTCTAATTAATTAATTAATTAATCCATCCCCTCCCATTTAGCTAGCCGCGCCCGATTGCAGCTGTGGCATGCCTTTGGCATGAAGGAGACTGGGGGTCTCTGCCCTTTCTCCTGTAGTGCACACACAGGGATTAAAAGCACTTCGGTGCTCCGTGAGTCCCCAACGGGAGCACGAGTTTAATTAATTAATTAATTAATCCCCTCCCAGCCCATCCCACTCGACTGTACTGAGGACTTATGCTCATGTAACGCTGTTACGTGTTAATGCAAACACATCCCTGACGCAAAGTGAAGCCCATAAAACCTGACAATCACCGCCAACGGCGTGCTTTTAATTAATTCCTCGCGCCAAGCATTTCAGATTGGACCCCCATTAATTAATTAATTAATTAGACTCGTGCTCCCGTTGGGGAGTCACGGAGCATTAACCCCGATGGATGGATGGATGGGTGCAAACATTCCTACCGGTCTAATCTATCTACATTGGCTACATACTACATCTATCTAACAGCATTCTAACTACAACATCTATCTAGGCAGCCGCACGCTGCCCTAGGGGAGCTATCTGGCGTGCCTCCCGCGGGACTGCACACGCGGGCGCTTCCCCACTGGGGGGGGCTCATTGTCCTCTATGACCTGGGCCCACTTGGCCTTGTCCATCATCTTCTTCCAAATCACGGAGAGGCCGAGGCCCCCCATGTCCTCTACTAGCTGTTCCTTGAAGGTGCGGGCCTTGCGGCGTCTAACATCACTAGGCCCAGCCCACGTCAGGAGGTGCCGGCCAGGCTGGGCTGGTCGCAGTCCTGCGGGGGGGCCACGTGAGGTGTCTACCTGGTTGGTGCGAGCTAGGTGCCCTACAAGCTGCAGGCGGCGTTGCTTTATGGTGCTGGTGATATAGGGCATGCCCTGGTACAGGTCCTCATTGCGGACATGAGCAGCATATCCTACTCTGAAAATGGAACGCAGCATGCTGGTGACCGCGCCGTCCAGCTTGCGGGCCAGGTCGGCGGTGAGGGTCCACGTCTCGGCGCCATACGTGAGAACAGGAAGGACGAGGACCTTGAACAGGTCCTGTTTCTCGATCTTGCCCAGGGGCTTGCGCCACAGGGCCCGGTACTGACGTAAAGCGTGCCAGGCGAGGGAGATGCGATGGTCCACATCAGCCTCGCAGCTGGGGAGCAGGCTGCCCAGCAGCTTAACGCGGTCCCGATACAGGACTCGAGAGCCGTCTAAGAGATAGAGGGGCGGCGGTGAGTTGGTGAGCCCAACCGCCAGGGCCTCTGTCTTCTTGCTGACCTCAAGCCCCACTGCACGGGCCTCGAGAGCCAGGCAGTCAAGCCATGTCTGCACGTGCTCAGTGTCCTCGAAGAGGGTGGTGTCGTCTGCATAAATGATGTCTGCTAGCCGAATCTCCGTGTCCGCACCGCCATGCCAGAATTTGTTAGCAACCTGCACTCCTGGTTCCCTGCCCACGATGCGGGCAAATCGCTTGCGCGCCTGAATCATTACGTATTCGACAACAATAATGAACAGGTAGGGCGACAGCACGCAGCCCTGCCACACACCCTTCTGTAAAGGGCATGGGGGCGTGGTCCCGTAAGAAGTGCGCACCGAAGTGGTGGACCCTTCATACAGGTTGCGGATGACAGCAATCAGGGGGCGGGGGATCCGGAACAACTCGAGGATGTCCCAAAGCGCAGGCCAGAAAACCGAATCGAAGGCTTTGATGAAGTCCACCAGCACAAGGTGCAAAGGGGACTCACCAGGCTGAAGGCGTTGCAGTTCCTCCACCAGTCGGCGAGTAGCGAAGAGCGCCTGTACTGTGTTGCGACCTGAACGGAAGCCGTGCTGAGTCTCGCTGAGGTGACCGTCCAGGGCCGTGCGCAGGCGGTTCAGGATGAGCCGCATAAGAAGCTTGAGGGGGGCACTTTGAATGCACATGGACCCCCATGGCGATGGTCATCAGTAAAATTATCGACTTTGCAAAACGTACAAACTAAGTAATAACATCATAGACTCACTGTATTCGCACAATAATTCTGCATTCCGCATGCTATCTTTGTCTAGTTTGCCTGAAAGCACGTCACCATGGCCAGCTCCGGTAGGGGTGCGCGCACCGTGCACCACTTTTTCACGGTACGGATGGGTACCGCGAATTTTTTCAGCGCCAAAAAATTCGCGCCGTGACCCTCACCTTGGCAAGATGCCCCAGGTCGGGCAATGGGCCCCAAGTCTTCGGCAGGAGCAAGCCATAAATAACTGTCATCCGGTTTATATGCTCCACCAGTTCTTAAGGTTTTGTGCCGTACATGCCCACACGGGGTATCCTGATCCATGATCTTTCGAGTGCCCCGCTCAGGCCGCTCTGCCAGTTCCTTGGACACATGCTTGATTCACCCTCGTGAACAGCGCTCTCGCGCCGTGTGGTTGCAGTGTCATAAATCCAAAGCTAGCCATCTCACAAAGAAGGGCCATTGGTTTCATTTGCAGGGGGCGGCCCACATCAGAGTCGTCATTCCAAGGAGCTTATCTCATGGCAAGGCACAGAAAAGATCAGCTAAAGAAGCGAATCCCATTATGAAAACCCCATGAGATGCGTCCCTTACTAGCCTCATGTCAGGTGCGCCATCATGCGCCGGCTTCTGCGGCCCAAAATGGAAGACCGTAGCAGTGTGGGATCTCCCCGGTTCCACTGCCGAAATGCCGCCATCGACTTCCTGCCTGCCTCAAAAACTGAGCACAGCCATTGGTTCCAGATAACAAGAAAGGCAAAAAAAGGATCATAAGGCGGTAGAAGCGTGTATAATGCTCAACATCTAAGCACATGGTGCATGTGTTTACTTGCCCTGCACGCCCAATGTTCCCTGACAGAATTAGCACCATATGTTGCAGACAATACTTTATCCGCTGCCTCCATAATTTGACCAGTCAGTCCCGAGTACCGCTCTATAGTTGCCGTACGACCCACACAGCAACGGGACCTGAAGGTGGAGTACGAGCATAGGTGACCAACGGGGCAATCGCAAGGAACGAACTTGTAGAACCGACAGAGCCACGTTTTTCTAAGCTTGCCACACCTGGGGCACGCTACTCGTGTTTGCAAGAGAAAAAAGGAAAGGTAGCCCCCCTACAACAGAGGTAACTATATCGAATGAAAAAATTCAGGGTATACAGGGAAAATACAGGAAGTGCAACATCGATGCCTGCTATTGATGTCGGCCCGTCGGTGCTAACACATGTCCACCGTCCCCTAAGCCACCCCTACCCGGAAAAACACTCTGCTCTCACTTCAAGAATCCAGCGCACACGCCTAAAACTGTTAGCCTCCTTAACTGGAAGAAACACATGATAGACAAGCTTGCCTAGGCACTGTAGATATGATTGCAAGGGAATCCAAGCCTTGCCGGCTACATGTAGCAGCCGCTGTGTTTGGAACTACCGCGGTTGTTGCAAGGGAATCCCACCTTGCTGGCTACATGTAGCAGCCGCTGTGTGTGGAACCACCACGGTCGTTGGAAGGGAATTCACGCCTTGCCGGCTACATGTAGCAGCCGCTGTGTGTGGAACCACCGCGATAGTTGCCTTTCTCTGTGCATTTCTAAATTCATGTGCCTATTAACAGCCATATGCACTAAGCTCATGAGCTATTACCGCCCAAAATCATCAGTAAAGGAGAAAACTGTGCCTTAGTCGTGCCTGTTAGGACGAGACAGTAAAAAGAGCCAGAAGATCCACCTACTTTCAAGCTCCTCCATGGTCATCAGCTTGCGATGCCGCTTTAGGCTGGCATCCGTGACGGAATGCGCGTTTGAAATGAGTGTGCTGTAGCGGTTCTTGAACGTGGTGGCCACAAAGGCCGCAAAGTCGGCGTCCATCACGCTGCAGGAAAGAAAGACCGCCAGGCAGCAGGAGAGGGCGGGGAGTCATCAGCCGCAAGCCGCCGTGGATCAACCAGATGCATGCAGCACATGTAGCACAGGAAGCAGTAGGGTAACCCAGACATATCCAAACGACGGGCACTGAGACCAACAAGCAATATCCTATCCAGAAAGTCGTAGCCTACCGCCAGCAAGCCAACTAAAAGGCAGTTCTTGAAAACACGAGGTCTACGGGGCGATGTGAAGATAGATAGCAATCAAGGGGCAGTATCTGAGCAGCACAGCAATGTGTAAGTAGTCCCAAGCTTCACAACTGGCCGTAACAATACATGATGTACAACTTTCTTCCTTCTTATTTCAGCAATAAGGTACAACAATGTATAACAGCTATCAAGAAACCTGTCAAAAACTCCCAAGCAGCAGCCAAAAGTCAAATTAAACACTTTTGACATTATCAATACACGTACATAGGCTCTATCCGGAGACTGAAACTGTAGAAGTATGGGGATTTCTCCCGCAGATTCACACTGCCAGCGCTGGCCTGCAGGCTTCTTTTCAAGCTGCAATGAGCAGTTGGTGTTGACAGTTACGGCGGCAGGGCATCCAGAAATGCAGGTAGCGTCAGAGAGGCTACCATCACAACAGCAGATAACAGAGTGCCCCATGGGCAAACTACTTGCACTACACAGTAACGCGGTGTCACAAAACAATGCAAACAGCAGCGACCTATGCTTCCTCTTATCCCATGTCTGTGGTTTCCTCTCCATCTCAACCTTTTTGGACCAGCTCCTGTCCACCACAATGGCCTGAGAGTGGCCTTCACAAGTCCATTTAAACATATTTTCGATCATCACGAAGCGTGCATGACCTGGTATACCAGGCACTGGTTACTTAGTTTGGAACCCAGGTTCAAAGCTGGAGGGAAAAACAGGAAGTCTGTTGAATGAGTATTCGACACAACTCCACCCCAAAATAGGTCACTAGCATGAGCCTGGTTAGTAGGTGAGTCATTAAATGCGTAGATGCAGGAGCAGTTGAGACAGTCATACAAATGGACATTATCTGCACTTTGTTACCTTTCGTTGTAGAACTTAGGGAGCTTCACCTCCACCATGTCTCTTGCAGCGAGGAAGGGAACCATCCAGAACGGTAGTTCCACCTTTGAACCCTCATGAAGCTGCATTAGCGATACAGCAAGCAAGGATGTTCGCACATACATGTATCGCAAGGATTAACATTCCCTGGAATGGTAGCTTAAGCTATTTGAACGCTAGCAAGGACAACCGATCCTTGATAAAACGAAAAGCAAGCTGCGTGCATCCGTGACGTACGTCATCATCATCACAGCTAGGATCCAGCGCTCGTCCAACACTGGTGGCCCCGGTGCGAAATATGACGGGCAAACGCTGCAAGCGATCACGCGGTTCAGAGTTCAATTCAAGGAATAGCGGTCAGCTGCAGGCAATTGACAAAGGTTTTCTATTATTATAACACTCACAAACAAGAAAAAGGGAGACAACCAGACAAAGGCGAGAGATATTAATCATTGCATACGGCTTACTTCATCCTCGACGAGGATTGCGTCCAGGTCATAATACTCCGCCATGAGTTCAAGACGGGTCTTACGGGGACGTCCTGCGGACGCTTTTGAGTTTTGACAGCCCCATAAATGGATTAACCTAACTGATAGATCAGCCCTCTCAACCTACTCCGAACCATAGACTAAAACCCTGTGACGAACTCCACTATATGGCAACCCACGCTGTCGAAGTTTTGTCCGACGATCGCTGCAGTATTTCGTCGGCTCCACCGCATGGAGCAGGCTCGCGATCTACCCTGACAGAACCAGGAAAAAGAGATATGATAAGAACGGGCATCACATAGGCTGTCTTTCTGCCGCTCAGTATGGGTATGTTGATTTGAAACGCTGGCCACGGCCTACGATTTTAATGCGATTTCCATATATATGTAGATGGTGTGCACCTTCTGCAGCATTTCAAACCTGGCGTGCTTTGCTGAAGCCAGAAGCACGTCGGTCGTCGATCGCACTAATTGAATCCGGGAGCTCCAGCGCTTCGTTTTGAAGGCTTTTTTCCACAGGCGGCGCCGCGCCAGCACCTATTTCACATGGACGGTAGCCGGCGAAGGCCGGCGATTTGCTACTACTAAAAATTTGCTTAATTGAGTTTTTACTAAGCTTTCACTACTAAAGATTCTCTGCTGCTTATGTGCGGCGTGGGACACAACAACAACAACCGACAACGCTAGTTTCGCGGTGTTCGTACGCCTCAGCGGACACCCTATAACCGGCGTGGGACTAAAACTGTTGTGTGATGCAACCGTACATGTCCCTGCCAAGTGCCTTTGTTTCTTTGTATGTTTGTGATGAAATGCTGTTCAGTGTCCTGGCCCTCCGCCGTTTCCAAATGAGTACAGTCATTCAATATATCCGGCCCTCGGCCACTACAGTATAGATTCTCTGCTGCCCATGTGCGGCGTGGGACACAACAACAACAACAGTCATTCACGCCTTAAGTTGGGTTCGTGGTTTTTGAGGGGTCAACCAACTTAACTCGCACGGTGAAAAATGGGTTTTGGACCAGGGGGGTGTCCGAAACAAAAATATCAGACACATACGCAAGCACATACGCTGAAATTTTTCAAAAGTTGGGCCTTGGACCCTACCTACCTACAGTCATTCCCGCGTTAAGTTGCGATCGCCCCCTAAAACTTGGCGCCGCAACTTAACGCGGGAACGCAACTTAACGGTAGAATTAGGCTAGCAGCCCACCACCTCCTCCTCTGACGGACATCTATACGGCATTCGACAGCTCTCGTCAAGCCCGATCCAGCTACACCGTCAAAGCCGGCCAAATTAAAGTCCATTTTCCACGTCAGATATTTTGGACAAAGGCGGGCTGCAACTGAAAACACGCCGTGGGCAGCCACGCACTAGTGCATGCGTTTTATACCACAAATGCCGGTGTGTTTTAACCCTCTGACTTGGGCTTTCTTTTTGGCGGGTTACTTAAAGTTGCCAGCCGGCTTCACGTTTGAATGTGACAAAACTTGGGAACAGTCGTGAGGGAAGCTTCATTTACTGTCAAAGGCCTGCCGGCATGTAAACAAAAATAACGCAACCTTGTCTTTGCCCTTCTGTGGTGCATTCGGCATGATGGTGGTAATTTCCATCATGAAGATGTCTCAATTACAGACCTTGCATGGTCGTGGCCGGCGTTTTGATGAGTAGTGTAGTTAGGCTTTTCTAGACTAGATAGCTTAGAGTTAGGTTAGTTCGATTACGCGGCTTCCTCCACTCCACCCACCCATCATGAGTGGAATATGTGCCAGTACATGATCATCTCCCAACGGAGGCATCATGCTATAATTTAATTTAATTTAATTTAATGGTCGTGGATTCTTATGTACCGCAGCCCGCAGGCTGCAAAACTGAATTTGTAAGGTTGCATTCACGCTTTTCACCTAAGCCAGCAGGCAGGGAAATTTGCGCGCCAGTGGGGCTTGCGTATTTTGCCGCCTAAAATCACGTAGCGGGTCCGGACTTGGCAAAAAATGGCCTCATGCGCGGCCAAAAATGGCCTGACCGACCTACAAATTGAGTCATTACCGCGTTAAGTTGCGATGGCCTCCATGCTTAAGTTGCGGTCGCCCCCCAAACTTCGGCGCCGCAACTTAACGCGGGAACGCAACCTTAAGAAACGCAACTTAACGCGGGAATGACTGTACTGTACAGTAGCACGTAGGCGCTATACCTAGCAAAACCCTGATGTCCCAAGGGCACTATATTTCACCGCCTGCAGTACTGTAGGACACCTTTTTTAGCGGGGAATGTGGTTCGGTCAAGTAGGGGAAAACGGTGGCAGCTCTCCGAGCGTCAGATACTTGGAAATTTCGTTACGTTCGTATCGAGAGTAGATTTCTGACAATTTTCCTCGTTCGGACAGAACCACAGTGAATTTCAGCATCCGTCCGGTACCAAAGCATGGACCTAGCAGGAATTCTGTCAGACATCTCGGAAGTAGCAATTTTTAGTATCGAGCGCACTTGCGCTAGTGTTCAGTACGAATTTGACCTCCGTCAGGTCAGCAAGGGGCGTGGGAATACACAGAACTGAACAAAACGGTGGACTGTACTAAGAAATTCGTACTCAATTTTCGTCATCCAAATCGGAGGGAAATATTCGACCAAGGACTAGAGATTTCATCGAATTTTCAGGACTGGCCAATTGATGCCAAATGGCGCGGTTCTAGATAACATATGTTGCTTTACAGGTATCCGACGGTGCCGAACTTCGAAATTGAATTTGTAACCCCCGCCGTATTGACGGAACCACATTCTCGCAGGAGTGGTGACATACAGCCATGCTATTTGGGGGCCCAATACCGCCACCGCCAGGTCGAAATGTCCGGCCCCCATATTGAACTCAGGGTCCACTGCCAACCGCCGGAGTGAAACTTGCTGGCCCCCAGTATGCTAGCGCCCCCCTGGGGCGCCGCCACCGGTGCGCCGACAGCCGGCCCCCATATGCCCCCCCCCAACGCGCTGAAATTTTCGTGTTCAGTGACCAGATCACACTTTGATCCGGGAGCAAATTGATTAGCTGTAAGTTACGAACCAAAAACGAAATTTCAGTATCTAAGCTCCGCAGCGCTTGCTGAATTTGCCCCCTTTCCAAGGCCCGCTGACAATACTTGAGAAATTCACCAATGAATGTTCGGTTTGAAACTGACCATGGATTGTTACTGGTGGATACACCTGGTGTTGCTCACGTCGGAAGCCCGGGGGCACTTTCCCCGCTGAACAAAATGTGTGCACGTATTCCTATGCCCCCTAATAAACGCCGCTTACTGTTCAGGCCGGGATTTACGGACGGCCAGTTGGGGGATTTAAGGGAAACTGCCGGGATTTACGGACGGCCAGTTGGGGGATTTAAGGGAAACGGGAAAAAAGGAGGGGGGACGGACGAACGGCTGGCGCGGGACGGGGAGGTGAAAACGACTAGATGGGAACTGCTGAGCAGTGGCAACCCATGTATCATGTGTAATTTAGTGTCAGAAACATGTGGACTGCTTGAAATGATATAAAAATGCATGAAACAATTAACCCCAAAAACGACGAAATCCAGTGGTCGCGTATAATCGCGTATTATACCGTATCATATACCGTATTATACATTCTACGGACCCCGCGCGTATAACCGCGTATTGCGTATAATGGAACTCTGCTTAAAGCGGGAATGGCTGTAACTAGTTAACTAACAGTACAGTACAGACAGTACAGTAGGTAGCACTACAATACGGTTCGTAGGAGACGCGAAATGAGTGAGAATGTTACCCGAGCGGTAACGAGGATTCGCACCGTTGATTTTAACATATGTTTCTTTTTTTGCGCCATTTGGCGAGCATCGACTGGAGCCTGAACCTAGCGGGGGGAATCGTGCGGGGGAATCTTGCGGGGGAATCCTGCGGGGAAAAATTCCGAACGTGAATTTAGCGAAGTCCTACTACATTTTGCTTGGGTACACGGTACTACAGTTTCGTCACTGAAAATTTTCTGTAGTTGCGTTGGTGTTTCGTACGTTTCGCTGAAATTTTCGTGTTCAGTGCCCAGATCACAATTTGATCCGGGCGCAAAATGATTGGCTGTACGGTACGAACCAAAAACGAAATTTTAGTATCTAAGTTCCGCAGCGCTTGCTGAATTTGCCCCGGAAGCCCGGGGGCACTTTCCCCGCTGAAAAAGGTGTCCGCGGAAGCGTATTGTAGTGGGCTTCGGGACGGTACCCAAAATTAGACCCCTTCAGGATCCCTGGTCAGTGATGTGATCCCGCGATCCCGCACATGCAAAGCAAAATGAGTTTTTGTAAACATCAGTCACTGATTTCTTCAGACGATGCGCAAGGCTGGGATGCGCAAGGCTGGGAATGCGCAAGGCTGGGCGCGGCGCAGCGTGCGCAATGAAGGCTGGCGTGCGCAAGGCTGGGGAGTGCGCGGGCGTAACAACGTTAAGGCAGGCCAGGCGCAGGCACGTAAAAACACGGGCGACGGGCCATGGGCCACGGGCCACGCGTCGGCCGTCGGCCCAGCCATTCCTGCATTTTAGGAACGTTGCCGGGCACAAAATTCAAATTCTGGTGCGGCATGGCTGCGGCAGCTACCTGGCCCGGGCTGGCCGACGTTGGCATGGACGACTGTCAAGAAAGAGTTCATCTCGCTTGGGTAAGCTGCGGTTGTTTCGTCTGGGCGCTCTTCCCATTTTATTGCTAACGGGTCGATTTACTTACCCAACGTTTCCATCCAGGGCAGAAATGCCAGCGACTTTTCAGTCGGCCACTTCCATTTTTTACCCACTTCGAGTCGTAACGTCATCCAAGGAATACTTTACCCTCTGTATTCCGGCCTGTCTCCTTCTATTTCGCAGGAACCCTTCGCTTCTGGTTGGCGTTCCTGCACTGCAGGCAGGCTGCAGTCTCTACCGCTGCATTTTTTTGTAAGTACTTCGGTTGGGAAGTTCGTCTAACGTTTTTCCATCGACTGTCCTGCTTCCAAGCCAGGCCGCGTCTCTACACTGTGTTTCCGTCAGCAACGGGATGGAGGTCCGGTTTTTCATGATCGGCAACCGTTTTGGTCACGTCATTTTCAGCAACACGCAACTGCCTCTGCCTTACACGCTGCGCTTTGTCGTCCTTCCGTCGGTTCGGGAAAGCTTCTTACGTCTTTCCATTACATCATTACCGTCCAGGTAGTTTCTTACCATTTGCTTTCGGTCGGCAACGGGTCGGGAGCATATACAGTGGGTCATTATCCGCAATGCAGCTTCCCCCCTGTTTTCCCCACAGGCTCTCCCTGTATTTCCTTGGGGAACATCTTTGGATTAGCTCCCGTGCATCAAACGTGCATCAAGAACACATTTTTTAGGGAGACTTTGGCTGTTCGTGGGATGGGAAGCACTACTGTGCCCATGTTTTCCACTGCTTGATCTTGACTGCATACCCCACGCACCTGTCACCCACCTGACTTTTGCTAGTAGTTGCTGGATTTTTTCTTATAGCAGGTGCTGCGTGCTGGTGATTGACATTACGGTCGCCATTGCTTGCCAGTAATTCAAAGTTGCTTGAAATGGTCAGCATCACGGCCAAGTCTACGTTCAGATCCTGCTTGGAATTTGTGGCGGGCGTTTTCTGTATTGGATGAACGCCAGTTTTTGTGACAGTGTGATTGTGTATAGGAACAAGTTTGAAGCAACAGCACACGTAGCATATTCATACTCATATACATGCGCTTAATGTGAACGATGTAGCCTAGGGCGAAGAGCGTTGGTTTACACGACGACGTATTCAAAGTATAACTTCTGTAAACAAGTATCCATCTGCGTGTTTTAATTCATTTTGGCAGCCATGCATGTGCACAAGAGTACCAATTAATTATTCCTACACTAGGGGTCGATGTATTTAGCATTCACTTTGGCATTTACTGCGGCAATGCCATTACTCCGTGGCTCCCCAATGGGACATGTACTGTGTCTTGTTGTGTTGACAGCGTGTAATAAGTGTTGCAACGAACTAGGCAAGGGCTAATGGACTAAACTGTGAGGGGCAGCACATTGATTGCCGCATCGAAGCCAAGAATCATTTAGCACTCGCAGTTAGGTATCGCCATGATGCAGAGAAATTGTTGTGGCCTGACCACTTGAGGCAGTGAGACAAGGTTGGATGCCCTCCCAATCAGTGTATAGGGGTTGAAGGTTGTTTTATTGCCACCCATGTGACGCAATATACGTGTGCTTGATGAGTGGATGGATGGATGGATGGATGGATGGATGGATGGATGGATGGATGGATGGATGGATGGATGGATGGATGGATGGATGGATGGATGGATGGATGGATGGATGGATGGATGGATGGATGGATGGATGGATGGATGGATGGATGGATGGATGGATGGATGGATGGATGGATGGATGGATGGATGGATGGATGGATGGATGGATGGATGGATGGATGGATGGATGCATGGATGCATGGATGCATGGATGCATGGCATGGATGCATGGATGCATGGATGCATGGATGCATGGATGCATGGATGCATGGATGCATGGATGCATGGATGGATGCATGGATGCATGGATGGATGCATGGATGCATGGATGCATGGATGCATGGATGCATGGATGCATGGATGCATGGATGCATGGATGCATGGATGCATGGATGCATGGATGCATGGATGCATGGATGCATGGATGCATGGATGCATGGATGCATGGATGCATGGATGCATGGATGCATGGATGCATGGATGCATGGATGCATGGATGCATGGATGCATGGATGCATGGATGCATGGATGCATGGATGCATGGATGCATGGATGCATGGATGCATGGATGCATGGATGCATGGATGCATGGATGCATGGATGCATGGATGCATGGATGCATGGATGCATGGATGCATGGATGCATGGATGCATGGATGCATGGATGCATGGATGCATGGATGCATGGATGCATGGATGCATGGATGCATGGATGCATGGATGCATGGATGCATGGATGCATGGATGCATGGATGCATGGATGCATGGATGCATGGATGCATGGATGCATGGATGCATGGATGCATGGATGCATGGATGGATGCATGGATGCATGGATGCATGGATGCATGGATGCATGGATGCATGGATGCATGGATGCATGGATGCATGGATGCATGGATGCATGGATGGATGGATGGATGCATGGATGCATGGATGCATGGATGCATGGATGCATGGATGCATGGATGCATGGATGCATGGATGCATGGATGCATGGATGCATGGATGCATGGATGCATGGATGCATGGATGCATGGATGCATGGATGCATGGATGCATGGATGCATGGATGCATGGATGCATGGATGCATGGATGCATGGATGCATGGATGCATGGATGCATGGATGCATGGATGGATGGATTATTGGCTAACAAAGTAAGTGCTTGCGTGTCGTGCGCATGGTCATGTTAGTCCTCCTTGCCTCCCTATGAAACTAAGGGTTGAGAAAGCATGTTTGGGCTCGGCGGCTGCCATATCGTAGTGGCATGCGCACACGGGCTGTTGGGAGCCACGGGGAAGAGAATATGAGAAATCGGTTTAGCCAGCGCTTCGATTGCCAATTTGTAGCCATCCACTAGGCTGCTGTTTAGAATGGTAGGTACTTTTACACACTTTATACAGACGTCCACTTAAGCTAAATTTGGACTAATTGAGCTCTGAGACATCATGGTGGTCCCGGTGCCCTTGGTGCACCTAGAGCAGGTGTAGTTTACATCCTACCCTTGCAGGAAGTAGCCCAGAATGTATTAAAAGGCCAAATCAAGGAGACAACCATATGCCCCTTCTCAGGCTATGAGCCACATGTACTCCCAACGTAGTCGTGTTCCTAATTAATAATTAATTAATGCCTCTTGTCAGGGATATGTGCTACATGTGTTCCCAATGGAGATGTGCTCCAATTTAATTTAATTTAATTTTTTCCTTGAGAAGGGGGATATGGTTTTTAAGTAATTCTCGATCTTGCTCAGGGATATGTGCGACATTTACTCCCAACGGAGTGATGTTCCTAATTAATTAATTAATAGTGGGCTCAGGTCATGTAGGACTAGTGACTCCAGTGGGGAAGGGCCGGCGTGTTTGCAAACGGCGGATCGAAGCATGCTAGCTAGAGAAGACCCCTGGGGTAGAGCTAGGGCAAAATCAAATTAAATTATGATAGGGCAAAATAGATATAGAATATATGATTTTTTTTTAATAGGTGGACCCTTGTGCACACTAAATCTGTGGCCAACTCAATTTGATCAATGCAAGCTATTAAATTATAACATGCCTCCGTTGGGAGATCATGTAGCACATATTCCTTGATGGATGGGTGGGGTGGAAGGAGCCGCGTAATCGAACTAACCTAACTCTAATCTAGCTAGTCTAGAAAAGTCCTAACTACCCTACTCATCAAAACGCCTCCGCTTGGGGGGAGGTGGTTTGCCCACAGGGTCGGGCGTTTCAGCCTAGCTTGACTATGCAAGCTATGGTGAGTAAATTTAATGAAGTAATTAATTATGGCCAGTGCCTTGATCCGCAAGTCCATTTGTAATTGGATCATTTACATGCAGTTTCGGTCAGAAGACGCAAAAAGGGTGGCATCAACCGTGGGTGCATGAAAACCAGTGTGCAAAGAATAAGAGCACAGCATTATGACTGATTACACCCCCCCCACCTGCAAGTGGTAGCTAAGGATGTATTAAAACCCATATGCCCCCACTCAGGGCTATGTGTTACATAAGCTCCCAACGGAGATATATGTTCTGATCAGACACTCCGCAAAGGTGAAAACCTTTGCGTTCAGTGCCGGGCCGCGGAAAACGCGGAAAACGCGATCTACAAATGAATCCGACCTGAATCGAACTGGGGACCTCTCGCACCAAATTTTGCTGACAATAGGACGGACGTCTCCGGTTACCATGGCATCGCCAACTTACACCTACAGTCATCCGCAAAATTTCTCCTGTCCGGGGAGTGATGCAAGCCTTTCGGATTTGGTACTAGATAAATCACTCGAGATCTGTGTGTAGGAGTACTACACACGTGTCTGCACGCGAGACTTGTTCAGTCTCGCACCGTGAGACGGGCTGAACACGGCTGAAACCTTCTTTAGAAGGGGGCGTAGCCGGTACTATCGAAATCAGCCAAGCGTATATTCTGATCAGACACTCCGCAAAGGTGAAAACCTTTGCGTTCAGATATATGAATGGAGATATATCAAAGAGACAACCAGCGCAGGCCAGAAATCGGGAGAATCCGGACCATGGTAGCTCGAGCCTGCCGTTATCTTTTCCGCGTTTTCGAGTCGTTCAGGATGATGAAGATGAATGGTGATGGAAATGTGTATGGAGATATATGTTGTTAATTAATTGTTTAATAAATTCAGACTTATGGCAGATGATAAATGATTAATCATTGTTTGGATACATGCTCACGTGACAAAGTTGCGTGCAAATTCATGATTCAATTAATTAATGCTCCCATAAATCCATAAAATCATTCATTCATTAATAGACATGAATCCATAAACGTACCCTTGCATGAAAAAGTCTTATTGTAACCTATACAAACCTACACTAGATGCATTGCCGGCCTCGACAACCTGGAGGCATGGCAAGTCGATATGGAATGAATGGAAGGGAGATCTCGCACAACAAGGAACAAAACTTGAGTAGTCTATGCAAACCAACATAACCAGTCAATATTAAATTAAAGTAAATTAAATTATAACATGCCTCCGTGGGGAGATCATGTAGCACATATTCCATGATGGATGGGGTGGAGGGAGCCGCGTGAACGAACTATCCTAACTCTAAGCTATCTAGAAAATCCTAACTACACTACTCATCAAAACGCCTCCACCGCTTGGGGGGAGGGGGCTTGCCCACAGGGTCGGGCGTGTGCGCCTTGACAATCTTCTGCCACCGCTTCTTGCTCTGCATGGCAGTCCAAAGAGGAGAGAGGGAGTGAAAAACCAGTCAATATAATTACTATTAACTGCACCAACATTGGTTTGCCCAAACAGGCATCTGCCTCTTGCCACCCATGTAACCCCACCGGCCAAAGACATGTCTGAGTGCCAGATCCTTGCCCACCCCCCGCCCACAACATCAACTGTCTTACTAGGTGATCTCAACCAATGTCATCAAGCAATAAAAAATAAAATGGTGTTCACCATGGCGTGAGTGTTGATAAATGGAGGATCATGGCAGGTGTTTCTTGAATCCATAATGGCCAAATCATAACATAAGTGAGGTGTCTACACAATATTGATATTGCATCCAACAAAAAATGACAGAATGAGAAAAGCTAGAAATGATCGTGTAGACCGGCACCACCATGATGTCTCAGAGCTCAATTAGTCCAAATTTAGCTTAAGTGGACGTCTGTATAAAGTGTGTAAAAGCACCTACCATTCTAAACAGCAGCTTAGTGGATGGCTACAAATTGGCAATCGAAGCTAACCCGATTTCTCATATTCTCTTCCCCGTGGCTCCCAACAGCCCGTGTGTGCATGTCACTACAATATGGTAGCCGCCGAGCCCAAACCTGCTTTCTCAACCCTTAGTTTCATGGGGAGGCAAGGAGGACTCACATGCCCATGCGCACGACACGCAACCACTCACTTTGTTAGCCAACCATCCATCCATGCATCCATGCATCCATGCATCCATGCATCCATGCATCCATGCATCCATGCATCCATGCATCCATGCATCCATGCATGCATGCATGCATGCATGCATGCATCCATCCATCCATCCATCCATCCATCCATCCATCCATCCATCCATCCATCCATCCATCCATCCATCCATCCATCCATCCATCCATCCATCCATCCATCCATCCATCCATCCATCCATCCATCCATCCATCCATCCATCCATCCATCCATCCATCCATCCATCCATCCATCCATCCATCCATCCATCCATCCACTCATCAAGCACACGTATATTGCGTCACATGGGTGGCAATAAAACAACCTTCAACCCCTATACACTGATTGGGAGGGCATCCAACCTTGTCTCACTGCCTCAAGTGGTCAGGCCACAACAATTTCGCTGCATCATGGCGATACCTAACTGCGAGTGCTAAATGATTCGTGGCTTCGATGCGGCGGAAAATCAATGTGCTGCCCCTCACAGTTTAGTCCATTAGCCCTTGCCTAGTTCGTTGCAACACTTATTACACGCTGTCAACACAACAAGACACAGTACATGTCCCATTGGGGAGCCACGGAGTAATGGCATTGCCGCAGTAAATGCCAAAGTGAATGCTAAATACATCGACCCCTAGTGTAGGAATAATTAATTGGTACTCTTGTGCACATGCATGGCTGCCAAAATGAATTAAAACACGCAGATGGATACTTGTTTACAGAAGTTATACTTTGAATACGTCGTCGTGTAAACCAACGCTCTTCGCCCTAGGCTACATCGTTCACATTAAGCGCATGTATATGAGTATGAATATGCTACGTGTGCTGTTGCTTCAAACTTGTTCCTATACACAATCACACTGTCACAAAAACTGGCGTTCATCCAATACAGAAAACGCCCGCCACAAATTCCAAGCAGGATCTGAACGTAGACTTGGCCGTGATGCTGACCATTTCAAGCAACTTTGAATTACTGGCAAGCAATGGCGACCGTAACGTCAATCACCAGCACGCAGCACCTGCTATAAGAAAAAATCCAGCAACTACTAGCAAAAGTCAGGTGGGTGACAGGTGCGTGGGGTATGCAGTCAAGATCAAGAAGTGGAAAACATGGGCACAGTAGTGCTTCCCATCCCACGAACAGCCAAAGTCTCCCTAAAAAATGTGTTCTTGATGCACGTTTGATGCACGGGAGCTAATCCAAAGATGTTCCCCAAGGAAATACAGGGAGAGCCTGTGGGGAAAACAGGGGGGAAGCTGCATTGCGGATAATGACCCACTGTATATGCTCCCGACCCGTTGCCGACCGAAAGCAAATGGTAAGAAACTACCTGGACGGTAATGATGTAATGGAAAGACGTAAGAAGCTTTCCCGAACCGACGGAAGGACGACAAAGCGCAGCGTGTAAGGCAGAGGCAGTTGCGTGTTGCTGAAAATGACGTGACCAAAACGGTTGCCGATCATGAAAAACCGGACCTCCATCCCGTTGCTGACGGAAACACAGTGTAGAGACGCGGCCTGGCTTGGAAGCAGGACAGTCGATGGAAAAACGTTAGACGAACTTCCCAACCGAAGTACTTACAAAAAAATGCAGCGGTAGAGACTGCAGCCTGCCTGCAGTGCAGGAACGCCAACCAGAAGCGAAGGGTTCCTGCGAAATAGAAGGAGACAGGCCGGAATACAGAGGGTAAAGTATTCCTTGGATGACGTTACGACTCGAAGTGGGTAAAAAATGGAAGTGGCCGACTGAAAAGTCGCTGGCATTTCTGCCCTGGATGGAAACGTTGGGTAAGTAAATCGACCCGTTAGCAATAAAATGGGAAGAGCGCCCAGACGAAACAACCGCAGCTTACCCAAGCGAGATGAACTCTTTCTTGACAGTCGTCCATGCCAACGTCGGCCAGCCCGGGCCAGGTAGCTGCCGCAGCCATGCCGCACCAGAATTTGAATTTTGTGCGCGGCAACGTTCCTAAAATGCAGGAATGGCTGGGCCGACGGCCGACGCGTGGCCCGTGGCCCATGGCCCGTCGCCCGTGTTTTTACGTGCCTGCGCCTGGCCTGCCTTAACGTTGTTACGCCCGCGCACTCCCCAGCCTTGCGCACGCCAGCCTTGCGCACGCTGCGCCGCGCCCAGCCTTGCGCATTCCCAGCCTTGCGCATCCCAGCCTTGCGCATCGTCTGAAGAAATCAGTGACTGATGTTTACAAAAACTCAAAGCAAAATCCTGGTTGGAGGAGCCTGGTTGGAGCTGGTTGGAGGCCCGTGGACGCCAAAATGACGTACACGTGTCCCCCTGCCTGCAGGTCCCACCCGCAAGGAGCGTACCGTTTCCGCTCACCCCCTGCTTCCACGTCGCCTGGCGGGAAAGCCAACTCACCTACTGTACGTGCTCGCGCGAAGTCCAGGAGGTGGCCAACTCACCACGCGCTGTCTGCGTCAGGAGAGGAGCGAAAAACTAAAAATTTTGTCGCCATCAATGCACAGGGCATAAACGATTGGGGCAACGCACGACACCAAGGCTTGGTTTTGTCTGAACGATTTACGGGGATTCTGTGGTTCAGGGTTTTGTTTATAACAGAAGAACAACTATAGTCAGCTCTGTGGAAAACAACTAGGTCGCGCGTAAGAGAAATGGCGTCGCCGGTGGTGCTTCCGTCGTCGAGTGCGGTCATCAGGTCGATGCCTGTCCGTGTTGCAGCTCCTTCGCCTGTGGATGTCGGAAGAGTTAAGGAAAGGCGCGCGAGGAAATATAATGTTAAAATGGCGTTGGCAAGGCCACCGGGAAAGGCTCAGCAGGAAACGCCTGCCCTAGTCACTGCTTCACCGTCCCCTGGCGTGGTGCCAGCACGGAAGCCCTTGAAGTCGAAGAAGTCCGTGAATGCCAGCGAGGCGGGCTTACCATTAGAATACGATGAGGCAGCCATTCAGCGTTACTGGAACTCTAGGTCCCGAGAAATGAATGAGCGATGGCAATTATTCGCCAGTCTGACGGTCCCCTTCCTTGCTCGTCTGGCGAAGGACTTCACGACAGGCGGGGTGGAGAAGCTGAAAGCCAACGAGCGCGAGCTTACGCAGGAATTCAGGATCGTGCTTGAAAAGCTGGGGCCGACCTTCATCAAGCTAGGCCAGGTACGGAAACTACCCAGTCACCATGACATCGGTGCGTCTTGAGAGGACGTCGTCGCAATTGTAGGCCCGCAGCTAACACGACGACTTGGTTCTACAGAGCCGATGCAAAATGTTGTTTGTGCGATGCGTGATCATGCGTTGCTTGGTCCAGTGTGCACACTCCAACGAACTGGAAGCCCCGTGCTTCACTTGACCAATGCGGTCTTTCCGTAGTTCTACCAGACATTCCACACCAGGCCATGCACGTACTTTTAGTTCTATACTAGTACTAGTGTACTTACATTGGCCGTTTTTCTTCCCAGAAAAAGTTTTGGTCTCAAACGAGGCACGTGCCTCCCTGATACCAGCTTTGATGTCTGTACCATAACCGTACCTGCGCCTTGCGTCAACCAAACAGTGATAAGCATTTATGCCCGCCACATCTCTCCTTGTATACTAAATAGGTGAATGTCTCCTTGTTTACTGCTATGTGAATGTCTCCTTGTATACTAACAAATGAATGTCTCCTGGTACACTAGTGTGTGAATGCCTCATTGTATATTTATGAATGAGGTTGGAAGTCTGACAACATGTGTGTTTGAACCGCTCGCAGTTGGCCAGAAATTGCATAGCCAGGAATCGGCTAGAGCAGGGAATATGATCCTTTCCTCACCCCCCCCCCCCAACTCACCCCCCGCAAACCCCTGCCAACCCCCTGCCCCCCCCCCCCCCTTCCTCCCCCGGTACACCCATACACATGCGCACCTCCTGCCCTTCCACCCACCCACCCACAGCCACCCACACGCACCCCTACACCCGCACTCACACACACACACACACACACACACACACACACACACACACGAGCGTGGGGACACACATGCACACACACACGCCAGATGCTGTCCATCCGCCCCGACGTGGTGGGCCCGGTTGCGATGGCGGAATTAGCCAAGCTGCAGGACGCGGTGCCCGTGTTCCCCTCGGACGTCGCATACGCGGTCATCGAGGAGGAGCTGGGCCGGCCATGGCAGGAGGTGTTCGCCGAGCTGTCGCCGGAGCCTGTCGCCGCCGCCTCGCTGGCGCAGGTGGGGATATTGTGGGGGGAAGGTCCTTGATGGGCTTGGTGGGGGTGGGATGTATGGAAGGCAAATGGGCTTGGTGCGGCGGGTGGGTTTTGGTGGGAGACGATGACGGGGGGGGGGAGGCGTGCTTTAAGGGACATGGGCTTGGCCGGGGCGGGTCATATGGGGAGATGGCGGTTGTGGGGGGTGGCTTGTTGGGGGAGTGGGGTTGGTGGAATGGACTTGTTTTTGTGGGAGGTTAATCTGGCCTGCACTGAACTGAGCAAATTTGTATTTATGTAGTGTTGGTTGGATCTGTGTGACTTATTCTGCCATGCGGTGGTTGGTCGACCGTGGATAGGTCACATTTTAGAAAGATGTGTGTGTACTTGCGTGTGTGCGTTTGTGTGTGTGTGTTTGATTGGGTAGCTGAAAAGTCATGTTCTGTGGTTGGGTCGGGTAAGTGGCTGAGCGTGAGGTTGCATCAAGTGCATGTTACAAGGTGCGTTACCAGTGGCTTGATCCCTGCCAATGGTGGCGATTTATGCTCTTCCCTGTTTTCTCTCATTTTCCCCCCATGCCTCTGCGCTAGCCCTCTTTTTTGTTTGCAAAAGCTGCTCCGCCTCAGCCTCCGCCTCCCCCTCCGCCTCCGCTCCCGCTCCCGCTCCCACTCCCCCTCGCTCCTGCTCCTGCTCCCCCTCGCTCCTGCCCCCGCTCCCCCTTGGTCCTGCTCATGCTCCCCCTCGCTCCTGCTCACGCTCCTGCTCACGCTCCTGCTCACGCTCACGCTCACGCTCCCTCTCTTGCTCCCGCTCCCGCTCCCGCTCCTGCTCTCTTGCTCCTGCTCTCTTGCTCCTGCCCCAGCCCCGGCCCCGGCCCCGGCCCCGGCCCCGGCCCCGGCCCCGGCCCCGGCCCCGGCCCCGGCCCCGGCCCCGGCCCCGGCCCCGGCCCCGGCCCGGCCCCGGCCCCGGCCCCGGCCCCGGCCCCGGCCCCGGCCCCGGCCCCGGCCCCGGCCCCGGCCCCGGCCCCGGCCCCGGCCCCGGCCCGGCCCCGGCCCCGGCCCCGGCCCCGGCCCCGGCCCCGGCCCCGGCCCCGGCCCCGGCCCCGGCCCCCGCCCCGCCCCGCCCCGCCCCCGCCCGGCCCCGCCCCGCCCCCGCCCCCGCCCCGCCCCGCCCCGGCCCCCGCCCCCGCCCCCGCCCGCCCCCGCCCGCCGCCCCCGCCCGCCCCGCCCCCGCCCCGCCCCCGCCCCCGCCCCCCGCCCCGCCCCCGCCCCCGCCCCGCCCCCGCCCCGCCCCCGCCCGCCCCGCCCCCGCCCCCGCCCCCGCCCGCCCGCCCCCGCCCGCCCCGCCCGCCCCGCCCCCGCCCCGCCCCGCCCCCGCCCCCGCCCCCGCCCGCCCCCGCCCCGCCCCCGCCCCCGCCCCCGCCGCCCCCGCCCCCGCCCCCGCCCCCGCCCCCGCCCCCGCCCCCGCCCCGCCCCCGCCCCCGCCCCCGCCCCCGCCCCCGCCCCCGCCCCCGCCCGCCCGCCCCCGCCCCCGCCCCGCCCCCGCCCGCCCCGCCCCCGCCCCGCCCCCGCCCCCGCCCCGCCCCGCCCCCGCCCCGCCCCCGCCCCGCCCCGCCCCCGCCCCCGCCCCGCCCCCCGCCCCGCCCCCGCCCCCGCCCCGCCCCCCCGCCCCCGCCCCCGCCCCGCCCCGCCCCGCCCCCGCCCCGCCCCCGCCCCGCCCCGCCCGCCCCGCCCCCGCCCCCGCCCCGCCCCCGCCCCGCCCCGCCCCCGCCCCCGCCCCGCCCCGCCCCCGCCCCGCCCCGCCCCGCCCCCCGCCCCCGCCCCCGCCCCCGCCCCCGCCCCGCCCCCGCCCCCGCCCCCGCCTCCGCCCCCGCCCCCGCCTCCGCCTCCGCCTCCGCCTCCGCCTCCGCCTCCGCCTCCGCCTCCGCCTCCGCCTCCGCCCCCGCCCCCGCCTCCGCCTCCGCCCCGCCTCCGCCTCCGCCCCCGCCCCCGCCCCCGCCCCCGCCTCCGCCTCCGCCTCCGCCTCCGCCTCCGCCTCCGCCTCCGCCCCGCCTCCGCCTCCTGCTCCTGCTCCTGCTCCTGCTCCTGCTCCTGCTCCTGCTCCTGCTCCTGCTCCTGCTCCTGCTCCTGCTCCTGCTCCTGCTCCTGCTCCTGCTCCTGCTCCTGCTCCTACTCCTGCTCCTGCTCCTGCTCCTGCTCCTGCTTCTGCTCCGCTCCGCCTCCGCCTCCGCCTCCGCTCCTGCTTTTCCTGCTCCTGCTCCTGCTCCTGCTCCTGCTCCTGCTCCTGCTCCTGCTCCTGCTCCTGCTCCTGCTCCTGCTCCTGCTCCTGCTCCTGCTCCTGCTCCTGCTCCTGCTCCTGCTCCTGCTCCTGCTCCTGCTCCTGCTCCTGCTCCTGCTCCTGCTCCTGCTCCTGCTCCTGCTCCTGCTCCTGCTCCTGCTCCTGCTCCTGCTCCTGCGCCTGCTCCTGCTCCTGCTCCTGCTCCTGCTCCTTCAACACCCTCCCCACCCCCCCACCCCCCGGACCCCCACCCTCTTATCCTAACTCTTTCTCCCGTGCGCTACTAACGCTTTCCTCTGCCTCCCCTCCCTCCCACACATCCCCCTTCCAACGCTTTCTTTCCCCTCCCTTACCACCAGGTGTACAAGGGCCTTCCCTGACCTCACCATTATTCGGGCGTCTACTGCTTTCCTCCCTCTCCCTCCCCTTGACTCCTCTTTCCCGTTTACCCTCTCTCTCTCTCCCTCCCCCCCCCCAGGTGTACAAGGGCCAGCTGCACAATGGCCAGGCGGTGGCGGTCAAAGTGCAGCGCCCCGCAGTGCTGGCGCTCGTGTCACGCGACCTTTATGTGATGCGGCGCGCGGCGGGCGTGTACCAGAACTTGGTGCGCCAGTGGACCGCGCAGAAGACTGACTACGAGGAGCTGCTTGCGTACGTAACCACCCGTTTCACCCCTCTTTTTATCCTATGGATTAAGTGTATATGTACTTGACCGTGCTAGTGTCTGCGATGGCAGAGGTATGACCATGAGGAGCTGCTTGCGAACGTAATGATCTAGTTATTGCACGATTCTACTTCGTCGGTCTCGCAAACGTCGTCCCTTGACACTTGATGTAGCTGACATCCGCATCCCTTTATGGTTTTTGCTGGTTTCCCCTGGACTTGGGCCCCTGGATTCATGCTACGTTCCTATCATCCCTTGGCATCAACTAGAAGCACACAAATTAGAAACACATTCTAGCTAGGAACATGCTAAATTGCAGATACAACACCCCTTTGATAGCACATAATGGAAATTGGCAAGTGTGAACTTGGATGTCGTTTCTTGGACACCTGGGCGCTGCAGGACGTGGGGAAGGGGCTTCTACGGCGAGCTGGACTTCACCAAGGAGGCGCAGAGCCAGATCAAGCTCAAGGAGTTTCTGTCTGACCTGAAGGACGTGTACATCCCCGAGGTACATAGTATATACACTACAAAATTGTAAGGACGTGTACCCCCCCGAGGTGTATATTAGGCCGGTGAGGTATATATGTAGTAGTTCTGTGTACATCCCCTAGGTGCGCGCATGCCTGTGGCTTGGCCGTGTTATTGTCCTTTAAAAATTGAGTGCTATCCTTACAGCTGTGGCTTAGCGTTGTCTTTGTGTTATAAAAATGTAGATATATCCATTTTCACTGGGGCTTTGACTGGCTGTGCTGTTAGAATTACGGACTTATTCCTCGGCAAAGTGGTCACCCTCCACTGCCAGCAGCATGCCGCTGCTGCCTACCACCACCCCCGGTCGCCCGCCGTGTCCCATCCCCACCCACCTCCCAACTACATTCACCAGCCACTGCCTGCCACTACCTGACTGCCCGCCACCACACCAAATACCTGCCGCTGCTCCAAATCACCTCAACCATCCGCCATCGCCACGTTGTCTCACAATCACTTGTCATCACCTCAACCACCCGCCATCGCCACATTGTCTCACAGTCACTCGTCATCAACTCCTTTCACCTTCCACCCACCACCACCCGCCACGGCCCTCCATCACCTCAACCAACCCCGATCCTCCGCAATATTCCCCCACCCTAAAAAACCGCCACCGCCAGGTGTACACGGAGTACTGCGCACGTCGCGTGCTGGTGACGGAGTGGGTGGACGGCGTGAAGCTGACCGAGGCGGAGCAGGCGGAGGTTCGTGAGCTGGTGGCCATCGGCCAAGAGGCCTTCCTGCGGCAGCTGCTCGAGTTTGGGTTCTTCCACTGCGACCCGCACCCAGGTGAAGGGAGACCCGGCAGGAAGGCCTTAAGTTAACGGTGCATGCATCGACAGGCGCCCAGGGAAGCTGCACCACGCTACTGGTTTTTTTTAGTATAAACCCCCATAATCCCTAATTAAATCACTACTCGTTTTCTAACTTTTGTCTTTGCAAATACTTCCTCATCATCTGTGTGCTGCAATCCTGCAACAAGGGGAGCCACGAAGTGCAGGGAGCTTTCCTTGACTGCTACTAAGCTGCAATGTGTAAGAAAATTAGTATTACAGGCCCTTGCTGTGCTCAGTATTTTATACCAGGTGTAGTGAACACTGTCTATTATATACCGGGTATATCATACTCTTTCCATTCTAGACCGGGTGAAGTGGCATAGTATACTCTTTCTATTCATTACCGGGTGTGTTATACTCCTTATATTTCATCCCGGGTGTAGTTTACTCTTTCCATTCTATACTGGGTGTAGTATTCTCTTTCTATTCTATACCGGGTGTAGTATACAGTCTATACCTTTTCCCGTGCTGCTACAGATGAAGTTCAACTCCAGTGGCCACCTGCTCCGTGTGCAATCCCTGCGGTGTTGCGTGTAGACCTGATGGCAATGCCAGTGTTTGTTCCATGGTTCCCTCCCACCCCCCATCCCACGGCCACATCCAACCTGCCCCCATGCTCCCATGCAACCTTGTCTGGCAAAACCGTGATCCGCCTCTCCCTTACTGCTTGCCTGCCTGCGTGTGACGTGCGCAGGCAACCTGCTCAAGATGACGGACACGAGCAAGGGCCGGCTGTGCATCCTCGACTTCGGGCTGGTGGCCGACATCCCGGTGGAGGCGCGTGACCGCATGGTCTCCGCAGTCATCCACCTCGCCAACCAGGACTTTGAGCAGGTACTTGTGCCATCATCCAGCTCGCCAACCAGGACTTTGAGGAGGTACTTGTACCGTCATCCACCTCGCCAATCAGGACTTTGAGCTGGTACGTACTTGTCGCTTATGGGCCACAAGGAAACATCGCTGCTGGGCTCCGTGTATGACAGTCCACAAGGCTGTATCAGAAAAACGTTATGCCAGCCAGGACTTTGAGCAGGTATTTGTCACTTCTGGCCTACAAGGAAAAGTTGCTGCTTGGCTACGTGTTTTGACAGCCCATGCAAAGCTACGTCAGAAAAATATTTGCCGACCAGGAGTTCAGGCAGGTAGGGGTGTTGATCCTGTGGTTGCCTAGGTCGTGTACGGTTTACGAGCAGGTTTCTGTAAGTGGCTGTCCGTTATTGATCTCTTGTTAATCAGACTTTTTTTTTTTTTGGCAGGCAAAGCTTACGGGCTGGGAGTAGGCCTTGGTGTCAAACCGCGTCCGCCATCAGCATGGGCATGGGCATGGGCATCGTAATCAATCGGCGTGTTGACCATGCAAGCAAGAAAAACCGTGCCGTGGGCATTAAGCATCATGTCGGGTACCCAAGCATGCCTCCCAGACCTCCAAATAATTAAATCCATTTATGGCCTTGCTTTTCATGCATCACCACAAAACATCAAATTCATTACAACATGTGTGCTAGCTCTATACGGTGGAATGACATGGACTTATCTACCAGATGGCAACACGGCCATCTGTATGCTAGGATGAGCACACTATGTGAGTTCGCAGGGCCAGCCCACAGCAGCTGTGCCCCTGCTCTACCCCTTTTGCCAGGGTGGGTGGGTGGGAGGCAAAAGAAACAACCTGCTTCCCTAGAATGGAAGCCCACCTTTTATAGCAACCACCTGTCCAGCCAACCCCTACGTGGGTGGCTGGGGTACAGGTGCCAGCACAAAAATATTTTTTTCTGAAAATTATTATTTTTTTCTCTTTATGCTATACGGCCTTGCATTCTCCGCTCAGCAGGTTAGTCATAGATAAAATGAGCATAGCTCACCAAATCCATTTCTGGCCTTGCTTTGCTTCGCATGCATCACCACAAAACATCAAATTCATTACAATATGTGTGGTAGCTCTATACGGTGGAATAACACAGACTTGTCTACCAGATGGCAACACGGCCATCTGTATGCTAGGGTGAGCACACTAAATGAATTCGCAGGGCCAGCCCATAGCAGCTGTGCCCCTGCTCTACCCACGTCTTCTTACATGGCTAACTGCCGAAAATACGTAGGAATATCTACCAAGCTACGGGGGAACTTTGTCCCAACGCAGGTTAACCCTCGGGTTACTTAAACTATTTCCCCCCTGACCTCCCACACAGGGGTAAGGTCAGTGGATAGCTAAACGACGAGAGATAAAAAAACTGGAAGACGTCAGAAAACACGCCGCCACCGAAGTGGCGCCAAAAGGCCGCTGGGTAAAAAAATAACAGGGCCTGAGCCCAGCAAGCTGGCGGAAAGTCCCGCCCCAGGAGGCTGTGGTGGAGGCCAATGTATTGCGTGAACGAGAGGGCCGAAGCCCACCGGCCGCGCAGCTGAATGGCCTTCGGCGACTCGCCAGCGAGGGCGTAGCCCCCCCATGCTGGAGGCTGTGAAAAGAAGACATCCCCGGGATGCCCATGCGGGCATGCACAGCTACCCACTGCTCCCTAGCCTGGCTGCACGTCAAACCCGGAAAAAAGTCCAACCGGGAGCTGGCCAGCTGTCAGGCGTCGCAGGAGCCACAAGGAAAGTGGATCTCGGACGAGGACGTGCTGGGCCGCCCCCTTCACAGTCTTGGGGTTGCGCAACGCAAGGGCCCGCACCGTGGGCCCTGGCGCGAGATCGAAGGGGGTACGTGGCAAGGATAGGCCACATCCCGAACCCGCAGCCCTAGCGCCTCGCTAATGCGTAAATACTGCTGGACAGCAATAATAATCCACGCACTCAAATGCTTCTGTCGACGTGAAAACTAGCAACAGGGCAGTGAAAAAGCAGAGGTGCCAGGGCAAAGGCGGAGTGCTGACAGCCCGAACATGCCGCTGCCCTCAGGCCCAGGGTTGGGATGCACGTCACCACACCGGGTCAAGTCAGGAATCCAGGCGCCACGCCGACTGGCTTTGTCAGCTGAGTTGTGGTCGGTAGCCACCCAGACCCAGTGACTGTGCGTGTCACCAGCCAGTGACAGCGCGCAGTAGCGCCGAACCAGCTGGTTTAGGCGGTAGGAGGACGAATATCCCCTGACAAACGCCCCCACAATAGCACTAGAGTCCACGAGCCGCACGACTCGCTTACCTCGACACGCCTTGGTCCGGCATGACCACTCGACCCACTGCGTCGCAGCAATCGCCTCCTTGACTTTGATGTGGTTAGGCTGCCCCCGCCACCTGTCGGTACGCCTACGCCAGTGGTCACCGCGCAGCAGGCTTTAGTCCCCCTCCTCCATGCGTTCCAGGTCCCAGTCCTTACCAGACGTTAAGGCTGTCGTCCAACCCCTGCGCCTCGCACCAGGCTGCCAGCCGGGGACAAGGGGCCCCAGGCAGGTCCCTGTAGACCACCCCATCGCCGGAGCTGCTCGCGTCACTAGCGAGAGAGGGGCCGGGCCCTGGCAGCCTTCAAAAGGGGGCCAGGTCGATCGCCGCCTGAAGCTCCTGGCGGGCCCCCTCAGGGAGCCGCCAGCGGCGCCCAGGCAGGGAGTCATTCATTGCTGCCAGCAGCCGATACGTCTCAGACCACACCGAGAGCATGGGGCGACAAAGCAGATGCATCCACACCCACTTCCCAAGCACAGAACTAAGTTCGCGGTAGTATGTCAATCCACAATCCAAGATTGTATGAGTAGCAGCGATAACCACCACCACACGCTCAGGAACAGGCACCACGTCACCATCTCTGTGGTGAATGACACCCACTGCCTGCACACCAGTCTGTTCTGCTGCCGCCAGTATACCACCTTGTCAGACTTCTGCACCAGCCCAACAGCGGCGTAGGCAGCCTGAACACGATCTAGCTGCTGATTCACTCCATCCACAGAAGCACAGTGGGTGAAATGGAGGTCATCGATCGTCACGGCATCCAGACCTTCCAGATCCTGCCGAGATTCGAAGCAGGGAGAGGGCGGGAAGGGCGCAGCAGGGTCCTCCTCCAGCTTCAGCTGGAAGGTCTGCCTCGCCTCGTTGGCCTCTGCCACCAGAATCAGTGCTGACATGTCGATGCTCAGGCCTGCCTCGCTCTTGCGCAGTCCAGCATGCCCGGCAGCACTGCTTCCAGCATGTTGCTCAGCAGGAGTGGCGCTGCATTCCCGCTCAGCGCCACTCCCTTCATGCGCGCCAGCCTGCCAGCAGTCGCCGCAGCTGCTGGGCTTGCAGCTGCTGGAGTCTTTGCCTGGTCCAGGAACTTTTTACATGGCCGCTATCAGGACGCCAAGATCCCTGCAAGTGAGGTCGTTGCCCGGCCGGGTTGGAAGGCCTCTAGCTGGGGTTGCGTAGCCCGTTTCGGTCCCCAGCAGCCGACCTATGTTTCGGTCTAGCTCCGCCACATCCCCGTCCGTTGCCCCTGGGCCGCCATCCTCCTCCCCACCGCCAGCCCAACCATGCCCCACCGCTCCACCCCCACCTGCCAAAAGGGGGACACCCCTGGTTCCCACCGCACCTGTTGACGCTGGCAGATCCGGCGCAGCAATTGCCTCCGCCAGCTGCGCTGCTAGCACATCGACCAGGTCCTCCTCCCCATCCCAATCGCTGACAAAACCCCTCTTCAATGCGTCCATGGCATTCTTGGCACGTCCCTTGTTGAGCTTCCTAATTCGCTCTAGCCAGATCCCCGCCCCAAGGATCTTCTGAACCGCAGTGGCGGCCTCCTTTGGGGTGCATCCCACCGTCGCTGCTTGCTTGAGTTTCGCTATGAAAGTGCGTTCTGGGGCTGTCACTGTCCTGGTCGTGGTGGGTTATATTGCTTGATGTGTTGCCTTGCGTTTTTTTTTTGTGATGTGGTCACGTGAGGTTCTCAGGCAAAAGAAAGAACCAGCTTCCCTAGAATGGAAGCCCACCTTAAATAGCAACCACCTGTCCAGCCAACCCCTACGTAGGTGGCTGGGGTACAGGTGCTAGCACAAAATATTTTTTTCCGAAAATAATTTTTTCTTTTTGTGCTTTACGGCGTTGCATTCTCCGCTCAGCAGGTTAGTCATAGATGAAATGAGCATAGCTCACCAAATATTCCGCCTATGTGCACAGAGAAGATTTCAACGTGCCCAAAAGGGTGGCTTCAATTGTGCATGCTTTGGCCTGTTGCCATGCGTAACCACAGCTTCCCACTCTTCTTTCTCCCCTTGTCCTCCCTGCTGAAATCACAACCCATTTTCCCCTTTTTCCTCCCCTGGCGCCCCCCCCCCCCCCCCTCAACCGGCCACCCACCCACCCGACCCCACCTCCACCCACCTATCAACCTCTACCTGTGGTTGGGGGCACCATCAGCTGGTGGATGACTTCATCGACCTGGGCTTCCTCCCGCCTGACATTGACCGCGTCAAGGTCGTGCCTGTCACGCAGCGAGGTGAGTAGCATTTATTAGGATGGAAAGTAGCCTGAAAGAGTAGCATTAATTGGGATTGAAAGAAGCATTAAAGAGTAGCGGTTAATAAGATGGAAACCTGACGAAGTCTGGAGCTGCTGGTGGTGGGCTGGTTTGACCCGGTTTTGACCTGGCCAGCTGATCCGCGGGTGGTAAACTTGTTAAATAGTGGATTCAGCGAGCATCCCATGCAATTTGCTACTATTGATCTTTTGAGTTGCAATGTATGTATCTACCCTTATTCCTTATGTCATCGCGTGAACAGAATCTACTAGAATGTTCACAGCAGTAATGGTGGGCATGCTAGAACTTGCACTAGTACCACAAGATCAATTATGCTAGTTTACAATTGAACGTATAAGTATTCTAGTACTACTAGTATATACCGATTGTGCCCCCAGCCTTCTCTCCAACTTACCTGTATTTGTCCCTTGGGTCCGCTTCATGAGGCAATATGCAAGAACTTTTTACGTCCTCTCTGGAGACTTTGGCCTGAGCAAGGCTCCCTGGAAGTGACTGCACCACGACCAGTCATTGGAACCTCTCTTGGTCTGCCCTGCTTTGCTAATCCCTCCCCTGCCCTGCCCTACTTGGCTTCCTACATTGCGTTCCCTACGTTGCTCCTGGCTGCCGGTTTTCCTGTCCTTCCCTGCCCTGCTTTTTCTTTCCCTCGATCCCAGTGCTGGGCCCCTACGTTTACCAGGGCGGCGGCGCCAAGAACATCAACTTCCAGGCGCTCTCGGCTGACCTGATTGCGATCACGCAGGAGATCCCATTCAGCATCCCGCCCTACTTCGCGCTGCTGGGCCGCGCGGTGGCTGTTCTCGAGGGCATTGCGCTGGTGGGCGACCCGAACTACCGCATGGTCATGGAGGCCTACCCGTTTGTCGCACGCCGGCTGCTCAAGGAGTCGGGTGCGTGCATCCTACGGCTTCGCGAGGCGCTTTCTTTGTTGTCACAGGTTTAGTAAAGGTTTTGTAGGAGAACCCCTTTTCCTGTGGTTGGTTGGTTGGTGGTTTCGAATAAGGTGGCTTTTGTCTTGAAGCAAATTACATCCTCCACCCCCCAAAAGCAAATGGGTATGTGCAACTTTGGGGGATTGGCGATTTGGCTGTGATGGGATGCTTGGATGTGATGGCAAAACAAGCATGGTCATGGTTGGCTTTGGTGCATTTGTGATCGGTTGTGTGTCTGTGGTTGGAGGTGCATACGTGGTTGTTTTTGCATTTGTGGTTGGTGATGCCATGGCATGATGGGATGCCTGGGTATGAGGTCGTTATGGGGGTAATGTTGGTAGGTGAGGGGCAGGTGGTGAGTTGGTTGCTTGGTTAGGTACGAAAATTTTTTATGTAAACCAACTAATATCTAGATTTTGCTGCCGTTTCTAATGTGTGCATCCCCGTATCTTATCCGTTGATAGATTACTCAATTGGTAACTGGCTTTTGCATAGAAGCTTTCTGCCAACCTGACCCTCTAGCAGGTAACCCATTAGATATGGCTCGTGCATGCCCCTTAAAGAAGACTCAGGACTGCAGACACACCTTGGTGTTCCAGACAACCTGTTGGGTACAGCTTTTTCGTACGCTCACCTGTGCATGAAGGATTTGCCCTAAAAAACTGAATACGCACGCGCGCGCACACACACACACACACACACACCACAGACACGCCCGCGTTTCAGCGGTCACTGTACGAGGTGCTGTACAGTAAAGACGGCAAGTTTGTCCCCCGCCGGCTCAGCGTGCTCATCAACAGCGCGCTTGGCCGCACCGCCGCCAACAATGACAAGGCCGCGTTTGTGGACTTCGACACACTGCCCGACTCGACTGCGCCGCTCGTGGAGGTAGGTGTTTTAGGTCGATTTACATCATTGGCATTAGCTAGTATAGCTACCCACGGTGAGTGGTGCCCTATGTAGTGGTCGCTCGTGGGGGTGGGTGGGGCGCCATGTGGCAGCGATCACGTGGCTACCCACAGTGGGTGGCGGCTATTAAATGGCCGGCTGTGGAGATGGGTGGGTGGCCATGACATGTGACGGCTATGAATGGAAAGGGCGCTAATAGGATGAGCATGAGTGGTCACTTGTGGATTTGGATGGGGCGCCGTGGAGCAGCAGATAGTAAAACTATCCACAGTGGGTAGCCCTCTATTTAGTGTCCGCTCATGGAGGTGGGTGGGTTGCCGCTTTGCAGCGTGAAGGGTACTTTGGGGATTTGATTGACTTGTGTGTTGGTCTTTGTGGCAGTAACTTGTATAGCTACCCACAGTGGGTGGCTAATGCTTGCTGCTATCATTCCCCCCTGCCCCCGCCCTTTTTCCTCCCAGCTGCTTCTATCCCCAAAAGGGTACCAGTCACCCATTTACGATGCTCTCCCTTTCCTTCTTCCCTTTCCCTCGTCCCTCTTCCCCTCCCTTTCCCTCTTGCCCTCTTGTTGGCTCCCCCAGCCATGACCCCAACCGCCACCAACCCAAGCACCACCATGCGCCTGCCCCCAAGCATCGCTTTGACGTGTCAGGCACTGATGATCTCTCCCTCACTCTTCCCCATTTTGTGCCCACCGCCGCCACCCCCCCAGATAAACCCCCCTAGACTGATGAATAAGCCACTGATGGCCTCTCCCTTGACCTCCCCTGATGACCGTCTCCTATGCACCCCAGAGGCTGGAGTGCCCGCTTTGTGAATTAGCCACTGATGATCTCTCCCTTTTCCTCCCCCAATCACCACCTCCTGCCCACCCCAGACGCTGGAGTGCCTGCTGTATGAATTAGCCACTGATGACCTTTCCCTTTCCTCAAGCTGACGACCTCTCCCTTCGTCTCCTTCCCCTGATCACCGCCTCGTACCCACCTCAGACGCTGGAGTACCTGCTGAGCGACCAGGCGCGTGGTGTGCGTGTGACCATCATCAACGAGGCGGCCAATGCGGCGGACCTGCTGCTGCGCCAGAACACGCGGCGCGCGGTGCAGGCGCTGCAGGGCGCGCTGCGGCTGCCGCTGCCGCCGCTGCTGGTGCCCGGCAACGGGCTGCAGCTGGTGCCCGCCGAGGAGCTGCTGGATGTTGCCGCGCCCAGGCTCAGCAAGGTGGGTGGGTGTCCTTGACAAAGTGGATAGTAAGAGTCCAAGCGAAGCAAGGTAGGTGAGCGTGATGTACCATGTCACATAGTAAGTGAACTACAGGGGGCCAAATGGTGAGGAAGGTGGGTGGAATGTGTCAAGTTGGCTCACAGGTGGTGCAGCAGCATTGGGGGGGGGGGTCTAACGAGGATTATAAATGGCCCATGCGCAGCAATGTGGGTGGTACCAAAGTTACCCATGGGCGAAAAGCTGAGCAAGGTGGGTGGGTGGCTCACAGGGGTTCAAGTGCAGCAAAGTGCGTTGTAAACTTGGCAAGTTGTTTGACAACCCCAAGCGCGGGAAGGTAGTTGTAGTGGGTATAACTTCGAAATGTGGATAGCAATGGTCCAAGCGCGGCGAGGTGGGTAGCACATAACAAGGTACTATGAGTTGGGTAGTAGATAGTGGGCCAGGCTTAGCAAGGTTGGGACATGGTCGTAGCTAGTTGTTTCACATGCTCAAGCTCAGCAAGGTCGGTGGAAGTGTTGAAAGGTGCGCGACAATTGGCCACTGTCTGCAAGGTGGGTTGTACACCACTCAGTGAGATGGTTCACAGGCACAAGCGCAGCAAGCTGAGTTAGGGGCCAGGCGCAGCAAGGTTGTTGGATGTAATGTTTGAGTAGGTATAGGGCCAGGCTGCAGCAATTCGAGTCGTACAGTCAGCTACAGTAGGGGGGACGTGGTCCTACCTTCGGCCAAGGTTTCCTTTATCCACTTAAAAAGAAATGCCATTCATATTCTAAATCTGATGCCCTCTCTGGACATAGTTAGTCCCGCCTTCTGCAGCCGTGAAGTTGACCATAGGCGACTGCTACCATTGCCCTGGACTAACTGCTGCATCTGATCTGAGGAGATACACACATCCCACTTGATATCAAGCTGGCCACTGTTGGCGGCAGAGAACAAATCCCCGACCCAAACCATGGGTTCGGGGGCTTTAACTAGGGCTGGCACATCCGCCGCATACCGAACACGGACATGTTCGGGCGAATACCGAACATGTGCGGTGTTCGGGTCGGCAAAAATGTTCGGCCAACCATGTGCTGTTCGGGTTCGGGTCACCTGGAAACTTACAGAACATGTTCTTGTCCGTATTCGGGTCACCCTGGGAACCGGGCGAACATGCTCGCCTCTGACCCGGTACCGAACATTTTCTGGCGGAATCCCTGTAGTGCCACCCAGTGATCCGACTAGGCAACGCTTCTCTGATGAAAAAGCGGCCTAGATTAGTCCGCCGACACGCTGGCAAGAGCAAAGCTGTTGTACGGTAGTAGAATTGTCTAACCACGACTGGACTAGTTAGGTAATGATTACGTAATCATTATTAATTTATTACATATTATGAAAAGTAACAACAAACTATGTATAGTTTCTCACTTATTTTAATTTATTTAATGAATTGTATGTATAGTTTCTCACTTATTTTAATTTATTTAATGAATTGTTCGTGTGCGGTAAAATGTTCGGGTAATGTTCGGGTTCGGGTTCGGGTCACTGAATCCTAAACAGTACATGTTCATGTTTGTGTTCGGGTCACCTGGGAATGTACCGAACATATTCGTGTTCGGGTTTGGGTACTCTCCCCAGGTGTTCGTGTTCGTGTCCGGGTCGAGAAAAGACCCGGATGTGCCAGCCCTAGCTTTAACGCCATGCCCACATACCTGCCATCGCCTGCTGCAGGAGGAGGGGATCTAGACCGCCCGTTCCTCGGTTATTTGGCGGCTGCTTGCCTCTGGGAACTGGCTGGCTGTACGTTATCCCAGGAGCTTGCTGACTGGATTGGCCACCGTCCCTTCTCTTACTACTTTGTTGCAGGAGGAGGAGATCTATGCGACGAGCCTCATCGAGCTGGCCTCCATATTTGTGGGCGTGGATGCGGATCTGCTGGCAAACCCCAGGTACGGCCACGCACACGCACCGTGGTCTATGCACTGCTGATTCGTGGTTCTCTGAACATAGTTTCTTTATAGGGAGACGGAAGGGTAGTCGCTTAAGCTAGGTTATAGGGTTCACGTGACATACCTTTTGAGGCTGGCGCGGTCTGATCCGGATCAGTCGTGGCCAAAGCTTTGGCCAGTTTTTCTTGGCCAGGCGGCAGGAGCTATGTTGAGATATAAACCTGCCACTGTCTAGGTTTCTTTTGTTAATGAGGCAGTGATTAACTAGATCTAGATTCTTTCTCTCACGCAATATGTGACCTAATCACCCCGGCAGCGATTAGAACGCCACATTGTGTCATTTGTTCAGACGCAACATCTGCGTGGCGAAAAAATGCCGTCCGGGCCAAGGCCGCATGACATAAACGCAACAAAGACATCAACAAACCTACCTAGCTATAAGATCGGCCTCTTTTCTTTTTTCACAAGGGCGGCGACAGTAAGCCAGGGGAAACGAACCTCTGCTTTGACAAACCTTTACTGTCCGAGCCATTTTTTGCCCTGAGCAGCATGCCGAAGGGGTGCAAGGCTACAGCAAGGCAGGCAGCGCGCGGGGAGGACGAGACGCCCACACCGCGGGCTGCTGCCGCCAGTCACGCGCCAGTCGCCTTCAGTGCAAAAAGAAGCAGCTTGCCACTCTGCTCGCCGAGTGCACCAGCCCCGCAGAGGCGGTGGGGGCAGTCGAGCAGGTCTTCGGTGCCGAGGACCGGGTGACGGACGCCAGCTCGTGGAGCTCGAGCCAGCTGAAGTCTGTCGTGCAGTTGCTGGCCGATCACGTTGACGTTGCCGACGTGTTGGACGCACGTGACCCAAACGAAGCGTTGGTGGCAAAACTGCTGGCCGTGGCAGATCTCGCAGCGGACGAGGAGGAGGAGGCGCTGCCACCAACAACACCTGCGCAACGAAAAATGGCCGAGCCGAAAGGCAGGGCCAAAAGTTCGGAAGGTGGTGGGGCTGTCGGAAAGGAAACGAGGGCGAGGTTGGCGACATTCGTTGGGACACCTCCGGAAACCGAAAAGACAAGGAGAACGAGGAGGGGGAGGTCGCAGCCGAGAAATTCATGCAAGGTTTGAAGGCAGCGCTGGAAGGAATGGAGGGGGCGGGAAGCCACTTCAAGGCCTCGAAAGGGGCAGCGCTGCCGAGCCGAGCCAAGAGCATGAAATATCGGATTTCAGAGCGGGTGCTGCCGGGGGTGTTGGAGGACGCCAGCGACAATGGGATGGGAATCCGGTCATGGGTCATGACAGTCAAGCCTGGAAATTGGCGGAACATGGAGAACAGGAAAATTGTCATGAACATTGCATTGGCCATGGAAACCCTTCCCAAGGAGCTGGGCTCAGCAGTCGGGGAGCTTGTGGGCATGCAGTACCTAATGAGGGGTGGTGGCGGCCTTGCTGCAGGTGGAGGGCAAGGGGGGGGGGGGGGAAGGTGGCCAGCCACCTCCTGCCATTGGGGGAGGAGGCTGCACTGTCAGCCACCCCGGCTGTCAAGGCAGCTCTCCAAACTGCCATCCTCTTGGACAAGCTCAGCAAGGCTCAACAAGTAGGGAAATAGAATCCCAGCGGGACCGCTCCCTTTTCCCGCTGCCATACCCACTTAGGCCAGCGTACACCGCGTGGGGCAGGGTGAGATCGGCACGCCGGCGACAGCGTGCCACGCGCCGCCACCGCGAGTACACACTGCAATGCAAGGTAGTGCGTTGGCTTAATTGGCTGTGGGGGGGGGGCAAGACCCTCCTCCTAACCCTAGAGGGGCGTGCTCTAAGGGGAGGGAGGAGGCCCTTGCGAGGGTCAAGAGGCACTGCACCTGGCACAGTCGCCGCGTAGGGGGCGTTGCGACAGGCCAGGAGCAAGAAGGTGCTGATGCAATATATGGGAAGCAGAATAAGTATGAACAACTGCGCGCGGACGCGGTGAGTCTACCAAAGGCGGAGGTGGCGGGGAAGGCACGGCTGCTCGACCTGTTGGCTATGCGGCCGAGCTGGCGGGAGATATATGCCAGCGAAGAGAACTGCATCAAGCCAGCGGTCGTGGCGAGCGCAAAGTATTGGAATGTGCCCAAGCCCAGCCGGGGATGCTCCATGGCTGAATGGGGCAAGCTCATGAGCCGGGCAGCGGGCGTGGGCATGGTGGCGTTCCGGGAGAGGCGGCCCAAGTGGGTGGATGGCTGCTTTGGAGTGGCCAAGGGGGTGGGTGAGCTTCGGTTCATCGTCAACAGGAAGCTGGGCAACCTGCTGTGGGTGGACCCCCCCAAGATCCTGCTACCCCACCTGGGCATCCTCGTGGAGGTCTACATCAAAGGCTGGTGCTACTGCGCCAAGAGCGACCTCGTGTCATACTACTACTCCATCGAGGTGCCCGAGTGGTGGTGGGACTACCAAGGGCTTCCTAGTGTGTGGTCGACTAGCGTAGGTCTGGCAGGGCCCAGGCGGAAGGTGTGGCCCGTGCTCAAGGTGCTGGCCATGGGACATTCCCATGCGGTGGCGCTGGGGGAGGCCATCCATGAGATGGTGCTCTACATGACCGGTGCCCTGGATCCGAGGCGCCAGGTCAACTACCTCTCAAGCGCAGGTGAGCTCACCTTGGTGCGCGACGAGTGTGGCCAGCCACTGCGCTTGGCCATCGAGTACAAGGAGGAGCGCGCCGGGGAGCTTCAGATTGACCTGGAAAACCCCCCTGCCCCCATGCTGTCCATCGCCATTGATGACTTGGTGGCCAGCAACGGGCGGACCTGCGAGGCGGTGAACCAGCTCATCACGCGCGCTATTGAGGAAGGCTACCTCCCTAACAACCTTGTGCCGTCTAAGGAGAAGACTAAGATGGCGAGCCTGGAAGGGGACGAGCTAGAAGCCCTAGGGGTGGTGCACCGACGGAACGGCGTGCTGGAACCAACGGTCAAGCAGCTCAACCTTGTGATCGCCCACACGCAGGCTATACTCACTCGAGGCCGAGCTACGGCCGAGGGGCTGGCTGCCGTCTTGGGGCGGTGGTTGTGGCTGCAGATGTTAAGCCGCAGCTGCTTGTCCATTTGGCAGCAATGTTTCAAATTCATCAGCCTGCAAGGGTGGGGGCAGCGATCCTGGGTGCTGTGGGCCGGGGTGCGGGAGGAGTTAGAGTGTGCCCTGGCCTTGGCTCCCATGCTAAGGGTTGACCGAAGCGCACCTTTGGCCCGTGAGGTGGTTGCATCTGACGCGTCCACCTACGGGCAAGGTGTCGTGTACGCTACCATGGAGCCGGGCGATGTGACGGAGCTGGCGTGGGCACGTGAGGTGCGGGGGTACCCGACTTTGCTCATACCAAGTGAGGTGGCCTACGCTGGCCCTAGGCCACTGAGCGCGTGGGCGCAACAAGCAATCACTAATCAGCAATGGCGGGTCGGGGTCAGGAGTCGTTGGCGGGATCTGGGGATGCACATCAACGAGAAGGAGGTGCGGGCTGCAGTGAAGGGCGTGGAGAGGAGTGCGCGCAGCTTGGCAAATCGAGGCAAGCGGGTGGTTAGGTTGGTGGACTCCACCGCAGCGTTGGGCTGCTTGGCTAAGGGGCGGTCATCATCCTACAAGCTCAACAAGCAGTGCCGCCGCTTGTGCGCGCTGACCCTCGCCACTGGGAGTCGTTCCCAGTGGGTGTGGACGCCGAGTGCCCTTCAACCAGCCGATGGCGTTTCTGGCGGCCAATCAGGGCGACTTTCTTGTCAGGCTGGGTGCGCGACCTGACCGCGGAAGGCATGCATCCTAACCCGGGTCCCCCTGCACCTGTCAGCTACCTTCCATTGCTTGCGGGGAAAGTAAAGCCGGCTACCTTGGTGGCCTACCGTCGTGGCCTTGATTCCCTACTGACTTGGTGGGAGGCTGGCGGGCGGGCAAACAGGTCATCGTCACGAGCTGACACCCTTGAGGAGACATTTTGTGCGGATGTCGCCTGGGCTCACTTTGAGGGATAGAGCCGCCAGATGTGTGTCAATGCCTTGATGGGGTTGCAACTTTATCATCCCGGTATGGTGAAGCGGTGGGACTTGGCCCATGGCGTCCTCGCTGGGTGGAAAACACTTGTGCCCGCCCGTGCCCCTCCTCCGATTCCATGGGAGGCGGCGTTTGCCCTTGCCAGCACGATGGTAATGCAAGGTCAGTTTCTTGTGGGCCTGCTGATGGTCATCGTGTTCCGCCATTACCTGCGAATCTCAGAGGCGCCGAACCTCTGTGTTGGCCATGTGCGCCTCCAGCCTGACGTTCGGCTTGCGCCGGCTCAGCAGGGCGCCCTGCTGTTGAGGTCTACCAAGACCTCTAAGGGCAAGACAGTCGGTGGTGGTAGAAGATGTGATGTCTGAAACCATCCTCCGTCACTGCCTCGCGGGTAAGCACGCTTGGGAGGCCGTGTTCCCTTTCACCTACCCGCAATTCAGGCGCCTTTGGCAGGATGCGACTCAGGCCTTGGGGGTCGCCCAGATTTTCACTATTCACGGGCTGCGGCACGTGGGTGCCACTCATGATTTCCTCGAGGGTCGCAGCATGGGGGACATCCATCGGTCGGGGGCGCTGGCTTAGCAGCTCCACGGTTGCCCATTATGTGGGCTACCGCAGTTTGGAGGTGGAGCTTCCTGAGGTTCTTCTTCGGGCCATGGCCGCCTGCCCCCCTCGGGCCAAGCGGGCTATTTTGCAATTGCCCTCCCCCTAGTTTGGTTGTTCATTTCTATGTCATTATTATGCTAGGTTCTTTGCCCCTGGCATGGATCGCCAGGGAGGGATGTCAGGGTAAGGCTAGCCTTTGCCAAGCAATAAGTGTTCCCATGAGCATCGGCGGCCAGGATGTGGCCTGCCTTTCGTACGTGCTCCACTCATTGCTTTAATAAAGAGGCTGGTTACCCTGGAGTTCCACGGAAATAGAATCGTGGTTCTCTGAACATAGTTTCTTTAGAGTGAGATGGAAGAGTAGCCGCTAAAGCTAGGTTATAGGGTTCACGTGACATACCTTTTGAGGCCGGTGCGGCCTGATCCGGATCGGTCGTGGCCAAAGCTTTAGCCAGTTTTACTTGGCCAGGTGGCAGGAGCTACGTTGAGATATAAACCTGCCACTGTCTAGGTTTCTTTGTTAATGACGTAGTGATTAACTAGATCTAGATTCTTTCTCTCACGCAATATGTGACCTAATAGCCCCGGCAGCCTTTCGTAAGCTGCCGGCAATTAGAACGCCACATTGCGTCATTTGTTCAGACGCAACATTTGCGTGGCGAAAAAATGCCATCTGGGCCAAGGCCGCATGACACGCAAAAAAGACAAAAACAAACCCACCTAGCTAAGGTCGGCCTCCTTCCTTTTGTATGTGCTTCACTCATTATTTAAATAAAGAGTCTGGTTACCCTTGAGTTCCACGGTAATAGAAATATCATACAGTGGTATGGTAGTATACTAGTATACTAGTATACCAGAAGTAGTCTAGTAGTACATTAGTATAGCAATATATTAGTAAAGTAATATAGGACGCTGATGGTTTCCTGTAGTACTGAATGGTATGCTACTATGATGCCATGTACATAGTGCGCGCCCCGAGTCAGGCTGGTCAGCACGATAATGCACGGTGCTGCCGACGTCTTTTCTCAGATCGTTTTAGTTCCTAATACTGCAAAGTAACACTAGGCCTTTAAAATGAGACGTAGCTACTGTACTTACTAGCATGCTACTGCCACATGTACACCCGTGGGTCTCTTCTGCCCATCACCACATGCTGTCAGCACAGCAGACGAAGGTATTACAGCTACTCTGTATGATAACTACAGGTATTGTAGCAGATTTAGGTATCATAGCTACTAGTAGCAGATGAAGGTACTAAAGCTACTAGATTTTATAGCAGATGAAGGTATTCTGGCTAATAGGTATCCGTACTGGGTACTAATTCCTACTCTCATATAATGCACCCTTGGACCCTCCTGTGGTCCTCTCATTCTTTATAAAACACGACCTTGTGCGTCGCAGGCTGGACAAGATCGCGGCCGCCGTCATCCAAGGCACGCAGAGCAGAGGGGCTGAGCGTGGCACCAATGGCTCCACCGGCAGCATCCCCAGTGTGAGCAGCAGCAGCAGCAGCAGCAGTAAAGCGGGCAGCTCGGTGGCGAGCGGCGGCAGCAGTCCGGAGGACGAGCTGCTGACGACGATGACGACATTTTGGCCGAGCGCAGAGCAGAGCACCAACTTGACGGAGGTGCGAGACTGTGGAAACTTTGAGACCATACCATATTTTTAAAGGTCTTGGAGCTAAGAGCTAAGGCTTTTGGTTGTTCGTCAGGCTGAGTACCATGTGGCATGTTTTTCCAAGAGGTGCCGTCACGTTGATATTCCCGTGCATAGCTCTCCAAGGTGGCTTGAAACATGCCCCATGCACTTAAGTCACATGTCATCTCTCAACGTTCATGGATCTCAGGCACAGGTAGCCGCTAGTAAGCCGTCACGGATTGTTGTAGTTCATCGTGCCGGCGATATCCTTCTTAACTAACTTAAGAAACTTAAATCTTTTCTTAAATTTTCTTCTTCGTTCCCGTAGACATCTCGTCCTAACAGAGGCTTCGTTCCTCGTCTCGACATCTTCTCGTGTGTGCCACCACCACCACCACCACCACCACCACCACCACCACCACCACCACCACCACCACCACCACCACCACCACCACCACCACCACCACCACCACCACCACCCATGGTGGCATGTTTCATATGTGGGCCCCCCCACCCCCTTCAGATGGCGGCGTCGCTGGTGGACAATCTGTGGCAGAAGAACCTCGCACGCATCTCCAGCAGCAAGTTTGCAGGCATACTGCCGCCACCCTCGGTGCAGCTGCCGCAGAACCCCGCCAGCCTGCTGCTGGCACAGGTCAGAAACAGCCAGAGCTCTGGCGTGAGCAGCCGGCGGGGTGGCAGCAGCAGCAGCGGCCACGCAGCCATCGCGGACAAGGCCACGACCGCCAGCACGAGCGTGAGCAAGGCTAGCGCGAGCAGTAGTAATGGGAGCAACGCTGTCACCAAGAGCTGAAAGTGGCTTTCCAAGACGCTGTCAGCAAGAGCTGAAACAAGTTCACCCCTCATGTGAACGGGGTGGATTCCACTGTTCTTGTGGTGACCAAGACAGAAACCATGATAGTGACCACGACCATTGTACTAGGCTCTGCGAGGGCAACCCCTCGTGAAGGGGGGCGTGTTCTATTGTTCTTGTGGTGGCCATTACAGTGACCATGATAGTGACCACGACCAATATACGAGGCTCCGCAATGGGTTGGGCCGTGTTCCACTGTTCTAATGGTGACCATTACAGTGACCATGATAGTGACCACGACCCTCCGCGAGGGCAACCCTCGTGAAGGGGAGCCGTATTCCATTGTTCTAGTGGTGACCATTACAGTGACCTCCTGGCTATGTTCAGCTGGTATGTTACGAGCCACGAGGTAGCCATGGCTGACGGCGGAGCTCATAACTTAAACGTTCGGGCACCAAAGTCGGCCGTGAATATCACAATCGCTTCGTCTTTCTAAGACGCACATGCTGATATAGTTTTCCGAAGCTATTACGCAATATATGACGAGCAAACGCTCATCCACGCAATGCAGCCTGGCGGCTGCGCTAAGCCTTGAAAATACGTCTGCTGCTTCGCCCTCAGGTCCGGAAGGCAGCGGTGACACTAGTGCACTGGTGGTTGCCCAGCCCCCCGGGCTTGCCTCGCCATCTGCATCGCCTGAGCCGAAGCGTAGTCGCCCTGCCGAGCCGCACTGGGACGAGATCGCCTTTGACATCAACGCACCTGGCTACTGGACTCGAACCCCAGGAGCCTTCATGGAAGATGTGTTTTTCGGCACGCACGCCTCGCTAGTAGCCCTGTGCTCGCACCTCATCTCCCACAACCGCGGCCGCTGGCCCAACAGCCTTCCTGGCACCGCCGATGATCTCCAGATTATCCCCATCATGAAACGCCCCCGGCTCCAGCGCCTCGCCCTCTGCTCCCTCCTCGGGCGCTCCGACGCCAAGATCTGGGCTCCCCCCCCCACCGTTGCGACAGAATCCATCGCCCCCACCCTCCTTAACCCGTGTTTTTTTTTTTAGAACGCGATATACTGCGCTGTAAGCTATTTATAGAACACGTCATAACATCTAGGGAAATATTTTTTTCATAATTAATTAATTAATTAATAGACACGTGACTGCGTCACGTGAGCATAAGTCCTCTGTGGGAGGGGAACATGGGATGGAATGGATGGTATAAGCTATCTACGTCCTAGTTACAGGGGTGTGGGCACCGCGGCCCGAATCGCTATGAATGCCATACTTGGTCACACGCGGAGCCCGCACAGGCTTGGGGGTGGTCTCCTTCATCACTACTTGCCATCTATCCTTGCGCACCATCTGCCTCCATGAATTAATTAATTAATAGACACGTGACTGCATCACGTGAGCATAAGTCCTCAGTGGGAGGGGAACATGGGATGGAATGGATGGTGTAAGCTATCTAGGTCCTAGTTACAGGGGTGTGGGCACCGCGGCCCGAATCGCTATGAATGCCATACTTGGTCACACGCGGAGCCCCCACAGGCTTGGGGGTGGTCTCCTTCATCACTACTTGCCATCTATCCTTGCGCACCATCTTGTTACGTCGCGTAACAATTCGTTGTAGTTACGGACGTAAATTAGGTCCCTTGCTTCGGTTGTCCCTAGGTTTACGTGTAGTTCCTACTGGGACACTTTTGTCCTCGTAACAGTACTGTGGTACATTGGGTGCCTTTGGGCGCCGCGCCGCGTACTTTATTAGTGGTCCTTATCCTTTGGTAGAATGTAGTGGACCAGCGTGCATCTGTGTCTGTGCCGGTGCATCTGTAGGCGAGGGCCATGTCGGCCCGAGCGTGTTGGACCGTTGGTGACCATTTATGCACGTTCTACCCCTCGTGTGTTCACTCGGCGTGTGTTAAATGAATTAACACATATAGGCTTGGGTCACGGCAGTGTAGTGTGTTTCCTTCCTCTATTCCTGGAATAAACGGGTTTGGGTAAATGGTTGTATGGCGTATTACAGTAACACATACGTTAATGCATTGAGATCAGCTCCGTCTCGTTCGTCTTTCGCTAGGGGTTTGAGTAGAGGAGGCCTGACCAATTTAGGTAGCATCAGGCCCATTAGAGGTAGAGGTGGCGGTAGAAGTTCAGGACGTAACAATGGTTCCGGAGGAACTTTCGTAGGTAGAGAACGAGACGACGGTCCTTTGTCACATACGCCTTTGCAAGAACCCTTCCGCGTCCAGGGATACGAAGACGACACTTTCTTGACAGGTAATGGGCGGGTCGCCTTCAAGCTGGGAGAGTAGTGCTGCCCGGTTCGGGACACGATCTGCCTAGATGCTAGACCTGCTCGCAGCGGATAAACCCTTTCGTAGATAGCCTGTCCTTCGCCTTGTTTTCCTGCTTACGGTTGCTTCCTGTCGTAGATAGGGGATTATTATTGTTCGGATCGGCCAGCGTGAGACGATTAGCGTCGCAGTAGCCTACACCTTTTTCCTTCGTGCTGCTGTTTTATTAGACGGCCGCACCCGCAGAGATACGGGTCGCTGCTTTAGGACGAGCGCTGGACTATTCGGTCGCTGATTTAGGACGAGAGCTGGACATTCCGCCCTCATGCTGCTTTCGGTGATCCAGATCGCCCAGATAAGTCGCCTACCCCTTCTTCTAGCGTGACGTCACAAGACCCACCAGGTGCGTTACCATGAGCCAGCGTCGTGTTTTTACTGCGCCTTCCCATTCGTCCAGTGACAATAGCTTAGCTAAATATTACGTAGTTATTACCCCTCAATGGTCAGCCATTTTCCTCTCTTGGTCAGATGCTAGGAAGATAGTGCAAAAACGTACATATAATGTAGTTAGGTATAAGAAATTTGTTACCTTCGAGGAAGCCCAACAATTCCTTATAGACCATAGTGTATCAGATTTAGGCCTACACGTACGTTCTACTCCTCATGGTCGTCCTCCTGTAGAAGCTCTAGATTTTGCTACCCCTCCTTCGTCTCCCCCTAAACGGACTGCATCCTCATCTAGCTTGGATACCCCTCTCACCTTAGAATTCGGTTCCCTATCCATTACTGTTGTTATTAAAAGGGATTGATTTCAATTGTTTTCCTTTCTTAGGACATTAAATATTTTTCCTTTTTCCTTCCTTGCTTTAAATTAGGCCTAGTTGTCCTTTTCCTTTATTGCTTTCATTTATATTCCTATTCCTTTACGTAATTAAAGATGGACCCAGTGGGTGGAGATATGTCGCCTATACCTACCAATACTAATAATAATAATAATAATAATAATAATAATAATAATACTAATAACAATACCAATACTCGTGGTAACCGACGGGACTCACTTGAAACGGTGCACCATCTCACTCCTCAAGGTAATCTTCGTACCTCACCTCCTTCTCCTGTTACTGGTGGTCGCCGTCGTCCCTCACTTACCCCTCCTACCTATGAACAACGTATGCATGTCAGATTTAGTGATGACCCTCCTTTACCCTGAACCAGGCCCCTGCCCCTCCTGCAACCTTGGCTCAACCTACTATTAGGTCCTCACACCCTGACAATGTTTCTAGACCTCCTACCCACCCTGTGCCTTCCATCCCTTCCGTTCACACGGGTCGTACCTCTGCCCCTGTCGGCCCTTCTGGGCGCCCTAGTGCAGTTCCCTTTTATCCCCCTGCTCTTGGTCCTACCCTGATACGGCCTACGAGGCTGCCCAGGTCCCTACCCGTGTGGCTGATTTAGAAGTTAATAGCGACTTCAGCACCATGCCCCTAGATGATAGGAATTATGATCATTTTGCCTACTCCTCCCTTTGTGAACAATATGCTGTTCCCTTCTCCTACGGGCACCACCCTGAAACGGTGGCCCCTTCTAGACCTCTATCCAAAACCTTTCCTCTTCCTTCTTTCTATCCCCGTATGTAGCAGTGGAAGACAGTGGCCCTATGGGTAAAACTGACTTGTCTAATCCCCCTAAGCCCCCTGCTCTTCCCCTCTTTGCTAACCTACCCAAGTTGGATGTTAAGTCTACCCCTCAACAGTTTTTCACTTTTATTATGTTGCTTACCCAGCCAGAATACCGAGTCGTGGCAAAATCATAACAGATGGCGTCTCTCTGATGCTGTACTAGTTCCTCACTATCTTACTACCTGTATTACTCCTGAGCTTGCTAACCTTATCCAGTGTGAGTCTTTGGCCTCTCACGCCTACCCTAACTCAGTAGCAGAATTGTTTAAGCGTTTAGAGAACCATTTAGTCCCTCCTGATGCAGATTGGCAGGATAGACTAGCCTTTGGTACCTTGCAGCAGGGTACTAAATCGTTTAAGGAGTATATGAAAGAATTTGATGCACAGATGGTACGAATTAGGGATTTGTCGGGCGCAAAGTACGTGCTCGCTTCCTCCAAGGCCTCAGTAGACCCTTATTACGTGAAGTCAAGCGCCAGTTCTCTGCCTACCGTTTTACTGATCTGCCCCTCAAGCATGTGCGCCAGCATCTCTTACGAGTAGCAGATTTCTTCACCACTCCTTCTCTTCCTACCCGTTCCCGTATTAATAATATTATCCTTACCCCTGAGGAGGAGAACTCCTATGTAGAAGAATTAGATATTTGCGTTACTGACCTTTCAGCTCTTGATGTCTCTCATATCACATGCTATCATTGTAAGGAAGTAGGTCATCTTAAACGTGAGTGCCCCAAGTTCCTTTCGGGTGCTCCCCCTCATCCCGACGCTCGCCCTCCTCGTACCCCTCAGCGTGCTCCATTCGTCCCACCAGGACGCATTCCCTCAGCTACCCCTAGTAGGCTGAATGCTGTGCAGACAGGACCCCCAGGGTTCCCCTATGATAATCAGGCTCCCGCACTCTCTTCGATCCCTCGTGACCCTCCAGCAGTGGCTTTTTCGCCAGGGTCTTCTTCGGGGTTAGTTCCTATGGATTTGGGGGGGAGGGGGAACAGTAGGCCTGTCAGCCGGGGGTAACCTGGACAGGTCCTTAGATAGTACCCCAGATAATAATTTTTGCCTGCCTGTTTTTATAACCTCTGTAGGAGCTGAATCCTCCCTACCACTACGTGTCCGTCCTCTTATGTTTTTGAATGGTGGCTTAACCGTTCCCCATACTGTTGTAGCCCCCTTCTTGCATGCTGATGAACTTTTGAATGTCTCTGTGTTGGTAGATAGCGGTGCGGCTAGCTCCTTTGTGAGCGAGGCCCTAGTTAGGCGTTTAGGACTAGTCCCTATCCCTCACACCAAACCTGTCACTGTTCATTATGCTGACGGTCGCACCAGTCATTCCCCGGGTACGGTGTCCCTACCCCTGGTCATACAAGGACGTACTATTAACCTGACGGCCACTATAGGCCCTATCACTACCGCTGATGTACTACTAGAATTAGATTGGCACCAAGATAATAAGATTACCATTAATTATGATACCATGGTCATTTGGTTTCCAGATAGCTCTTACTGGGTACCGGAACGTCATTATAGATTAGAAAATTTATCCTTGGTAGATATTACTCCTCCTACACCTGTTGATCCTCCTGTAAGACCTATACCTGAAGTATTAATGTCCAATTATGAATTGCGATCTGAACTAAAGGAATATGGATACTTATTATGTATTATCCTTCAGTTAGAAGTACAGGAGATACCTATCACTAATAATAGTGTGGATATAGATGTAAACACAGTGGATACAATAGGAGTGGGATTTACTGAAAATGAAATAGTAAGATACATGGCTGTGATAGATTCCTCAAAAGTTTTTGAAGAAAAGACTCCTTCTTATCCTCCTCCTCGTTCTGTTTTACACCGTGTAGTCATCAAGGACGGTGCAGTTCCTACGCACTCTCCGATGTATAGAATGGGCCCTACCGAATTAAAGGAACTAAAACAGATTTTAGTGTCACTATTAGAAGCAGGATTGATAGAGCCTAGTAACTCCCCTACTCAGCTGGTGTCCTGTTAGTTCCTAAGCCAAATGGCAAGTTTCGCCTAGTTACTGATTATAGGAAGTTGAATGATATTACTGTGAAGTCTAAATACCCTCTACCTCGTATTGATGATATATTTAATAAGGTTAAAGGTTCCACGTGTTTCACAGTACTGGATTGTGCGGATGGTTTTTGGCAACTGCGTATAGCTCCTGAGGATTGCCATAAAACCGCCTTTGCTACCCCTTTTGGTCATTACCAGTTTAGAGTAGCGGCTGTGGGACTCTGTAACTCTCCTGCCTCTTTTCAAATGTTAATGAACGAAGTGCTTAGACCGGTTATGGGGAATTCTCACCTTCCTCAAGTGTCATCTGATTTAAAGGATCCTTCCTTCTCCTCTGTTTCTTTATCTGAGCATGACCGTTCTTGTGCGCAAGCTTACTTAGATGATATCCTTATTTACTCTCCTGATTTTGAAACGCACCTACGTGATTTAAGGGGAGGGGACACCCCTAAAGGGCACTTTTCTGGAAACCATACCTATGCATGTGCTAAAAATCCAATGATGATTGGGGACCATTAATATGATTAAAAAAAAATTTTCCAGCCACTTGGGGGGGGTACTAGCCCCCACAGGGCACCGGTAACGCGCTAAAAATAGAAAAAGACGCTATTCTAGTCACATTTTTCCTAGGGCAGTGGGCAAACATATTGGGACCAAATCATATATTCCCATATAGTTCCCTGACTTTTGAGAAATGCTACCTAATTTTGAGCACAAAATAATCATGTTTACACACATTGATGGATTTTCCCGCAAAAAGGGTACTTTTTTAATGAAAAAAAAATAAATCAAATCATAAACACATGGAATAGGGCCAAATCATATATTCCCAAATACTAGAGGTTGGGGGACATGCAGCCCCAAATTTTCAGGTCATTCTGACAAGCGCAGCCCTATTTGATGGATATTCCTAGATTGCCACCTGTGACGAAGCTAAGGGAGGTTTTAGCTAGTATTTAACCACACTAACACCCCTTTATACATCTAAGCCTCATGAAAACTGGCCAAACCACATACTACCATTCTCTGCACATATGGTACCTCCTATGTTCAAGGTTTGACGCCATTCTGACAAGAACTGCCCAAGTTACAACCATTCCAAGACGGCCACCCATGTAGACGCTACAAGGAAATTAGAGTAACCATTTAGCCACACTAGCACCTCCTTCTTCATCAAAGACATCTGCAAACTGACCAAAGCACACATAATCAACTCTTGCACGCTGACGGCAACGCATGCTCAATGTGGGGGGTCATTGCGACAAGAACTGCTCAAGTTGATGGGTTTCCTATATGACCACATGACAAGGCGCTAAGGACCACTCAGTAAGTTAGTAACCCCACAGTGCCATGCACTTAATATGCCATCCAACATGCACCAAAACCATGCAGAGTATGTTTACAAAGTACAAAGGGGTGGCCACGCACCTCATATGTCTTCATCATCCCTCCAGCATGGCCAGCCTTGTAAATATGTGCATAGCCTTGACAATGGTAGCCCTAACATGCCTAAGCGGCATTTCCTATGTTTCTCCCAGGTTAGAGTGTAAGGTTGATGCCAACCAAGCTAATCAACACAACAACACCTCCTAAACTGTCCTCCCCGGCATGGATGACAAACTGGGACTATGGAGGGCAAGGAACCAAGTAAGAACATGGTATATATAGCTTGCATGCAGTCATGCATGTCAACCATGGTTGGCTCAGCACATTGCAGTCTTGTCACATCATCATAACAAAGGAAAGCTCAAACAACCATTGGTGCCAGCTATCTACATGCAGTCACACAAATGCAATATCTCCAACATCATCATCACTATAACACTTCCATCCCTGCACGATAAAATGCAAAGAAACCATTGGCGGCCCTTCACCGCATGAGCGCTGTGATGCCGCTGCGGCCTGTGAGGAGAGGGTGCGTCACTCTCAAACAACAAGAAGCGTCCATACGCACAACATCCTTGCCAGAACACGTTTTATGAAATGCCTTATACCTTCCCGAAGAGCTATAGGCTGCGACTGAAGCGGCCCTGATCACGACATCAACGAAAACAATCTAAAGCTGCCAGGTATTCGACAACACAACGGCAAGCGACGGCGAGCTAGCTGGCGGAAACTGCCCAAAAAGAACGCAAAAAACCTCGAACGATGAGCTCATAGAAGAAAGCACCGATAGCAGATAACGTTCGCGACAAATCTGTACCTTGCCCTCGTAAATCCCTCGCCCAGGCGCGCAACAACAGCCGTTCTTCCATGGACAGGTCAGACACGCACTGCGCAGGTCTGAACAATTACTTACCGATGATGGCCGAAAATCTGGCAAAAAGCACCAGCTCGGTTTAGAATTCGATGCAACCGATATTAATGCCTGCTTCAAGGTCAGAACAGCCCCCAAAACCGCTATTTTACAGCCGCTATCATGAACTCTATTTCATTCCGCGCGACCAAAAAATTCAGATTACCCCCCATGCCGATGGCATAAAAAAACAACAGCGATATTGTAAACCAGCTGATTTCCGCCACAAACTAACATCATAAACTCATCTCCTTTTAGATTCGAGTAAAATTTTTGCATTTCGCCTGCCCTAGTGTGGTAGTTTCGCCTGAACGCAGTCGCCATGGCCACTTCCGCAAGGGGTGCGCGCACCGTGCACGTGAAATTTGTGACCTTCGGCTCCGGCGCGAATTTTTTGGCGCCAAAAAATTCGGGGGTGTCCCGTCCCCTTAAAGAAAGTATTTGAGATAATGGCTGAAAATTCCTTGTGGGCTCGCCGTGCTAAAGTTCGTTCTGGTAGGAGTGTACCATTTTTAGGACACGTTTTGTCAGATGCCGGGGTCGCTACCGACCCGGATAAAACTAAGTCAATTCAGGAATGGCCTACCCCTACCGACGTTAAAGGTGTACGTAGTTTTCTAGGGATTGCCTCTTACTATAGGCGTTTTATCCCGCGCTTCGCAACTATAGCAGCCCCTATTAATCATTTATTAAAGAAGGATATCCCCTTTGTCTGGAGTAGTGAATGTCAGTCGGCCTTCCAGTGTTTAAATTCCCTACTCCTCTCCCCGCCCGTACTCAGTCATCCTACCGGATACTACCAAACCCTTTGTGGTAGCTACAGACGCTAGTAAGGTAGCTATAGGGGGCGTCCTTCTCCAGGATCAGGGTCAGGGCTTACAGCCAATTGAGTATATCTCTAGGACAATGCTCCCTGCGGAGCGTAACTATCCCGTACACCAGCAGGAACTCTTAGCAGTGGTGTATTGTTGCCATGCGTGGCAGCACTTTCTTAAAGGTGCTCAATTTGATGTCTGCCTGAATGAACCCTGTGAAATAGATCCTTATAGATTAGTTATCCAAACGGATCACCGTCCCCTTACTCATCTTCTCTCCCAACCAGTGTTTTTTTTAGTGGCGATACACCGCCAAATGTGGCGGTGTGGCACTTTTTTTGGCAAAATGTGGCGGTGCCACCCACTTGGACAGGGCACCCAAGAAGCCACAATTTGGCCGTGCTGTTCTACTTTGTAGTTTCGTTTCGCCACAGGGTGGCCGTGCCTGAAGTTCACTCTAGTACAGGCTACGCCACAATTGGCGGTGTCAGCCGGTCTTCCGGCCGGCGTTCCGCCACAAGCCTCCCTAGTACTAGAACTACTATGAGTATTACTATGACTGACTGACTTACTGACTGCATAGTGCATGTACGTAGAGCCCGGCCAAGTGCCAAGTGGCAAGTGGCCCGCTGCCAGAGACCAGAGTGCACTGTGCAGACTGCAGCTTGTGTGCATTTTCTGGCTTCAGCTGGCTGGCGGCCTGGCGGCTGGCGCCTCAGTTCCAGTCACTCGCCAGCCATACAGTACTGTACTGCATTGCATTGACTATGTGTTTCGACTTTCGGCACTTCAGTAATCGTTTTGTTAAGCAGTGGCTGTAGTGGTAATCGTTGTTGTTAATTTACCAAGTACGCCCGGCGCCGATGCCTGAGACGGAGACGCTCGCCCGCCTTGTGTACAGGCATTCACGCCTTAAGTTGGGTTCGAGGTGTTTGGTCAACCCAACTTCAGGCGTGAACCCAACTTAAGGCGTGAATGATTCTAATAAATTCTACTAGTTTGAACTTAAGATAATTAAACATACTGTTCTGAACTACTTTGAACTTGGAATGCCAGTACGGCGCCGCGCCGCGCTGACCCCGCTGCCGGTAGGGTCATTTGCTGCACCAAAAAGCCAGCCCGCCACACGTGGCCGTGCCAAGCCCAATTTTAATTGGCTTAAAGCCACACATTGGCCGAGTAAACTGAAGTTTTCATAGTTCGAAACGCCACAAGTGGCCTAGCGCCACTAGTAACGAAAACCTTAAAAAAAACACTGCTCCCAACCCAACCTTACCCCTCGTCAAGCGCGCTGGATGGAGTTTTTAGCACAGTTTTCCCCTTTTAAACTTCAGTATGTTAACCCCTAAATGGTCTGGCTGCCGATTTTCCGCCTAAAACTGAGTTACAGCCGACACGTCGGCCCCTTCTCGGGGGACCAAATGCCGCGAAAACTATTGAGAATTAGGAAACGTTTAGCTGAGAAGATCGAAAGTTTATAATTTTCCTCACAGCATGGTACTAGGGTTTGCATACTTCTGACAAAGTTATAGAGGTGTTCTGGCCGGTCAAAGTACAAGGGGTCAGGGTACTTTTTCACGTACAACGTGCATTCCGGAAAACGACGACCTGGCCATGGCGGCTTGTGCCCACGCATGGCATTTACGTTTTCGTTCGAATTTTCTGACCAAACTCAGGAAATTGATTTTATACGTCCTAAAGATGACACAGGCCGATTTTTGGTTCGCGGGAATGCCATTTGATAGGTGTCGGCAGCGTTCTTGCTGGAAAAAACTGCGATCAGGCCGGACGATAGAAACGTTGACAGCAATACCTTTCCGGCGTATTTTAAAGGATATATTGGTTTCTTTGTACTTTTTATGTTACATAGTAGTCGTAAACGTGCAATGGTGGCCAGAAATCGCCGAATCCAGCGACCATGCTGCACAACTTTGGTGTGCCGAAATGCGCCATTTTGCGGCCACCGCCTGGGCCAAGGTAACGCCATCCATGCCTGGTAAAGCTTAATCATCGTTTTCCTATCGATGTTTGACGTCTATATATGCGTTCTAGCTTGTGTAGCACATTCTTTTTGCATTATTCATGCTCTTTCTTGACCCTGGCCTGGCCCCTTTCTAAAACACCCTTCTTAGATGCTTCCCTCAGTCAGTTGACCTGCCACAGGGTGATGGTGATAAGTTTTAGAGGCTGTATGGGTTTTAATACCTCCATATATGTTTGTTATACATTTCCCACACACATATTGCATGAGTGTGAGGCAGTTGGCTGGTCTCTGTGGCATCATCAAGCATGTAACCGGTGAGTAGAAGCTTCCCATTGTCAGCATGTGCCACCAGGTGTGCTGGCCATCACCTGGCAAGCTATAGCAGCTTAGGCCTAGTTTATCCTTGCTAGGGCAAGCTGAAATAGGCTTAAAATCACTAGTTTGTTGGTGGCTGCCTCCTAGAATGCATGCCTTGCGTAGGGTATCCGTACCACGTTACCTACGTGCATGGACAAGGTGGTACCTGCACATAGGTGCCATGTAAGGGCAGTGTGATGATGCAGTTATGTTTCCCCATCATTGTGGAAGGGAAATGTATTGTGTGGCATGGTTGGGGGCCATATTAGTAGGTATTAGTAGGTAGTATGCCCACTCCTACCCCTTGGTTGCTTTTTACCAACGGTACCCCTATGGGCTGTACTGGGTGTAACTGCTGGTATACCCACCCAAATGATGACCCCAATGGCTCAAACTGTTCAGCAACTAATTGTTTATCATCCCTGAAGTGGTAGGTGCCTAGCTCTTACAACATAATTCAAAATGCATATTCTACCAAAAATGAAAACGCTCGTCTTGACCCCCCTGACTTTGACGGCAGTTATACATGGCCTACCCTGCATATATGTAAGGTTGTGATATACCAACCCGAAGGGCAACTCATGGACATGCTTGGCCCCCAAGGACAGCCATTGGATATGGGTGGGTTGGATGGCATCTGGTTTGCAAAATTGTGAAGTTACAGCCGATGCATCGGCAGTATTTCTGCCCATTTAGGGGTTAAGGGTGTAGATAATATAGTACCAGATGCACTCTCCCGTCGCGCAGATTACTCCTTTTTCGAGGACCTGGATGTTCTCAATACTACTCTAGTTCCTACTACTATGGGTGTAACCTCTTATGGCGAACTACCTGATGATGAATCCTATGCCTATCTCTTTCATACTGCTGTTCGCATGCCTGATCTCCTTTCTCACGTAGGACTCTCTCTCCCGTGTGAGGCCCTTCCTGTGGTCTCGGTGGCGGGGGGGGAGGGGAAAAATAAAATTTCTATACCGCTTAGCCATATAGCGACTAGGTCAGGAAAGTCTTATGATAACATAGTTCCTCTAGGACCTTCCCTTCTCTTTGGCAAGGCGGTAGGAGACCTCTTTAAACCTGTTCTGGATACCTCTGTAGCGATGCCTACCTCTGATCTTGAACGCCTTATTAGTAGATTTACGGCCACTGAGCCGGAAGCTTTAGCTGCCATTGCAGCCCATCCCCAACAATTAGGCAAGCACCCTTGTAAATTTGTAGGTGGGTTTTTATATGTGCAAATAGCAGATTCTCCCTCTCAATGGCGCCTGTATGTCCCTCCTATCTGTCGCTCCTCCTTGCTCTTTGAGTTGCATGACTTAGCTGCTCATCAGGGTGGTAAACGGGTACGGGACCTAGTAGCCCGCTCTTACTACTGGCCTTCCCTTTTAAAAGATGTAGATGAGTATGTTAGAACCTGTCAATCTTGCCAGGAGATGAAACCCAATAATGTAGGACAGATAGCAGAACCTAGGACCCTGCCTGATCCCATCATGCCGTGGGACTCCAGCATGATGGATTTTGTAGGACCTTTTAGGAAGAATGATAGCCCTTAAATGGTGTCAACTGGAACCACCAGAACGGACTGAGTATGGGTATCTTAGTAAGTATGAGAGTATCTAGCCAAATAACATTTTCTGACCCACCCTTGGAACCAAGGATGCTTTTATATCAAATAACTTTGGGGTCATGTCATTGGTCACATATCTATGCCCCACAGCTGCTATAAATAGCACCCCCCCCAAGGGGGTACGGTGCAGATGGGGTTCAAGAGATATATAATGCAATATGGACCATTTCTCAAAATCTGATGACCCTGGCCCTTTGAGGGGAGTTAAAGATGATCACAGGCATGCCATAGATGCATTCACAACATGACATGCCATAGAACTGCACAGGCTAGCTAGCATACAGCCCAAAATAGCTCAGACCGTTATAACGGGTGCAGTTATTTTGGGGTGTTTTGCTAGCACTACCGTATGGGCATTCAATTCCAACGTGGTACAAAACATCATAGATGGCCACACATGGATTCCCAAACAGATTTCCAGCTTAAAAATCACAACAGCATGCTATACAACAAGTATAAAGCTTGTGCCAAGGCCCAAAACCAAGCGTAGAAGGGGTTCACAAGGAGCTACATTATCAATGCATCCAACACACTATAAAGCAATTCCAATGATTGGCAATGATAGAAAAAACAAAAGAACTCACCTGGTTATGCTTCCATGCAAGCAGGCCCCGGCCATTCATGTTTCTTGCATGCACTATGGACGCACAAGCAGAAGGATAACTTGGGCCAGCAAACCAAGAAGCAATGCCTAGAGCTGGCCAGAAAACCACTTGTCTCGCTATGTCTGTGCAGGGAAAAGCATCGCGTTATCAAGCCCACCATGTTTTGGGACAATAACAAACGCTACTTCACTGGTTTCGTTGAAGCCTCAGCTAATAGCAATCAAATCTGGTCCAAAATCTGCGTGACATAGTGGTATTCCCCAACCATCACAAGCGAACGCGTACAAGCACTAAAGCAACAAAACGACAAGCAAAAACCATCGATTACATGTCTACAACTAGTTTATAAACGATAGGACGACTTGGTACTGTAATGTATAAACGCTAACATGTTAATACGTACCAGGTCGAAACTGCAGATTACCTGCTGTGCGGGAGCCATCACTCCCACCTCACGGACACAGCCTCGAACCTTTCCTGGCCGTCATCGCTAATAATAAAACATGTCAAGAATAACGTAACAAGTTTATCCACGCGCAAATATATGGACGTTTGCTTCCGAACAACAGGTAGCATACGCACTGTCACCGCCTGGCCGCTGACAGGATCTGCTGCACCGATTAGAACCTAGAGACATACTTGCGCACATCCAGACGCTTCACGGCCAGAGATATAACCTTTCTAACAATCAAGGATAATGACTACAAATTTTGAGTTCGAAATTCCAAGCCATGCTCTCGTACCAGTCATTTGCCTGCACCGCCATAGCCGCGGACGTGAATTATTTTCACTCACGTCGGTCCCGTTTGACCATGGTACCCCCCCAACTTTGATTGAGTATATCTCCCTGGCCAGTTGTCCAAAGTACGGTCTGAATAGTGCCAGGCATAGAGTACGTCTAGATCTATCGATCCCCCCAGGCCGGTTTGACCGTTAAATTATTTTTGGCGCGGCGCCTGGTTCTGCCACAAACTCAGTCCGTTAGAGTGGTAGGACTTCAACTGGAGCCACGAAAACGGACTCAGTACCATTTAAGGGATAGAGGTAACGCCCAGATCCTTGTTTTCGTAGATCGTTTTACTCGTATGTGTCATCTCGTGCCGTGTCCTTTAGAACTCACCGCACGCGATTGCGCACGCCTATACCTTAATAACCTTAACAGATATCATGGTTTGAGTAGGCAGTTTATTAGTGATAAAGATAAATTATTTACCTCTGACTTTTGGCAGCAGTTTTTCGCTGCTATCGGTACCAAGGTTACGTTCGGTACTGCCTACCACTCCTCCTCCTCTCATCTAGTAGAGCGTCTTAATAGGGTAGTGGAAGAAGCGCTTAGGCACTATGTTAATGGCTCGGGGAGTGATTGGGAGGATTATTTATGCTTGGTAGAGTTCTCCCTTAACAATTGCCCCCAGGCTGCGCATGGCTATACACCTTTCTTCCTAGATACTGGTAGACAGCCTCTTACTCCTACCTCTCTCTTAGCTAGTCCTCTACGGGACAGGGACGATATGTCCCGGGATACTGTAGAAGGTGTACAGGCCTTTAATACTAGATAAAATGAAAAATGCACATGATCACGCGATTTCAGGGTACCAAAAGGCTCAGTCTAAGTACCTTGCTAGGTTGCGTGCCTCCTTAGATAGAAGAGCGCCTGAAATAGATATAGGAGATCTAGTATTAGTAGAAGGCCCCCGTGTTGGCCGTTTTGCTCACAAGTTCGAAGCAGAACTTAAGGTGAAACTTAGGCCCGCCTTCTTAGGACCCTTCCGTGTGTTGTCTAGAGTAGGCAATTTCCTATATAAAATCGATATCCCTACCTCTTGGCAGACACATTCTAACACCTTCCATAGAAGCCAGCTTAAGCTTTATCACCAAAGCACGTTCGCTGGTAGAGAACTAGCTCCTGCCCCTTTAGAGCATAACCCTGACACTGGTGAGGTAGAAGACGAAGTAGAGAGTATCGTGGCCCATAGAGATATCAAAAAGGGCCGCGGTACCCAGCGCCAGTATAAGGTGAAATGGATGTATGCTCGTTGTGAGGTAGATAAAGTATGGTACACGGAGAGTGAGTTAGATGGTTGTAGCCGTTTGTTGCAGGACTACAAAACCCTACTGACCAGCTCTAGCTGGCAACCTGCCCCTCCCTTATCGTATTTCTGCTGTTGGTGGGTGGTTGGTTGTCCCCTCCCCTCCGCAGCCATCATGGCTGATCCTACCCCTCCGTCGGAGAGCCGGCCACCTTCCCCTCCACCACCGGACCCAGAGCTCTACTTCGAGGCCCTTCCGGGCCGCTGGGTGTCACGTTCCAGTTATCCGGGTGGCACCCTTCAGCCCGCCCTCCAGGCTCAGCATGCGGCTTTAGTCAGGGCTGCCCTCTTAATTGGGGTCGCGTGGTTCAGTCCGGCCCCTGATGATCCGCAACAGCTAGTTGTGCATGGATTCAACGATGCAGGGCATTGCCTTTTAGGATGCGGCTCTCGCTGCCCAGCATTAGGGCAGATAGCCGCGGTCCTTCAGTGCCCCCGGGTGTTTTCCTACCTGTCTACCCCTGTGGGTCGCGCTTGCCTACGGGAGGTGTTCCCCTGGCTTCCGGGTGAGGGCGAGGCAGATATAGATGAAAACCCCTGTGACCTCCTACGGGCAGTTGAGTTCATGGAGATCGCGGACCAGACAGCGGACGTAGCATTTGGCGACCCTACTCCTACGGACGCTCCAGTCGAGGCACAGTACACGCCCGAGTGTCGCGCGCCGTTCCGATTCGCACGAGTATCGGCTTTACGCGGGGCCGCCACGCGGCCGGCCCGGGGGACGAGGCGAGGCAGCTATAGGCATTGCGCGTGTGCGAGTTGTTACGCCTTTGGCATTTGGGCCTTACGGGAGCAACGCATGCGCCGTAGTGCGACGCGCAGCACTGGGAGTTGACAGCGGTACTGACATGCGTCACCAGGAGGTCAGTGCCAACGCTGGCAAGCAGCACGCACTGGCTGCTGGACTACAACACGGACCAAGCTAGGCTGCCAGCCTGGCAATTATGCTTTATCGTGCAGGCTGAACATGCACGTGCACGCAAGCTGGCGCGTTATTGATCTCGAGAACTGTCCGCTGCAGGTAGATAATGTCGTGCAATATTGGCATTGATATTCGGCAGGCTGGCAAGCCGCTTTTGTGAATGCGACGAGGCAGCTTTTCTCGTCAGGGCCAGCTAGTTGTCGTACATGCTTGGTTGGTGATATAGTTGTTTGGCAAGCTCAGGGGTCGGCAAGTCGACACTGGAGTGATCTGCGACAAGGACATTTTGTCGTCTGGGATTTCTGGCCTACCCAGGTTGTCTAGTTGATTTTGTCGTCTAAAGAGAAAGTGCTAGATGATATGTTTCATATGCGGAACAGGGAGTCGTTGCAGACAACGACTTAGGATTTTGTGTACTTTTAGGTCTTGGTGCTGACCAAAGCCGAGTGCCACGGAGTAGCTTTGGTGTAATTGAAGCAGTATGGACGACAAAGCGGTTGTCGTCAGGATCAGATACTGAGCGTGGCTACGTGGTAAGGCTGACGCAAGATATTGCGTAAGTGTGAGGCATTCGTTGGGATAAGTGTGTGTTTCCACCAGGGCGTTGGATGTAGCTCTGTGTGGATCCTTGAACTCTGTCTTGGTCATGGTGGTGCGTGGCAAGTGTGGCCAGCCCTCCTTTCTTTCATCGAGCCCAGCCATTGCTGAAACAGAGCTGCCAAGTTAGGTAGAGTATTGGTAATAAAAACGTTATTTCATTTGCAACAAAGAACACAGTGTTAAGCCTAACCTAGTCATACCTCACTCTCAGGTCTCACCTTTTTGAGAAGTGCAGTTGGCACTGGCTTCTCGTCTTAGAAAAGTGGGCAGCACTAGTGGGGTAAGGCTAGCATGTGGCCCATCAATCACCGGCCCATGCAGCCATACCTCATGAGGGCCAACGAGGTCGTGGGCTACTGTCAGTGCAGGGAGTTTGGCACGAGTACGCGACACGAGTATTCGGCCTCCCCTGTGGCGTCCTCCTCTTCAGTGTCGGCTCCTTCCCCTGTCCCGTCTTCACCACGGTCGGCCCGGCGCGCATCGGTGGAGCCTACCCCTTTGGGCTCTGATCGTGAGCCTGATCCTCTTTCGGCGACAGTTTCTGCGATGCAGGCACAGATCCAGTCCCTGACCGCGGCCTTTGGGGCCTTCATGGCGGCCCAGGCGCACGCTCCAGCCACGCCAGGTGGGGTGTCTGTTGTATCTGTGCCCCCTTCCCCTTCGGTCGCCTCGACGTCTACGGGTCCGTCGGCGCTGTGTGAGCCCTCGGTGGCTGCGGTTTCTTCTGTTGCTGCGGCTCCTACGCCTTCGGCTGCCCCTGCGCCTGCTACTGACGGACCTGCGCCTCGGCGCGAGTCCTCCGCCCCAGCGGCCGCGCCCTCCGCCGTCGCTTCCGGGCAGTCCACCGCGCCAGCACCGCCCTCGCGGGGTTTCTTCAGCGACCCGGGCGGTCTTCCCAGGCTTTGGGAGGGCGGTCCTCCGCAGAGGATCCCGGTGCCCGACTGGAGCTTGGATGGTAACCAGTCGTACGCCGGATTGCCTGTCCCTACGGGCCCTGTTTTCAACATGTGGCCTGGGGGTGCTCCGCCACCGGATACCGGAGCGCCAGCTGCGGTGGCGGGTCCGTCGCGACCCCCTCCGGCAGCGGGTCCGACGCGACCCCCTGTTGTACCGGCGCCGTCGGCGTCTGTGCCGGTTCCTACCCCTGCTTCGGCCCCTGTCCCTTCGGCCTCGCGGTCTTCGGCTGCGGTTGTTCGGTCCAGCGGTTCTGATCCTCGCGCCACCTGCGCTGCTGATTCCCTCCGGGAGTTGTCTGAGGGCGATCGGGATCGGGCCCCTTCATACACCCGTTTGCTCACCATAGTCACCAGCATCTTTGTTAAAACAATAAGTAGATGCATACAGACAGGTAGCGGTTACAGAACCGCTATTAAGAACTCCTTAGGCATGGCTCGCGATTACCCACGCAGACCAGGCCACCAAAGAGGGTGGGTGGGTGGGACAAGAAAAAAGACCACAACAATGTCACTACGCCGCCAAAGTAGTCAAACTGCCCTAGCACGGGGCTGACATCAGCAACCGAGCTTAACTTAACACGCCAACCTGAGAATGTAGCGACACCTACCGTACCACAAAAACAACAACCAATCAAATACCCTTTCCGAAAGGTTCTAATTATCACTCAACAAACCGGTTCAACAAACCCGGCCCTGTCAAACTTTAAGCATAAGATTGTTTCGAGATTGTAGCACAATAGGGCCACTGCCCCTACTAACAATTCCAGGTCGCCAGCCATTAGCCAAATCCGGTTACATCTGCCAAACCCGCCCGGTTCAGCCGACCATCCAGGCGGCTCCCGTGAGCGGCCTTATTCCCCGCCTCACTTCGAGAAACTCTTTTCAAAGAAATCCGATTCATACACCCGTTTGCTCACCATAGTCACCAGCATCTTAATTGTTAAAACAATAAGTAGATGCATACAGACAGGTAGCGGTTACAGAACCGCTATTAAGAACTCCTTAGGCATGGCTCGCGATTACCCAACCTCCCCTTCCTGGCCCTCCGGTCCACTAAAGAAGCACCATTTCCTTTCCCGTCAAAAGCTGTCCTGTCGCGATGGGCGCTCTCCGTTGCCAGAAAACAGATTTAATTCCCAGCGACTGTGAATGCACAAAAATTCATGCACTGTCGATCGACACAGCTCGCATTTTTGACCCCACTCGGGGGCCCCCGCTGACCTCGTTGCCGACCTCTTCTCTGGTCCGCTAAGGGGTGCTGTCGCGGAACACAAAGTCAAAGCAAAAGCTGCTGACTGGCGCCGCTGATTCCAGCCGACGCCCAGTTTACAACTTTTTTGAAGAGCAACCAACCTAGTGCCGAGCACATAAACACTCCTTCCGTACAAAAAAGTGGAAATACCACTGATTACGAAATCAAGTTGGTTTTCAGCCCTTGCCTCCTGCGCCGAGGCTCCGTGTCCCACAACGGTGACTTAAATTTTTTACCCCCCCGAGCCGCGGCGGCCCTCAAGCCAAGCCCAACCCGGAATGCAAGCATTTCCAGGTACGAGACAACTCAAAGGCAGGCCAGCCTGCCGACAGCCCAACCCGAGGCGCAAGCATCCCCAGGTACGGAACCATCAAGCAAGCTAGCCCTTGCCCAACCCGGCCAGCTGGCCGTTTCTTTCAAACAAACCAGCCATTAAATAATGCATCAGCCCCCGCTTCGCATTTAAACCCCGATCACCCGGACATTAATTCCGGGCCAGTGGCAGCCATGAATCCCAACCGCCTTAAGCAGCCAGGGATCACGGATGCCGGAAATTTGGTTAACAAATTTTAGCCCCGCACCCATGCTGAGCGCAAGGCTGGTGAGGCACTTCTTGTACCGCCATAGCCTCAGCCGTCGGCGCTCAGCCAACGTTTACAAGAAAAAAGACCACAACAATGTCACTACGCCGCCAAAGTAGTCAAACTGCCCTAGCACGGGGCTGACATCAGCAACCGAGCTTAACTTAACACGCCAACCTGAGAATGTAGCGACACCTACCGTACCACAAAAACAACAACCAATCAAATACCCTTTCCGAAAGGTTCTAATTATCACTCAACAAACCGGTTCAACAAACCCGGCCCTGTCAAACTTTAAGCATAAGATTGTTTCGAGATTGTAGCACAATAGGGCCACTGCCCCTACTAACAATTCCAGGTCGCCAGCCATTAGCCAAATCCGGTTACATCTGCCAAACCCGCCCGGTTCAGCCGACCATCCAGGCGGCTCCCGTGAGCGGCCTTATTCCCCGCCTCACTTCGAGAAACTCTTTTCAAAGAAATCCGATTCTGTGGTGCATGCGACTCCGGAGTCGCGCGACACGCCTGTCCTTGGGTACGGTATGTCTGCGCTCGCCTGCCGACAGTGTGACCTGCCGCGCGCCTCCGCCGAGCTTGCCATTTCGCCCATGTCCTACGGTTTCTCTCATGTGTGTCGGGCGCCGCGGGACCGTGGCCTACCCGTTTGTTACGTCGCGTAACAATTCGTTGTAGTTACGGACGTAAATTAGGTCTTTTGCCTCGGTTGTCCCTAGGTTTACGTGTAGCTCCTACCGGGACACTATTGTCCTCGTAACAGTACTGTGGTACATTGGGTGCCTTTGGGCGCCGCGCCGCGTACTTTACTAGTGGTCCTTATCCTTTGGTAGAATGTAGTGGACCAGCGTGCATCTGTATCTGTGCCGGTGCATCTGTAGGCGAGGGCCATGTCGGCCCGAGCGTGTTGGACCGTTGGTGACCATTTATGCACGTTCTACCCCTCGTGTGTTCACTCGGCGTGTGTTAAATGAATTAACACATATAGGCTTGGGTCACGGCAGTGTAGTTGTGTTTCCTTCCTCTATTCCTGGAGTAAACGGGTTGTGTAAATGGCTTATGGCGTATTATAGCAACACTTACGTTAATGCATTGAGATCTGGATCGTCTCGTTCGTCTTTCGCTAGGGGTTTAACTAGAGGTGGCTTGACTAGTTTAGGTAGCATCAGGCCAGGTAGAGGTAGAGGTAGTGGTAGATACCCGAGGCGTAACAATGGACTCGGAGGAATTTTAGGTAGAGAACCAGACGACGATCCCCTGCAACATACGTCATTGAATCAACCCTTCCGCGTCCGGGAAAATGAAGACGACACCTACTTGACAGGTAATGGGCGGGTCGCCTGCAAGCTGGGGGGTAGTGCTGCCCGATTCGGGACACGCCCTGCCTAGAAGATAGACCTGCTCGAAGCGGAAAATCCTTTTATAGATAGCTCCTTTTCCTCGTTTTGTTTTCTTGAGACATGTGGCCTACTGTCGTAGATAGGTGATGGTTTTGGTTCTACGTTAGAGAGACGACTAGCGTCTCGTAGATTACACTTTTCTGCATTCTTGCCTGCGTTGTATTTAGACGACCCATCGCCAGACGCAGAATTCTTGAAACCGGATACTTACGACCACCTGGCGCTGGAAACCTCGTCCCTGCGTGCGTCGTCAATCTGGTTCGGTTTCAGACACCCGAGATAAGTCGCCTTCTCCTCGTTCTCCTTATTTGACTACTCAAGACCTACCAGGTGCGTTAACATGAGCCAGCGACGTCCTTTTCCTGCTCCTTCTCATTCGACTAGTAATAATAGTTTAGCGAAGTATTACGTTGTTATTACCCCTCAATGGGCATCTATTTTCTTATCGTGGGCCGATGCTAGGAAGTTCGTTCAGTCACGTGCTTATAACGTCTCCAAATATAAGAAGTTTATGTCCTTTGAAGAAGCTCAGACCTACCTCTTAAAGCATAGTGAATCAGATTTGGGTCTCCATTCTCGTCCTTCTCCTCATGCTCGTCCTGCAGTAGATAGTCTTGTTTTTGTTACACCACCTCCATCTCCTCCTTCGTCTCCCCCTAAACGGGCTGCATCCTCATCTAGCTTAGATACGCCTCTCACCTTAGAGTTCGGTTCCCTATCCATTACTGTTGCTAAAAAGGATTGATTTAAATTGTTTCCTTCTTTTAGGACACTAAAAGCTTTTTCTTTTCTTTCCTTGCCTTAAATTAGGCCTTGTCCTTTTTCCTTGTTGCTTTCAGTTAGATTCCTAATCATTTACTTAAGGGGAGGGGACACCCCTAAAGGGCACTTTTCTCGAAACCATACCTATGCATGTGCTAAAAATCCAATGATGATTGGGGACCATAAATATGATTTAAAAAAAATTTTCCAGCCACTTGGGGGTGGTACTAGCCCCCACCATACACCGGTTACGCGCTAAAAATAGAAAAAGACGCTATTTTAGTCACATTTTTCCTAGGACAATGGGCAAACATATTGGGACCAAATCACATATTCCCGCATAGTTCCCCCACTTTTGAGAAAGTCTGCCTAATTGGGACCAATACATAAGCATGGATGCACCAGTTATTAATTTTTCCGCAAAAAGGGTCCTTTTTTAATGAAAAAAAAATAAATCAAATCATAAACACTTCAAATGTTGCCATACCATATATTCCCAAATACTAGAGAGGGGGGACATGCAGCCCCAAAATTTCAGGTCATTCTGACCACCACAGCTCCAGTTATTAACGTTCTTAGGTTGTCACCAATGACGAAGCTAAGGGAGGTTTTAGCCAGTATTTAACCACACTAACACCCCTTTATTCATCCAAGCCACGTGAAAACTGGCCAAACCACACACTACCATCCTCTGCACATATGGCACCTCCTATGTTCAAGGTTTGACGACATTCTGACAAGAACTGCCCAAGTTACAACCATTCCAAGACGGCCACCCATGTAGACGCTACAAGGAAATTAGAGTAACCATTTAGCCACACTAGCACCTCCTTCTTCATCAAAGACATCTGCAAACTGACCAAAGCACACATAATTAACTCTTGCACGCTGACGGCAACGCATGCTCAATGTGGGGGGTCATTGTGACAAGAACTACTCAAGTTGATGGGTTTCCTATATGACCACCTGACAAGGCGCTAAGAACCACTCAGTAAGTTAGTAACACCACAATGCCACTTCATATGCCATCCAACATGCACCAAATCCATGCTGAATATGTTATGAAGTACAAAGGGGTGGCCACGCACCTCATACGTCTTCATCGTCCCTCGAGCATGGCCAGCCTTGTAAATATGTGCATAGCCTTGACGATGGTAGCCCTAACATGCCTAAGCAGCATTTCCTATGTTTCTCCCAGGTTAGAGTGTAAGGTTGATGCCTACCAAGCTAATCAACACAACAACACCTCCTAAACTATCCTCCCCAGCATGGATGACAAACTGGGACTATGGAGGGCAAGGAACCAAGTAGGAACATGGTATATATAGCTTGCATGCAGTCATGCATGTCAACCATGGTTGGCTCAGCACATTGTAGTCTTATCACATCATCATAACAAAGGAAAGCTCAAACAACCAATGGTGCCTGCTATCTACATGCAGTCACACAAATGCAATATCTCCAACATCATCATCACTATAACACTTCCATCCCTGCACGATAAAATGCAAATAAACAATTGGCGGCCCTTCAGCGCATGAGTGCTGTGATGCCGCTGCGGCCTGCGAAGAGAGGGTGCGTCACTCTCACACAACAAGAAGCGTCCATACGCACAACATCCTTGCCACAACACGTTTTATGAAATGCCTTATACCTTCCCGACGAGCTATAGGCTGCGACTTAAGCGGCCCTGATCACGACATCAACGAAAACAATCTAAAGCTGCCAGTATTCGACAACACAACGGCAAGCGACGGCGAGCTAGCTGGCGGAAACTGCCCAAAAAGAACGCAAAAAACTTCGAACGATGAGCTCATAGAAGAAAGCACTGATAGCAGATAACATTCGCGACACATCTGTACCTTGCCCTCGTAAATCCCTCGCCCAGGCGCGCAACAACAGCCGTTCTTCCATGGACAGGTCAGACACGCACTGCGCAGGTCTGAACAATTACTTACCGATAATGGCCGAAAATCTGGCAAAAACCACCAGCTGGGTTTAGAATTCGATGCTACCGGTATTAATGCCTGCTTCACGGTCAGAACAACCCCCAAAACCGCGATTTTACTGCCGCTATCATGAATTCTATTTCATTCCGCGCGACCAAAAAATTCAGATTACCCCCCATGCCGATGGCATAAAAAAACAACAGCGATATTGTAAACCAGCTGATTTCCGCCACATACTAACATCATAAACTCATCGTCTTTTAGATTCGAGTAAAATTTTTGCATTTCGCTTGCCCTATTGTGGTAGTTTCGCCTGAACGCAGTCGCCATGGCCACTTCCGCAAGGGGTGCGCGCACCGTGCACGTGAAATTTGTGACCTTCGGTTCCGGCGCGAATTTTTTGGCGCCAAAAAATTCGGGGGTGTCCCGTCCCCTTAATTAAAAATGGATCCAGTGGGTGGTAATATGTCGCCTATACCTACCAACACTCCTACCATGAATAATAATAATAATAATAATAACAACACTAACAACACTCGTGGTAACCGACGGGACTCACTTGAAACGGTGCACCATCTCACTCCTCAAGGTAATCTGCGTACCTCACCTCCTTCTCCTGTTACTGGTGGTCGCCGTCGTCCCTCACTTACCCCACCTACCTTTGAACAACGTGTCAGATTTAGTGATGAACCCTCTTTTGCTGTGAACCAGGCCCCTGCCCCTCCTGCAACCTTGGCTCAACCCTCCAGCAGGTCCTCACTAACTAACAATGTTGCTAGGCCTCCTTCCCACCCTGTGCCTTCCATGCCTGCTTTTAACACGGGTCCTGCCTCTGCCCCTGTCGGCCCTTCTGGGCGCCCTAGTGCAGTTCCCTTTTACCCACCTGCTTCCTGGTCCTACCCTGAGACGGCCTATGAGGCAGCCCAGGTCCCTACCCGTGTGGCTGATTTAGAAGTTAATAGTGATTTCAGCACCATGCCTCTAGATGACAGAAATTATGATCATTTTGCCTACTCCTCTCTTCGTGAGCAATATACTGTACACTTCTCCTATGGGCACCAGCCTGAAACGGTGGCCCCTTCTAGACCCCTACCCAAGACTTTTCCTCTTCCTTCCTTCTATCCCGCTTATGTAGCAGTGGAAGATAGTGGCCCTATGGGAAAAACTGACTTGTCTAATCCCCCTAAGCCCCCTGCTCTTCCCCTCTTTGCTAACCTTCCCAAGCTGGATGTCAAGTCTACCCCTCAACAGTTTTTCACCTTTATTATGTTGCTTACCCAGAACACAGAGTCGTGGCAGAATCATAATAGATGGCGTCTCTCTGATGCTGTACTAGTCCCTCACTATCTTACAACCTGCATTACTCCTGAGCTTGCTAACCTCATTCAGTGTGAGTCTTTGGCCTCTCATGCCTACCCTAACTCTGTAGCAGAATTGTTTAAGCCTTTAGAGAACCATTTAGTCCCTCCTGATGCAGATTGGCAGGATAGACTAGCCTTTGGTACCTTGCAGCAGGGTACTAAATCGTTTAAGGAGTATATGAAAGAATTTGATGCACAGATGGTACGAATCAGGGATTTGTCGGGCGCAAAAGTACGTGCTCGCTTCCTCCAAGGCCTCAGTAGACCCTTATTACGTGAAGTCAAGCGCCAGTTCTCTGCCTACCGTTTTACTGATCTGCCCCTCAAGCATGTGCGACAGCATCTCTTACGAGTAGCAGATTTCTTCACCACTCCTTCTCTCCCTACCCGTTCCCGTATTAATAACATTATCCTTACCCCTGAGGAGGAGAACTCCTATGTAGAAGAATTAGATATCTGCGTTGCTGATCTTTCAGCTCTTGATGTCTCTCATATCACATGCTATCATTGTAAGGAAGTAGGTCATCTTAAACGTGAGTGCCCCAAGTTCCTTTCGGGTGCTCCCCCTCATCCCGACGCTCGCCCTCCTCGTACCCCTCAGCGTGCTCCTATTCGTCCCACTTCAGGACGCATTCCCTCAGCTACCCCTAGTAGGCTGAATGCTGTGCAGACAGGACCCCCAGGGTTCCCCTATGATAATCAGGCTCCCGCACCCTCTTCGCTCCCTCGTGACCCTCCAGCAGTGGCTTTTTCGCCAGGGTCTTCTTCGGGGTTAGTTCCTATGGATTTGGGGGGGAGGGGGAACAGTAGGCCTGTCAGCCGGGGGTAACCTGGACAGGTCCTTAGATAGTACCCCAGATAAAAATTTTTGCCTGCCTGTTTTTATAACCTCTGTAGGAGCTGAATCTTCCCTACCACTACGTGTGCGTCCTCTTATGTTCTTGAATGGTGGTTTAACCGTTCCCCACACTGTTGTAGACCCTTTCTTGCATGCTGATGAACTTTTGAATGTCTCTGTGTTGGTAGATAGCGGTGCGGCTAGCTCCTTTGTGAGCGAGGCCCTAGTTAGGCGTTTAGGACTAGTCCCTACCCCTCACACCAAACCTGTCACTGTTCATTATGCTGATGGTCGCACCAGTCATTCCCCGGGTACGGTGTCCCTTCCCCTGGTCATACAAGGACGTACTGTCAACCTGACGGCCACTATAGGCCCTATCACTACCGCTGATGTATTACTAGGATTAGATTGGCACCAGGATAATAACCAGGTCGGTAATCACCAGGTCGTCTGTCCCTGGTCCTAATTTTAGGACTGAGTTCAACTCAGTCCTAATTTTAGGACCTAATTTTGAGGTTTTGTAGAAAATTCGCCCCAGTCGGAATATTTGGCAGAAAAATTCCCTCAAAATTTATTCAAATACTACTTGAAAAGATCTTTCTTGGACATATTTTTGGGATTTTTTTGGATTTGGTTTGGGCGGCTAACCGTACGGTGAAAGTACAGGTGGTAAGGGTACATTTTCACGCAAAACGTGAGTTCCGGAAATGCACGACCTAGCCATGGCGGCTTGCGCCCATGCATGCAGTTTACGTTTTCGGACGATTTTGCGGGCCAAACCCAGGAAATAGATTTTTTATGTCCTAAAGATGATACAAGTGAATTTTAGCCTCGCGGGGATGCGATTTACTGGGTGTCGGCACTGTTCTTGCTGGAAAAATCTGCGATTAGGCAGGTCGACGGAATGGATTACTACAATTGATTCCCGGATCAAATCGAAGGGTTTATAGGTTTCTTTATACCTTTTATCATGTATTGTCGTAGATTAAGTCTAGTGGCAGTAAAGATTTGATGATTTCGACCACTCTGTCACGTCATGGTTTGTGTGCCGCAAAGTGCCACTTTTGCAGGCACCGCCTGGGCCAAGGTAACGCCAGCCGTGCCAGGTAAAGCTGGAATATCGCTGCTTCATCGTTTCTTGGTATTCTTACATGAGTTTAAGCTTGCGATGCGCTGTCAGTTTTGAGTCTTGCTGCTCTTTCTTGACCGTTGCCTGCCCCTCTCTAAAACCATCTTTTTAGATGATCTTACCAGGCATTTGCCTTACCGTAGCATGGCTGTACAAGGTTTTAGGTGCTGAATGGGTTAAAACACTTTCATAGATGTTAGTTATTCTCTTGCTATGTTCATACTGCATGATTGTGTGGTCATGGGCTGCGTCAAGGGTACTGTCAAGCTTATACGGGTGAGTGAAAAATCTTGGTGATAAACCACTGTGATCATGTGCCAGCAGGTATGTTGGCCATGTCATGGCAAGGTAATACAGTTTTATCCATGTCCATTCTTGTAAAGAACAATTAAATGTGACTAACCTACCCATTATATTGGTGGTTATTACTTATAATACATCCCTTTGTAGCTACGTATCCATACGCATTCCCTTCATGTATGCATAGGCTTTCACACATACTAAGGTACAATATAACTGCATTATGATGATGCAAGTATGTTTTCCTATTATGCCTGAAGGGAAATGGGCTGATTGACATGGTTTGTGGCCACGCTACTATGAAGTATGACCGCACTTACACGCTTGCAAATTGCTAGCATGGCCCAGTCCTATGTATAGGACTGGCAGTATTAGGCGTGTTTCAGGCAGTGCCAGTGGCCAAATTGAGTCCAGTTTTTTGCCACAGGTCAAGAACTATATTGTTTACATGCCTGTATTTTTTTAACATGAATATGGAATTTATTCAATTTTTGCCACTCATGCTTCCACACAAAAATGCAAATTCGCCGACGGTGCCATACATCCATGTAATTTTTAGGAGTTTGGGTCAAGTTTTCACTGATGTAGTATTTTTGCCAGCAAGAGGACATCAAATACTCCATAGACCCACATCTAAGCATCTTTAATGGACCCCCCACCTAGTCACTACACACGGTTGAAAAAGGTCAACTCAGTCCTATTATTAGGACTGAGTTGGGACAGACGACGAGTTAATTATGATACCATGGTCATTTGGTTTCCAGATAGCTCTTACTGGGTACCGGAACGTCATTATAGATTGGAAAATTTATCCTTGGTAGATATTACTCCCCCTACACCTGTTGATCCTCCTGTAAGACCTATACCTGAAGTATTAATGTCCAATGATGAGTTGCGTTCTGAATTAAAGGAATATGGATATTTATTATGTATGTTCCTTCAGTTAGAAGTACAGGAGATACCTATCACTAATAATAGTGTGGATATAGATATAAACACAGTGGATACAATAGGAGTGGGATTTACTGAAAATGAAATAGTAAGATACATGGCTGTGATAGATTCCTCAAAAGTTTTTGAAGAAAAGACTCCTTCTTATCCTCCTCCTCGTTCTGTTTTACACCGTGTAGTTATCAAGGACGGTGCAGTTCCTACGCACTCTCCGATGTATAGAATGGGCCCTACCGAGTTAAAGGAACTAAAACAGATTTTAGTGTCACTATTAGAAGCAGGATTGATAGAGCCTAGTAACTCTCCCTACTCAGCTGGTGTCCTGTTAGTTCCTAAGCCAAATGGCAAGTTTCGCCTAGTTACTGATTATAGGAAGTTGAATGATATTACTGTGAAGTCTAAATACCCTCTACCTCGTATTGATGATATATTTAATAAGGTTAAAGGTTCCACTTGTTTCACAGTACTGGATTGTGCGGATGGTTTTTGGCAGTTGCGGATAGCTCCTGAGGATTGCCATAAAACCGCCTTTGCTACCCCTTTTGGTCATTACCAGTTTAGAGTAGCGGCTATGGGACTCTGTAACTCGCCTGCCTCTTTTCAAATGTTAATGAATGAAGTGCTTAGACCTGTTATGGGAAATTCTCACCTTCCTCAGGTGTCCTCTGATTTAAAGGATCCTTCCTTCTCCTCTGTTTCTTTATCTGAGCATGACCGTTCTTGTGCTCAAGCTTACTTAGATGATATCTTATTTACTCTCCTGATTTTGAAACGCACCTACGTGATTTAAAGAAAGTATTAGAAATAATGGCTGAAAATTCTTTGTGGGCGCGCCGTGCTAAAGTTCGTTCGGGTAGGAGTGTCCCATTTTTAGGGCACGTTCTGTCAGATGCCGGGGTCGCTACCGACCCGGATAAAACTAAGTCAATTCAGGAATGGCCTACTCCTACCGACGTTAAAGGTGTACGTAGTTTTCTAGGAATTGCTTCTTACTATAGGCGTTTTATCCCGCGTTTCGCAACTATAGCAGCCCCTATTAATCATTTATTAAAGAAGGATATCCCCTTTGTTTGGAGTAGTGAATGTCAGTCGGCTTTTCAGTGTCTAAAATCCCTACTCCTTTCCCCTCCTGTACTCATCCTACCGGATACTACTAAACCCTTTGTGGTAGCTACAGATGCTAGTAAGGTAGCTATAGGGGGCGTCCTTCTCCAGGATCAGGGTCAGGGCTTACAGCCAATTGAGTATATCTCTAGGACAATGCTCCCTGCGGAGCGTAACTATCCCGTACACCAGCAGGAACTCTTAGCGGTGGTGTATTGTTGCCACGCGTGGCAGCACTTTCTTAAAGGTGCTCAATTTGATGTCTGCCTGAATGAACCCTGTGAGCTAGATCCTTATAGGTTAGTTATCCAAACGGATCACCGTCCCCTTACCCATCTTCTCTCCCAACCCAACCTTACCCCTCGGCAAGCGCGCTGGATGGAATTTTTAGCACAGTTTTCCCCTTTTAAACTTCAGTATGTTAAGGGTGTAGATAACATAGTACCAGATGCACTCTCTCGTCGTGCAGATTACTCCTTTTTCGAGGACCTTGATGTTCTCAATACTACTCTAGTTCCTACTACTATGGGTGTAACCCCTTATGGTGAACTACCTGATGATGAATCCTATGCCTACCTCTTTCATACAGCTGTTCGCATGCCTGATCTCCTTTCTCACGTAGGACTCTCTCTCCCGTGTGAGGCCCTTCCCGTGGCCTCGGTGGGGGGGGAGGGGAAAAATAAAATTTCTATACCGCTTAGCCATATAGCGACTAGGTCAGGAAAGTCTTATGAAAACACAGTCCCTCTAGGACCTCCCCTTCTCTTTGGCAAGGCGGTAGGAGATCTCTTTAAACCTGTTCTGGATACCTCTGTAGCGATGCCTACCTCTGATCTTGAACGTCTTATTAGTAGATTTACGGCCACTGAGCCGGAAGCATTAGCTGCCATTGCTGCACATCCCCAACAATTAGGCAAGCACCCTTGTAAATTTGTAGGTGGGTTTTTATATGTGCAGATAGCAGATTCTCCCCCTCAATGGCGCCTGTATGTCCCTCCTATCTGTCGCTCCTCCTTGCTCTTTGAGTTGCATGACTTAGCTGCTCATCAGGGTGGTAAACGGGTACGGGACCTAGTAGCCCGCTCTTATTACTGGCCTTCCCTTTATAAGGATGTAGATGAGTATGTTAGAACTTGTCAATCTTGCCAGGAGATGAAACCCAATAACGTAGGACAGATAGCAGAACCTAGGACCTTGCCTGACCCCATCATGCCGTGGGATTCTATCATGATGGATTTTGTAGGACCTTTTAGAAAGAATGATAGGGGCAATGCCCAGATCCTTGTGTTCATAGATCGTTTTACTCGTATGTGCCATCTCGTGCCGTGTCCTTTAGAACTCGCAGCACGTGATTGCGCACGCCTATACCTCAATAATGTATACAGATATCATGGTTTGAGTAGGCAGTTTATTAGTGATAAGGATAAGTTATTTACCTCAGATTTTTGGCAGCAGTTTTTCGCTGCCATCGGTACCAAGGTTACCTACGGTACTGCCTACCACTCCTCCTCCTCTCATTTAGTAGAGCGTCTTAATAGGGTAGTGGAAGAAGCGCTTAGGCACTATGTTAATGGCTCGGGAAGTGATTGGGAGGATTATTTATGTTTGGTAGAGTTCTCCCTCAACAATTGTCCCCAAGCTGCGCATGGATATACGCCCTTCTTCCTAGATACTGGTAGACAGCCTCTTACTCCTACCTCTCTCTTAGCTAGTCCTCTACGGGACAAGGATGATGTGTCCCGAGATACTGTAGAAGGTGTACAGTCCTTACTAGATAGAATGAAAACTGCTCATGACCACGCGATCTCAGGGTACCAAAAAGCTCAGTCTAAGTACCTTGCTAGGTTGCGTGCCTCCTTAGATAGAAGAGCACCTGAGATAGAAATAGGAGATCTAGTATTAGTAGAAGGCCCCCGTGTTGGCCGTTTTGCTCATAAGTTTGAAGCAGAACTTAAGGTCAAACTTAGGCCCGCCTTCTTAGGACCCTTCCATGTGTTGTCTAGAGTAGGAAATTTCTTATATAAAGTCGATATCCCTACCTCTTGGCAGACACATTCAAACACCTTCCATAGAAGCCAGCTGAAACTGTACCACCCTAGTACGTTCGCTGGTAGAGAGCTAGCGCCTGCCCCTTTAGAGCATAACCCTGACACTGGGGAAGTAGAAGACGAAGTAGAAAGCATCGTGGCCCATAGAGATATCAAAAAGGGCCGCGGTACCCAGCGTCAGTATAAAGTGAAGTGGATGTATGCTCGTAGTGAAGTAGATAAGGTCTGGTATACGGAGAGTGAGCTAGATGGGTGTAGTCGCCTGCTGCAGGAATATAAAACCCTGCACAAGCTCTAGTTGTAGACCTTCTCCTCTCTTATGTTATGTCTGCTGTCGACGGGTGGTTGGTTGTCCCCTCCCCTCCGCAGCCGTCATGTCAGAGCCTACCCCTTCGTCGGCCCCTGTCCCTTCGGCCCCGCGGTCTTTGGCTGCGGTTGTTCGGTCCAGTGGCTCTGACCCTCGCGCCACCCGTGCTGCCGATTCCCTTCGGGAGTTGTCAGAGGGCGATCGGGATCGGGCCCCTTCTGTGGTGCATGCGACTCCGGAGTCGCGCGACACGCCTGTCTTTGGGTACGGTATGTCTGCGCTCGCTGTCAAGGACATGGTCCTTGTATTTGTACCCACCTGACCTGGCTAGATAGATAGAGGCTCTTGTACAGGAGCCACTGTTTTTTATCCCGTTGGATTTGGCCTACAAATGAGAAAGTTGTGGCCAGTTTTAGTAATCAGGGATTAGTACCTATGCCAAGTGGATCCTTATAGGCAGCTGACAAATCTGTCTATGTCAGCTGACCTATGACATGTCAGATGAGAATCTATGACAGGACAGCTGACTGATTGACATGTACACTGTGCATGTCAGATGTGGCGCTGATATGTTCACGCCAGATTTACTTCATCATCATCAGATCACACACAGAGAGATCTTTTATTAAATAGTTAGATTACTGTGCAGCAGTTACAAGTTAAGACTGTACATCAGTTACAAGATAAGGCTGTACAGCAGTTACAAGATAAGATTTATTCTTGTCTAGATCTGATTGGTAGCCTGTACACTGACCTAACCTGATTGGTGGCCTGAGTATTACATGAGAATATTCCTAGGCACATTCCTAGCCAGCCAATCAGGTCATTCCAGTTTTCTGCCTGTGTTTTTTCCTCGAGTTAATAAAACAGCTGAGGAGCCTTGCCAAAGGTACTCCTCACTATCATTCTGCCTCAAACTGAGTCACTGTCTCTTTGCTCCCATCCTCCATAGCCTGTAACTGCAAGGACAGGCACATTTGGGTTTCAATCACAAGCATTGTAGAGGGCAAACCCATTAGTTCTTTCAACATGGTATCGGAGGTTTGATGCCTACCCTGCATTTGAGGAGCAGAGACATTCATCTGACTACCCCAGAGACAACACCCAGACCCAGATCAACCATGGAGGATCAAGACACCCAAACTGCTACCAGACAGCCTGACTACACCTCTCTTGTTTCAACAGTTGCCAAGAGCTGCAAGAAATTTGTTGGTGCAGCTGGTGATGATTACAGCAAGTGGGAGGAGTGGAAGAATTTGTTTTTGGCTGTTGTCAGTCTTTTCAGTTTGGATGCTGTCCTGCTGGGTACTGAGGAGAATGACAGGGCTGATAAGGCCCTGTGGGCAGCTTTGCTCACCTGTCTAACAGGTGAAGCTGCACGCCTAATGGCCACTGTGGCCAACAAAACTGGTAGCCAAGCATGGCAGTGTCTCATGGAGAACTATGAGCAAACCAGGCTAACCAAGAGTCACAGGTTTGAGCTGAGGAGCAAGCTGCACCGCCTACAGAAGCTTCCTAACGAGACCATGCAACAGCTTGTGAGGAGGGCGGAGCTTCTACGTGCTGACTACCAGGCTGCAGGGGGAGTCATCCAGGACCGTGATTTTGCTGCCATTCTACTGGGAGCACTGACAGACGAGTACCGCCCTGCGCTGGTGTCTGTACGGTTCAACGAGGAGGACCCACTACCTGTGGTGAAGAGGGCACTCATGGAGGCGGAGGATCTGCTCAAGGGGGGACGTGCTGTGGTGAAAAAGGAGAGTGCTGGCACTGGCCAGGCCTACCACACCAACAGCAAGGGGAACGGGGGGACCAAGAAATGCAGTCACTGTGGCCTGTCAAATCACAAGGACAAAGACTGCTGGAAGGAGCATCCTGAGAAGGCCCCACGCTGGTACCCCAACCAGCACAGGGGGGGCAAGGGCGGCAACCGAGGGAACCAGAACAAGGGACGCAACGCACCTGCTGGATCCGCTGCCAACGCAACTCAGGAGGCGGCTGAACTGCCGCCTGGCTTCTGCATGGTCACCATCGCCGAGGAGTCGCCGTCGACGCCGCTGGAGGCTGCTGCTCTCACGCAGTATACGTGCGACAACCTCACCTGGGTGCTGGACTCGGCTGCGAGCAGCCACATGTCCCCGTGCCGTTCTGACTTTGTGTCTCTGACCCCCCACAGCAGGGCAATCGCTGGCTCCGGCGGACAGCTGCACGCTACCGGCCAGGGCACCATCGCTGTGGAGCTTCCTGGCCACAGCGTGCGCTTGCAAGGAGCGCTGCTTGTACCTGGCCTGAATGCACGACTCCTTTCAGTCGCGCAACTCGCAAAGGCAGGTCACAAGGTGGATTTCCACAAAGAGACAGTGGTGCTGGATAACAAGCATCACAAGATCGCCATGCAGAACAACATCTACGTGTTACCTGCGGCGAAGGCAGCGCCAGCGATGGCTGCTGTGACGGTGGAGCGGCCGGTTAACCTGCTGCTGCACTGGCGTTTGGGCCATGCTGGTGCCGACCGCATCAAGAAGCTGGTCGCCATCCCTGCATCCAACTTGACGACGAGGAGTCCAACTGCTCCTGGCTGCCCATCCTGCCCGGCTGGCTTCATCAAGCGCCAGCCATTTCCGCCAGGGCAGCGGCGATCCACTGTGCCGCGCGCCAAGCTTCATGGCGACCTGCTGGGCCCGATGAGCGTCGAGTCGCTGGGGGGAGCCCGCTACTTCTTGGGCATCACTGACGATGCCACTCGGTGGCGATGGGGGTTTGCGCTCAAGACCAAGGACGAGGCGGTGGGGCGGTTTGCAGAGCTGCTCGTCCGCGATATTCGCCCCTTCTACGCCGGCTCTGTCGTGCTGCGCACCGACAACGACGCGGTCTTCACCGGTCAAGCCTGGCGGGCGGTGTGTGCTGAACACCGCGTCCACCAGGAGTTCTCCGCGCCTTACTGCCCTGAGCAGAACGGCGTAGCGGAGCGGCTCTGGGGCCTGGCAATGGGCATGACTCTGGCGATGTTGACACACGCCGGCCTGGGGAAGGCATACTGGGCATTGGCACTCCAGTGTGCTATTTATATCCTGAACCGCCTGCCGTGCTCCTCGAATCCTGGTGATGCCACGCCACACTTTTTGCTGACAGGTCATCACGCTGATCTGTCGCACATGCGCATTTTCGGCTGCCCAGCCTGGCATCGTGTGGAAGGGCATCGTGGCAAGCTGGAGGCCAAGGCCATGCCTGGCATTTTTGTCGGTTATGCTCCCGACTCGCCGGCATATCTGATCCTGGACTCCGCCACTCGCACTTTGGTGCAACGTCGCCACGTGGCCTTCAATGAGGCCTGGCGCAACGACGCCCTGCCATCACCTCAGCTGCTGCCGGCACTGGTGGAGGGGGAGGAGGCTTCCGAGCTTCTGCTGCCACCGGTCACTGAGAATTCTGTCCCTGGGCCTGATACTACTCTGGCCCTACCGCCCTCTGGTCCTGTGACTAGAGCCATGGCGCGGCGCGCCGCTGCCAGCAGTGAGGACGCTGCTGTGGGCGCTGCCAGCAGTGGGGGCACTGCTTTGGGGGATGCCAGTGGTGAGGGGGGCTCGCCACTGGAGGCTTTGTCGGGGGATGCCAGTGGTGAGGGGGGCTCGCCACTGGAGGAGGCGCCAGCGCCAAGTCCTGAGCCCAAACCCGCTGAGTCTGAGTCTGCACCTGTTTTCGCACCAAGTCCTGCGCTGGAGGCGTCGTCGGCTTCTACCTCTACACCACCTGGACACGTGTCGACGGCAGACACACCTGCTGCTGAATCTCCTTCTTCGTCCCAGCTACACAAATTAGTGCAGGCCCTCCGCGGCAAGCAACCGGCTGCCGCTATGGCCACTGCTGCACTGGTGTCCGACGGCGTTGCACATGATCCCCTCGCTCAGGTGTTACCCACAACCCCTCTTGATCGTGTTTCCCCTAAATGGGCTCGTTTTTACCCTGACTACATGAGTGTGCGTGATCTGTTTGATACTTTCTCACTCCACACTAGCTCAGGTTCCACGTCCATCCCCTCCTCTTTTGCTGAGGCCCATGCTAGCCCTGAGTGGCGTGCTGCGATGGATAGTGAGCTTTCTAGCATTCGCGAGCATGCAGTATATTCACTCGTTTCTTCCAAGTCTCTTCCTCGCACTGCCAAGGTCCTTCCATCTCGGTGGGTGTTTGCTGTCAAAAGCGATGGCCGTTTCAAGGCCCGTTTTGTTGTGAAGGGCTTTGCTCAGCGGGAAGGCATAGATTTCACTGAGGTCTTTAGCCCTACTGTTCGTTCCTCCACCATTCGTTTGGCACTAGCTTTTGGTGTCTCGTCTGGGTATGTGCTGAAGCAACTTGATGTTCGCACTGCGTTTTTGTACGCCCCACTTTCTGAGGACGTCTATGTGCGTCCTCCTGCTGGCTTTGAGCAGCGTGATGCCGCTGGTGATGTGCTGGTGTGGAAGCTGCAACGCAGCCTCTATGGCATCAAGCAGGCACCACGTAACTGGCACAAAACATTTAGTGCCTATCTTCTCTCCGATGGTGCTGTACAAAGCCCAACGGATTCCTGCCTGTACGTGTATCCCACGTCTCGTACGTTTGTGTTTGTCCATGTCGACGACATTATTGCAGGCAGTCCTTCCTCTTCCTGGCTGGCCTCGTGGTCTCATCGTTTGGCCAGCAAGTTTCAGATCACCGAGTCCGATGACCCTTCTTTTTTCCTCGGTGTTTCTCTCCATGTCGACCCTGTTTCCCGGTCTCTTTCCTTGCACCAAACTGTGTATATTGAGGCCCTGGCTGCCCGCTTTGGGCTTTCTCCCTCCTTCCCTGTACGCACCCCGGTCAGTGTGTCCCGTGTTAGTCCCCAACGCGAGGGGGGAATGCAGCTAAATGCCCCGGACACCCAGCTGTATCAGTCCAAAACCGGTGCCGTGCTGTATGTCGCGCTGTGGACACGTCCAGACATTGCTTTTGCTGTCAACCAACTGGCCAGCACATGCAGGCACCCACGGCGGCCCACATGGAGGCTGCCGACCGCCTGATCCGGTACCTCTACACCACGAGGGACAAGGGTCTGCGGTATGGTCAGGAAGGGGGGCTGGAGGCCTGGACTGACGCTGACTGGGCTAACTGCCCAGAGTCCAGACGCTCTGTGACGGGCAACCTGGTCCTGTTCCGGGGTGCGCCCGTGGAGTGGTGCAGCCGCAAGCAACCCATTGTTGCTCTGTCTTCCTGCGAGGCAGAGTACATTGCTGCGAGCAGCGTCACCCAGCTGGTGCTGCCACTCAGGCGCCTGCTGGGAGACCTGGGTGCACCTGTGGAGGGGCCCACGACCGTGCTGTGCGACAACACTGGCGCGGTGGCCCTGGCCAAGGACCCTGTGCACCCCAAGCGCACCAAGCACATCGACGTGCGCTACCACTTCATCCGTGAGCAGGTGGAGGGGGGCTCCATCTGCATGCGTCACTGCCCTGGCAAGGACAACCTGGCTGACATCTTCACCAAGGCCCTGGGAAGGGCACGGTTCATCACCCTGCGGGACAAGCTGCTGGTGTCTACTTAGATATGCAGTTGTATATGCCCACAGGGGCTGAGAGCTTTTTTGCTCTAAGTGTTATACTTGACAGGATAGCACTAGAGCAAGGTCATGTGTTGTAAGGGGGGTGTCAAGGACATGGTCCTTGTATTTGTACCCACCTGACCTGGCTAGATAGATAGAGGCTCTTGTACAGGAGCCACTGTTTTTTATCCCGTTGGATTTGGCCTACAAATGAGAAAGTTGTGGCCAGTTTTAGTAATCAGGGATTAGTACCTATGCCAAGTGGATCCTTATAGGCAGCTGACAAATCTGTCTATGTCAGCTGACCTATGACATGTCAGATGAGAATCTATGACAGGACAGCTGACTGATTGACATGTACACTGTGCATGTCAGATGTGGCGCTGATATGTTCACGCCAGATTTACTTCATCATCATCAGATCACACACAGAGAGATCTTTTATTAAATAGTTAGATTACTGTGCAGCAGTTACAAGTTAAGACTGTACATCAGTTACAAGATAAGGCTGTACAGCAGTTACAAGATAAGATTTATTCTTGTCTAGATCTGATTGGTAGCCTGTACACTGACCTAACCTGATTGGTGGCCTGAGTATTACATGAGAATATTCCTAGGCACATTCCTAGCCAGCCAATCAGGTCATTCCAGTTTTCTGCCTGTGTTTTTTCCTCGAGTTAATAAAACAACTGAGGAGCCTTGCCAAAGGTACTCCTCACTATCATTCTGCCTCAAACTGAGTCTCTGTCTCTTTGCTCCCATCCTCCATAGCCTGTACCTGCAAGGACAGGCACATTTGGGTTTCAATCACAAGCATTGTAGAGGGCAAACCCATTAGTTCTTTCAACACTCGCCTGCCGCCAGTGTGACCTGCCGCGCGCCTCCGCCGAGCTTGCCATTTCGCCCATGTCCTACGGTTTCTCTCAGGTGTGTCGGGCGCCGCGGGACCGTGGCCTACCAGTTGAGACTGATCGGCCTCCTTTCGATATGGTTATTTTAGCTGATCCGGTGTTCCAGGGTGAGATCCTGGTTCGGCGCGTCCTGTATCGGTGGGCTAGGCGCCACAATGACTTGGACACCTACGGCGGGTTCCAGTGGGCTTACCCTCCGCCTCTGGGCATTATGGCCTCAGATGCCCTTACGGTAGAGTTTCCTGCGGTGCCGGGTGCCATGTACAGCACGGTCCTTCAGCCCATCCTAGAGTGGGATGCCCGTCGTCCAGCGCCCATCCCGGGCCAGGGTCTGGACTCTCGGGGTCATCCTCCTCCCCGGGCTAGCGACTACCTCGAGACGTTCGGGTCGCGACAGTGTGCTCGTCGGTGGCGCTCCCGTGAGATTCGGCATATCCGGTTGTGGCCGTCCAACGTGGAGCCCCTGGTAGATCTGTTTTTCCCGACGGGTATGCGCCCTCGGATCCGGTACCATCGCCTGCTCCTGCGGGCTCTCTGCCTGATCGCGGTAGAGCCTTTCCTACGCCTCTTTGCCTGTGGTTTCCTGGACTGGGCCCGGGGCCAGGTCGTTCTTACGCAGCATAGGTATTACTGGGCCTTCCTGGGTCTTTTTCCTGACGGCGTGTGGGCCGATGTTTTCCTCACTGTAGATAGGCACGACAATGCCGAGGATGTGGCTCACTACCAGGCGTACCTGGATGTCCTGTTGGCCTCCCGTGGTACTTACCAGGCGGATGGCCATTAGATAGAGGGCCTTAGGCCCAACCTGAGGGTGTTGTCCCTCCGGTATATAGAGTCGCCCTCACGTTCTGGCCAGTTGACTGGTCGTTCTTGGTCCTTGGTACTGATTTGTTTACTCTGTGTGTCCTGCCCAGTGCCGTTTCCCCCCGGCAAGGACTTTGTTCCAGGCAGTTAGGGGAACCTACCACCAGGCTTGGTGCTGGCTAACCCTACACCTCCCGGCGTGGTGGTGGAGACCGAGTTAATACGTTGGTGCCTTGTATCTTGGATGGTCTGCCGACTGTGTTGGTGTGTGCTGGGTGCATTAGGTTTCCTACCCCTTGTTTTCCTCCCTGTGCGTAGGGAGAGGGCTCCCTACCTTTGTGGGGGGGGAGGTGTTACGTCGCGTAACAATTCGTTGTAGTTACGGACGTAAATTAGGTCTTTTGCCTCGGTTGTCCCTAGGTTTACGTGTAGCTCCTACCGGGACACTATTGTCCTCGTAACAGTACTGTGGTACATTGGGTGCCTTTGGGCGCCGCGCCGCGTACTTTACTAGTGGTCCTTATCCTTTGGTAGAATGTAGTGGACCAGCGTGCATCTGTATCTGTGCCGGTGCATCTGTAGGCGAGGGCCATGTCGGCCCGAGCGTGTTGGACCGTTGGTGACCATTTATGCACGTTCTACCCCTCGTGTCTTCACTCGGCGTGTGTTAAATGAATTAACACATATAGGCTTGGGTCACGGCAGTGTAGTTGTGTTTCCTTCCTCTATTCCTGGAGTAAACGGGTTGTGTAAATGGCTTATGGCGTATTATAGCAACACTTGCGTTAATGCATTGAGATCTGGATCGTCTCGTTCGTCTTTCGCTAGGGGTTTAACTAGAGGTGGCTTGACTAGTTTAGGTAGCATCAGGCCAGGTAGAGGTAGAGGTAGTGGTAGATACCCGAGGCGTAACACCGTTGAGACTGATCGGCCTCCTTTCGATATGGTTATTTTAGCTGATCCGGTGTTCCAGGGTGAGATCCTGGTTCGGCGCGTCCTGTATCGCTGGGCTAGGCGTCACAATGACTTGGACACCTACGGCGGGTTCCAGTGGGCTTACCCTCCGCCTCTGGGCATTATGGCCTCAGATGCCCTTACGGTAGAGTTTCCTGCGGTGCCGGGTGTTACGTACAGCACGGTCCTCCAGCCCATCCTAGAGTGGGATGCCCGTCGTCCAGCGCCCATCCCGGGCCAGGGTCTGGACTCCCGTGGCCATCCTCCTCCCCGGGCTAGCGACTACCTTGAGACGTTCGGGTCGCGACAGTGTGCCCGTCGGTGGCGCTCCCGTGAGGTTCGGCACATCCGGATGTGGCCGTCTAACGTGGAGCCCCTGGTAGATCTGTTTTTCCCGACGGGTTTGCGCCCTCGGATCCGGTACCATCGCCTGCTCCTGCGGGCTCTCTGCTTGATCGCGGTAGAGCCTTTCCTACGCCTCTTTGCGTGTGGTTTCCTGGACTGGGCCCGTGGCCAGGTCGTTCTTACGCAGCATAGGTATTACTGGGCCTTTCTGGGTCTTTTTCCTGATGGCGTGTGGGCCGATGTTTTCCTCACCGTAGATAGGCACGACAATGCCGAGGATGTGGCTCACTACCAGGCGTACCTGGATGTCCTGCTGGCCTCCCGTGGCACTTACCAGACGGATGGCAACTAGATAGAGGGCCTTAGGCCCGACCTGAGGGTGTTGTCCCTCCGGTATATAGAGTCGCCCTCACGTTCTGGCCAGTTGACTGGTCGTTCTTGGTCCTTGGTACTGATGTGTTTACTCTGTGTGTCCTGCCCAGTGCCGTTTCCCCCCGGCAAGGACTCTGTTCCAGGCAGTTAGGGGAACCTACCACCAGGCTTGGTGCTGGCTAACCCTACACCTCCCGACGTGGTGGTGGAGACCGAGTTAATACGTTGGTGCTTTGTATCTTGGATGGCCTGGCGATTGTGTTGGTGTGTGCTGGGTGCATTAGGTTTTCTACCCCTTGTTTTCCTCCCTGTGCGTAGGGAGAGGGCTCCCTACCTTTGTGGGGGGGGAGGTGTTACGTCGCGTAACAATTCGTTGTAGTTACGGACGTAAATTAGGTCCCTTGCTTCGGTTGTCCCTAGGTTTACGTGTAGTTCCTACTGGGACACTATTGTCCTCGTAACAGTACTGTGGTACATTGGGTGCCTTTGGGCGCCGCGCCGCGTACTTTACTAGTGGTCCTTATCCTTTGGTAGAATGTAGTGGACCAGCGTGCATCTGTGTCTGTGCCGGTGCATCTGTAGGCGAGGGCCATGTCGGCCCGAGCGTGTTGGACCGTTGGTGACCATTTATGCACGTTCTACCCCTCGTGTGTTCACTCGGCGTGTGTTAAATGAATTAACACATATAGGCTTGGGTCACGGCAGTGTAGTGTGTTTCCTTCCTCTATTCCTGGAATAAACGGGTTTGGGTAAATGGTTGTATGGCGTATTACAGTAACACATACGTTAATGCATTGAGATCAGCTCCGTCTCGTTCGTCTTTCGCTAGGGGTTTGAGTAGAGGAGGCCTGACCAATTTAGGTAGCATCAGGCCCATTAGAGGTAGAGGTGGCGGTAGAAGTTCAGGACGTAACACATCTGCCTCCATTAATTAATTAATTAACAGATCTGCCTCCATATTACAGACAAACCAGGAGGCTGCCCGGGTGTGAGCACGTCACGTCTAGTGTAGCACATGTCCATGCCGAGTCTATCACGAAAAGTCCACGGGTGGCGGCCCTGCCGCGCGCGGCCGGTGGCACGCCAGGTGAGGACATATCGCCCAGGCTGGGCGGGCTTGGTGCCAGCTAGTCTATCTGATGTATCTACCTGATCTGTGCGGGCCAGGTGCCCGGCTAGGCCCAGGCGCCTGTGCCTAATAATGTGGGAAACATAGGGCGAATCAGCGTACAAATCCTCATTACTAATGTGCAAACCAAAGGGGATGCCTTGCACAGCATCTTGGTGACGGCGCCGTCGAGTCGTTGCTCCAGCTCCTGCGTCAGTGTCCACGTCTCGACGCCGTAGGTCAGGATCGTCAGAATGACGACCTTGAAGAGGTCACGCTTTACGATCCGGGGTAGGGCGGGGTTGCTCCACCAGCGGCGGTGGTCATGGAGGTGCGCCCACGCCATGCCGATCCGTGTCGTCATGTCGTCCTCGCAGTCGGGAAGCCAACTGCCGAGCAGCTTGAAGCGGCCTGAAGGAGGGTAGTTGACCTCGGCATCGTCTAAGAGGCGGAGTGTGGGTCTAAGAGGCGGAGTGTGGGTATAATTTCCTGAAAGCCCATAGATCAAAGGATTTTTTGAGCTACATACTCAGACCTACAAAATGCTAATTCATTAGAGAGATACACTGGTTTGAATACAGGGGGGTCTGACCATGACCGCGATTTCTTGACCCTAGGTCACAAGTCATGTGCTTATGCACAAATGGTTCATGAAAAAAATATGGCTTCTTGCACGAGCTATGGGCAACATATGCAGGCTCTGTGAAACAAAACTCAGGCCCATTGGGCCACTGGAGCTATTTTTCATTAGCATCACAATTAGTTCCCCTCCCACTGAGGACTTATTATGCTCACGTGACGCAGTCACGTGTCTATTAATTAATTAATTAATTAATCACAATTACAACGCAGTACAACGCAGTGGGAAAAATGAGAGCCCTTCACAACATGACGCAACGACACGAGCCCCATAAACGGGGCTTTAATGAGCTAGGAGGGTCAAAACGTTGAAAATAGGTGTTGTAGAAGTTATACCGCATCAAACATGCATCAAACATCATGACTGGATGACATAATATGACTGAATCAGGCAGCCATAGCCAAAGCATCATCCACTCTCACAACGTGTTGAGCACATGCCTCGTGGGAAGGGAGGTGCTGGGTTTTCATTCCATAACGTGTGCAATACTGAAAGAAAGAGGCACGTGTAATGCAAGGCTTGGATAGGTTGAGTGATCCATGAGCTTACATGCAGGCAAAGATGACGCTGGAATGCATGCTAGCAAACGGTGGCAAGATGCTAACAACACATGATTATACACCATGATTATGGGCAGCTAGCTGATCTTCTTGCACAATCAACGCAGTATAAACCATCAATATCCAATCCTCACGATATATGCATGGCCTGACGACGTATACAGCACCTAAATACTGCACAACTGCGAACCTGCTATGGCTGACATGCAAGCAACGTCGAGTAGGATGGTGGTGTTAGAGAGGCTTGGCAGAGGTCGGTAGAAATAAGTGGAAAACTGGCAGAAACTAGGTGTAACAAGCAAAAATGACTTTGTTGTTACATCCTTTGTTTTGTGAATGTTTGGCTTTTATTCGAGGACTTTTGGATCAGTCTTGAGAAAGTTAGGAGGTTTCTAAGACGACGGTACTTGGAGCTAATACTTTGTCAACCGACTGGTAGGAGCCCTCATTGGTCGTGGCCTGATCCACATGGGGTTATAGTTTGTTGGTCGGTACTATTGAGTCTTAAATGCTCCTTTGGGACTTCAGTGCTTACGACAGATTCACGATCTCATGTACAGTTTCTGCCAGGCTGTTTGTGGTGTTGTTCTGTTTTGTGTGACTAGGATGGATACGAAGATCTTGTATAGAATTCCATGATTCTGATTGGTTCTCTTCAGGCTAAGGTTGAAGCAAGTTCGACAAGCACGTCGATATCAAGGACGTGGGGTCGCCATAATGTTGCTACGTTGGTTTTGATTCATCATGGTATAATAAAGCTTGTCTTTGTTGTCCATTCCTAAGAGCCCCTTGGCTATAGACGTCCTTTAGTTCCACAGAGGTCGTCTATACACGAGCTTGTCTTTGTGTCTACAAGGGGTTGTGATTCCCTAAATCACGTGCTGTGGAATTTCCATCTCAACGTTGCTCGGATACTTGAAGATCTGTAACTCAAGAAAGCAACCCAGGGAAAAGATCTTTCATATTTGGACTATGGATGATGCAGATGATCATTTTTAGTCGTTACATTGGTATCGGAGGATCTCTACTTCGGTGTTTCTCTTGAGTTGTAACCTTCCGGGTAGTACAATGTTGAAAAGATGTCTGTCATCTGAGAAGATTCATGGAGTTGCGGAAAACTTACGGTGATACAGAGAGAGACACATCCTTATGTGACTGTCTTGCTCTTTAACACTGGAAGTCAGCCGTAACCGTTGTCTCTACGAGTAGGCGGCAGACGATCGCGACTTCATGTGGTAGTATGAGTAGTTCGAAGACACAATCACCTTTACCCCCTACTGATCAAGGTGCAAGCGATCCGTCATCATCTCTTGAACCAATTGCTAGGGAAGGTGCTGAGACAACTACGCATACTCCACGGCGTCAACTTGATTTCAATCGTACTTCTATGTCTGAAGTGAGGCGGCCCTCGTTGTCTATAGGGCCCAAGTTTTCCGTCATTGCATCTGGTCTCCAACCAGGCGAGCCATCGCTGACAGGCGTGGGTCGAGGAGGGTCACTGTCGCCCAGGATTCCAAGCGCGCGAACAAGTCCTGTGCCGAGTGCATCATCATCATTCCTCTTTCCGATTAATACCACGCCAGGACGAGACGGGACCAGACTAGCAGCGGATCGCCTCTCAGCAGCTAAAATCAGATTACAACAAGATGAACAACACGCAGCGCTGCATAGAAAGATGGTGGAGGAGGTGGAACAGGATGTGGGGAGACTTCGTCAGAGAATTGAGGAGGAGGAGGCGGCCATGCGTGACATGGTTGCTGGAGTGGGGAGAGAGGCTCCTCGGTTGGGTGACAGAAGGGTTTTACCTTATAGTACCGCAGCTACTACGAGGAATGAGACGCAGGATAGCGATAGGCAGGATCCAGCGCAGACGACCTCGGTCACAGTTGTATGAGAGTGAATGCCACGAATTCCGCCATGGTTCTTGCAGGAAGTTGCCTTTATTAATAACAAGGAAACACAGACGTAAGTCACGTCACTTCCAAGACTGCACGCAGCACAGGCGACAGGGTCGCAGTGCCAAGAGAACGTGCACGCAAGAACTAGCGTCCCGGTGTGACCAAGTCACTCATATAGCTTGCTAGGGACGCGTCCAAGTATTCAGCTGCACTGTCACAGCTGAACTGTCAATCAATTGATTACACAGACTCTGGCACGCCTTTGGCGCGCAGATCTATCAATTGTCCATACGGCTAGTCCTGTGGACCTATCCGTACATTACTCAGCATCAATTGTCTCATAGGTCCTGGCGCGCTACAGCACGCCTACCTATCAATTGACTATCAAGTCCTGTACAAGTCCTGTCAACGTCCTGCGGACTATCAAAGTGACACTTGTACATCCTGTGTCCGTACGCGCCCACATTGGCGCGCCGG